>OZ035998.1:25067018-25292018 GCA_964035015.1 Corallium rubrum
CTCGATTAGTGAAGCGCGGACACTGGACTCGATTAGTAAAACGCGGACTGGACTCGTTTAGTAAAACTCGGACTGCAGTCGATTAGTAAAACGCGGACTGGACTCGATTAGTAAAACGCGTACTTTAGTCGATTAGTAAAACGCGTACTTTACTCGATTAGTAAAACTCGGACTGGACTCAATTAGAAAAACGCGGACTGGACTCAATTAGTAAAACGCGGACTGGTCTCGATTAGTGAAACGCGCACACTGGACTCGGTTAGTAAAACGCGGACTGGATTCGATTAGTAAAACGCGAATTGGACTCGTTTATTAAAACTCGGACTGGATTCGATTTGTGAAACATGGACTGGACTCGATTAGTAGAACCCCGGCTGGACTGGATTAGTAAAACACGGACTTGTCTCGATTAGTAAAACATGGACAGGACTCGATTAGTAAAACTCGGACTGGACTCGATTGGTAAAACGCGGACTGGACTCGACTAGTAAAACTGGGACTGGGCTCGATTAGTAAAACACGGACTGGAGTCGATTAGTAAAACTCGGACTGGACACGATTAGTAAAACGCGTACTGGACTCGATTAGTAAAACATGTACTGGACTCGATTAGTTAAACTCGGACTGGACTCGATTAGTAAAACGCGGACTGGACTCGAGCAGTAAAACGCGGACACTGGACTCGGTGAGTAAAACGCGGACTGGACTCGATTAGTAAAACGCGTACTTTACTCGATTAGTAAAACGCGTACTTTACTCGATTAGTAAAACTCGGACTGGACTCAATTAGTAAAACGCGGACTGGACTCAATTAGTAAAACGCGGACTGGTCTCGATTAGAGAAACGTGGACACTGGACTCGGTTAGTAAAACGCGGACTGGACTCAATTAGTAAAACGCGGATTGGACTCGTTTAGTAAAACTCGGACTGGACTCGATTTGTAAAACGCGGACTGGATTCGATTAGTAAAACGCGGACTGGGACTCTAGAAGTAAAACGCGGACACTGGACTTGGTGAGTAAAACGCGTACTGGACTCGATTAGTAAAACGCGTACTTTACTCGATTAGTAAAACTCGGACTGGACTCAATTAGTAAAACGCGGAGTGGACTCGATTAGTGAAACGCGGACACTGGACTCGGTTAGTAAAACGCGGACTGGACTCGATTAGTAAAACGCGGATTGGACTCGATTAGTAAACCTCGGACTGGACTCGAGTAGTAAAACGCGGACTGGACTCGATTAGTAAAACGCGGACTGGACTCGATTAATAAAACATGGACTGGACTCGATTAATAAAGCTCTGGCTGGACTGGATTAGTAAAACGCGGACTGGAGTCAATTAGTAAAATGCGGACGGACTCGATTTGTAAAATGCGGACACTGGGCTCGGTTAATAAATCGCGGACTGGACTCGATTAGTAAAACGCTGACTGGACTCGATTAGTAAAACATGGACAGGACTCGATTAGTAAAACACGGACTGGACTCGATTTGTAAAGCACGGACTGGATTCGATTAGTAAAACACGGACTGGACTCGATTAGTAAAACTCGGACTGGACTCGATTAGTAAAACATGGACTGGACTCGATTAGTAGAACCCCGGCTGGACTGGATTAGTAAAACACGGACTTGTCTCGATTAGTAAAACATGGACAGGACTCGATTAGTAAAACTCGGACTGGATTCGATTAGAAAATGCGGACTGGACTCGAGAGGTAAAACGCGGACACTGGACTCGGTGAGTAAAACTCGGACTGGACTCGATTAGTAAAACGCGGACTGGACTCGGCTAGTAAAACTGGGACTGGACTCGATTAGTAAAACACGTACTGGACTCGATTAGTAAAACTCGGACTGGACTCAATTAGTAAAAGGCGGACTGGACTCGATTAGTAAAACGCGGACACTGGACTCGATTAGTAAAACGCGGACTGGACTCGTTTAGTAAAACTCGGACTGCAGTCGATTAGTAAAACGCGGACTGGACTCGATTAGTAAAACGCGTACTTTACTCGATTAGTAAAACGCGTACTTTACTCGATTAGTAAAACTCGGACTGGAATCAATTAGTAAAACGCGGACTGGACTCAATTAGTAAAACGCGGACTGGACTCGATTAGTAAAACGCGGACTGGACTCGATTAGTAAAACGCGTACTGGACTCGATTAGTAAAAAGCGTACTGGACTCGATTAGTAAAACTCGGACTGGACTCAATTAGTAAAACGCGGACTGGACTCGATTAGTGAAACGCGGACACTGGACTCGATTAGTAAAACGCGGACTGGACTCGTTTAGTAAAATTCGGACTGCAGTCGATTAGTAAAACGCGGACTGGACTCGAGAAGTAAAACGCGGACACTGGACTCGGTGAGTAAAACGCGGACTGGACTCGATTAGTAAAACGCGTACTTTACTCGATTAGTAAAACGCGTACTTTATTCGATTAGTAAAACTCGGACTGGACTCAATTAGTAAAACGCGGACTGGACTCAATTAGTAAAACGCGGACTGGTCTCGATTAGTGAAACGCGGACACTGGACTCGGTTAGTAAAACGCGGACTGGACTCGATTAGTGAAACGCGGACACTGGACTCGATTAGTAAAACGCGGACTGGACTCGTTTAGTAAAATTCGGACTGCAGTCGATTAGTAAAACGCGGACTGGACTCGAGAAGTAAAACGCGGACACTGGACTCGGTGAGTAAAACGCGGACTCGACTCGATTAGTAAAACGCGTACTTTACTCGATTAGTAAAACGCGTACTTTATTCGATTAGTAAAACTCGGACTGGACTCAATTAGTAAAACGCGGACTGGACTCAATTAGTAAAACGCGGACTGGTCTCGATTAGTGAAACGCGGACACTGGACTCGGTTAGTAAAACGCGGACTGGACTCGATTAGTAAAACATGGACTGGAGTCGATTAGTAAAACACGTACTGAGCTCGATTAGTAAAGCACGGACTGGGCTGGATTAGTAAAACACGGACTGGACTCGTTTAATAAAGCACGGACTGGACTCTATTAGTAAAACTGGGACTGGACTCGATTAGTAAAACACGGACTGGAGTCGATTACTAAAACTCGGACTGGACAAATTAGTAAAACGCGTACTGGACTCGAATAGTAAAACACGTACTGGACTCGATTAGTAAAACTCGGACTGGACTCAATTAGTAAAACGCGGACTGGACTCGATTAGTGAAGCGCGGACACTGGACTCGATTAGTAAAACGCGGACTGGACTCGTTTAGTAAAACTCGGACTGCAGTCGATTAGTAAAACGCGGACTGGACTCGATTAGTAAAACGCGTACTTTAGTCGATTAGTAAAACGCGTACTTTACTCGATTAGTAAAACTCGGACTGGACTCAATTAGAAAAACGCGGACTGGACTCAATTAGTAAAACGCGGACTGGTCTCGATTAGTGAAACGCGCACACTGGACTCGGTTAGTAAAACGCGGACTGGATTCGATTAGTAAAACGCGGATTGGACTCGTTTAGTAAAACTCGGACTGGACTCGATTTGTGAAACATGGACTGGACTCGATTAGTAGAACCCCGGCTGGACTGGATTAGAAAAACACGGACTTGTCTCGATTAGTAAAACATGGATAGGACTCGATTAGTAAAACTCCGACTGGACTCGATTAGTAAAACGCGGACTGGACTCAATTAGTAAAACGCGGACTGGACTCGATTAGTGAAACGCGGACACTGGACTCGGTTAGTAAAACGCGGACTGGACTCGATTAGTAAAACGCGGATTGGACTCGATTAGTAAAACGCGTACTTTACTCGACTAGTAAAACTCGGACTGGACTCAATTAGTAAAACGCGGAATGGACTCAATTAGTAAAACGCGGACTGGTCTCGATTAGTGAAACGCGGACACTGGACTCGGTTAGTAAAACGCGGACTGGATTCGATTAGTAAAACGCGAATTGGACTCGTTTATTAAAACTCGGACTGGACTCGATTTGTGAAACATGGACTGGACTCGATTAGTAGAACCCCGGCTGGACTGGATAAGTAAAACACGGACTTGTCTCGATTAGTAAAACATGGACAGGACTCGATTAGTAAAACTCGGACTGGACTCGATTGGTAAAACGCGGACTGGACTCGACTAGTAAAACTGGGACTGGGCTCGATTAGTAAAACACGGACTGGAGTCGATTAGTAAAACTCGGACTGGACACGATTAGTAAAACGCGTACTGGACTCGATTAGTAAAACATGTACTGGACTCGATTAGTAAAACTCGGACTGGACTCGATTAGTAAAACGCGGACTGGACTCGAGCAGTAAAACGCGGACACTGGACTCGGTGAGTAAAACGCGGACTGGACTCGATTAGTAAAACGCGCACTTTACTCGATTAGTAAAACTCGGACTGGACTCGAGTAGTAAAACGCGGACTGGACTCGATTAGTAAAACGCGGACTGGACTCGATTAATCAAAACATGGACTGGACTCGATTAGTAAAACATGCACTGGACTCGATTAGTAGAACCCCGGCTGGACTGGATTAGTAAAACACGGACTTGTCTCGATTACTGAAACATGGACAGGACTCGATTAGTAAAACTCGGACTGGATTCGATTAGAAAATGCGGACTGGACTCGAGAAGTAAAACGCGGACACTGGACTCGGTGAGTAAAACTCGGACTGGACTCGATTAGTAAAACGCGGCCTGGACTCGGCTAGTAAAACTGGGACTGGACTCGATTAGTAAAACACGGACTGGAGTCGATTACTAAAACTCGGACTGGACAAATTAGTAAAACGCGTACTGGACTCGAATAGTAAAACACGTACTGGACTCGATTAGTAAAACTCGGACTGGACTCAATTGGTAAAACGCGGACTGGACTCGATTAGTGAAGCGCGGACACTGGACTCGATTAGTAAAACGCGGACTGAACTCGTTTAGTAAAACTCGGACTGCAGTCGATTAGTAAAACGCGGACTGGACTCGATTAGTAAAACGCGTACTTTAGTCGATTAGTAAAACGCGTACTTTACTCGATTAGTAAAACTCGGACTGGACTCAATTAGAAAAACGCGGACTGGACTCAATTAGTAAAACGCGGACTGGTCTCGATTAGTGAAAGGCGCACACTGGACTCGGTTAGTAAAACGCGGACTGGATTCGATTAGTAAAACGCGGATTGGAGTCGTTTAGTAAAACTCGGACTGGACTCGATTTGTGAAACATGGACTGGACTCGATTAGTAGAACCCCGGCTGGACTGGATTAGAAAAACACGGACTTGTCTCGATTAGTAAAACATGGATAGGACTCGATTAGTAAAACTCGGACTGGACTCGATTAGTAAAGCGCGGACTGGACTCAATTAGTAAAACGCGGACTGGACTCGATTAGTGAAACGCGGACACTGGACTCGATTAGTAAAACGCGGACTGGACTCGTTTAGTAAAACTCGGACTGCAGTCGATTAGTAAAACGCGGACTGGACTCGATTAGTAAAACGCGTACTTTACTCGATTAGTAAAACGCGTACTTTACTCGACTAGTAAAACTCGGACTGGACTCAATTAGTAAAACGCGGACTGGACTCAATTAGTAAAACGCGGACTGGTCTCGATTAGTGAAACGCGGACACTGGACTCGGTTAGTAAAACGCGGACTGGATTCGATTAGTAAAACGCGAATTGGACTCGTTTATTAAAACTCGGACTGGACTCGATTTGTGAAACATGGACTGGACTCGATTAGTAGAACCCCGGCTGGACTGGATTAGTAAAACACGGACTTGTCTCGATTAGTAAAACATGGACAGGACTCGATTAGTAAAACTCGGACTGGACTCGATTGGTAAAACGCGGACTGGACTGGACTAGTAAAACTGGGACTGGGCTCGATTAGTAAAACACGGACTGGAGTCGATTAGTAAAACTCGGACTGGACACGATTAGTAAAACGCGTACTGGACTCGATTAGTAAAACATGTACTGGACTCGATTAGTAAAACTCGGACTGGACTCGATTAGTAAAACGCGGACTGGACTCGAGCAGTAAAACGCGGACACTGGACTCGGTGAGTAAAACGCGGACTGGACTCGATTAGTAAAACGCGTACTTTACTCGATTAGTAAAACTCGGACTGGACTCGAGTAGTAAAACGCGGACTGGACTCGATTAGTAAAACGCGGACTGGACTCGATTAATCAAAACATGGACTGGACTCGATTAGTAAAACATGCACTGGACTCGATTAGTAGAACCCCGGCTGGACTGGATTAGTAAAACACGGACTTGTCTCGATTAGTAAAACATGGACAGGACTCGATTAGTAAAACTCGGACTGGATTCGATTAGAAAATGCGGACTGGACTCGAGAAGTAAAACGCGGACACTGGACTCGGTGAGTAAAACTCGGACTGGACTCGATTAGTAAAACGCGGCCTGGACTCGGCTAGTAAAACTGGGACTGGACTCGATTAGTAAAACACGGACTGGAGTCGATTACTAAAACTCGGACTGGACACGATTAGTAAAACGCGTACTGGACTCGATTAGTAAAACACGTACTGGACTCGATTAGTAAAACTCGGACTGTACTCAATTAGTAAAACGCGGACTGGACTCGATTAGTAAAACGCGGACTGGACTCGATTAGTAAAACGCGTACTGGACTCGATTAGTAAAAAGCGTACTGGACTCGATTAGTAAAACTCGGACTGGACTCAATTAGTAAAACGCGGACTGGACTCGATTAGTGAAACGCGGACACTGGACTCGATTAGTAAAACGCGGACTGGACTCGTTTAGTAAAATTCGGACTGCAGTCGATTAGTAAAACGCGGACTGGACTCGAGAAGTAAAACGCGGACACTGGACTCGGTGAGTAAAACGCGGACTGGACTCGATTAGTAAAACGCGTACTTTACTCGATTAGTAAAACGCGTACTTTATTCGATTAGTAAAACTCGGACTGGACTCAATTAGTAAAACGCGGACTGGACTCAATTAGTAAAACGCGGACTGGTCTCGATTAGTGAAACGCGGACACTGGACTCGGTTAGTAAAACGCGGACTGGACTCGATTAGTAAAACATGGACTGGAGTCGATTAGTAAAACACGTACTGAGCTCGATTAGTAAAGCACGGACTGGGTTGGATTAGTAAAACACGGATTGGACTCGTTTAATAAAGCACGGACTGGACTCTATTAGTAAAACTGGGACTGGACTCGATTAGTAAAACACGGACTGGAGTCGATTACTAAAACTCGGACTGGACAAATTAGTAAAACGCGTACTGGACTCGAATAGTAAAACACGTACTGGACTCGATTAGTAAAACTCGGACAGGACTTAATTAGTAAAACGCGGACTGGATTCGATTAGTGAAGCGCGGACACTCGACTCGATTAGTAAAACGCGGACTGGACTCGTTTAGTAAAACTCGGACTGCAGTCGATTAGTAAAACGCGGACTGGACTCGATTAGTAAAACGCGTACTTTACTCGATTAGTAAAACGCGTACTTTACTCGACTAGTAAAACTCGGACTGGACTCAATTAGTAAAACGCGGACTGGACTCAATTAGTAAAACGCGGACTGGTCTCGATTAGTGAAACGCGGACACTGGACTCGGTTAGTAAAACGCGGACTGGATTCGATTAGTAAAACGCGAATTGGACTCGTTTAGTAAAACTCGGACTGGACTCGATTTGTGAAACATGGACTGGACTCGATTAGTAGAACCCCGGCTGGACTGGATTAGTAAAACACGGACTTGTCTCGATTAGTAAAACATGGACAGGACTCGATTAGTAAAACTCGGACTGGACTCGATTAGTAAAACGCGGACTGGACTCGACTAGTAAAACTGGGACTGGGCTCGATTAGTAAAACACGGACTTGTCTCGATTAGTAAAACGCGGACTGGACTCGAGAAGTAAAACGCGGACTGGACTCGATTAGTAAAACATGTACTGGACTCGATTAGTAAAACTCGGACTGGACTCGATTAGTAAAACGCGGACTGGTCTCGAGCAGTAAAACGCGGACACTGGACTCGGTTAGTAAAACGCGGACTGGACTCGATTAGTAAAACGCGTACTTTACTCGATTAGTAAAACTCGGACTGGACTCGATTAGTAAAACGCGGACTGGACTCGATTAGTAAAACGCGGACTGGACTCGATTAATCAAAACATGGACTGGACTCGATTAGTAAAACATGCACTGGACTCGATTAGTAGAACCCCGGCTGGACTGGATTAGTAAAACACGGACTTGTCTCGATTAGTAAAACATGGACAGGACTCGATTAGTAAAACTCGGACTGGATTCGATTAGAAAATGCGGACTGGACTCGAGAAGTAAAACGCGGACACTGGACTCGGTGAGTAAAACTCGGACTGGACTCGATTAGTAAAACGCGGCCTGGACTCGGCTAGTAAAACTGGGACTGGACTCGATTAGTAAAACACGGACTGGAGTCGATTACTAAAACTCGGACTGGACACGATTAGTAAAACGCGTACTGGACTCGATTAGTAAAACACGTACTGGACTCGATTAGTAAAATTCGGACTGTACTCAATTAGTAAAACGCGGACTGGACTCGATTAGTAAAACGCGGACTGGACTCGATTAGTAAAACGCGTACTGGACTCGATTAGTAAAAAGCGTACTGGACTCGATTAGTAAAACTCGGACTGGATTCAATTAGTAAAACGCGGACTGGACTCGATTAGTGAAACGCGGACACTGGACTCGATTAGTAAAACGCGGACTGGACTCGTTTAGTAAAATTCGGACTGCAGTCGATTAGTAAAACGCGGACTGGACTCGAGAAGTAAAACGCGGACACTGGACTCGGTGAGTAAAACGCGGACTGGACTCGATTAGTAAAACGCGTACTTTACTCGATTAGTAAAACGCGTACTTTATTCGATTAGTAAAACTCGGACTGGACTCAATTAGTAAAACGCGGACTGGACTCAATTAGTAAAACGCGGACTGGTCTCGATTAGTGAAACGCGGACACTGGACTCGGTTAGTAAAACGCGGACTGGACTCGATTAGTAAAACATGGACTGGAGTCGATTAGTAAAACACGTACTGAGCTCGATTAGTAAAGCACGGACTGGATTGGATTAGTAAAACACGGATTGGACTCGTTTAATAAAGCACGGACTGGACTCTATTAGTAAAACTGGGACTGGACTCGATTAGTAAAACACGGACTGGAGTCGATTACTAAAACTCGGACTGGACAAATTAGTAAAACGCGTACTGGACTCCAATAGTAAAACACGTACTGGACTCGATTAGTAAAACTCGGACAGGACTTAATTAGTAAAACGCGGACTGGATTCGATTAGTGAAGCGCGGACACTGGACTCGATTAGTAAAACGCGGACTGGACTCGTTTAGTAAAACTCGGACTGCACTCGATTAGTAAAACGCGGATTGGACTCGATTAGTAAAACGCGTACTTTACTCGATTAGTAAAACTCCGACTGGACTCAATTAGAAAAACGCGGACTGGACTCAATTACTAAAACGCGGACTGGTGTCGATTAGTGAAACGCGCACACTGGACTCGGTTAGTAAAACGCGGACTGGATTCGATTAGTAAAACGCGGATTGGACTCGTTTAGTATAACTCGGACTGGACTCGATTTGTGAAACATGGACTGGACTCGATTAGTAGAACCCCGGCTGGACTGGATTAGAAAAACACGGACTTGTATCGATTAGTAAAACATGGACAGGACTCGATTAGTAAAACTCGGACTGGACTCGATTAGTAAAACGCGGACTGGACTCAATTAGTAAAACGCGGACTGGACTCGATTAGTGAAACGCGGACACTGGACTCGATTAGTAAAACGCGGACTGGACTCGTTTAGTAAAACTCGGACTGCAGTCGATTAGTAAAACGCGGACTGGACTCGATTAGTAAAACGCGTACTTTACTCGATTAGTAAAACGCGTACTTTACTCGATTAGTAAAACTCGGACTGGACTCAATTAGAAAAACGCGGACTGGACTCAATTACTAAAACGCGGACTGGTGTCGATTAGTGAAACGCGCACACTGGACTCGGTTAGTAAAACGCGGACTGGATTCGATTAGTAAAACGCGGATTGGACTCGTTTAGTATAACTCGGACTGGACTCGATTTGTGAAACATGGACTGGACTCGATTAGTAGAACCCCGGCTGGACTGGATTAGAAAAACACGGACTTGTATCGATTAGTAAAACATGGACAGGACTCGATTAGTAAAACTCGGACTGGACTCGATTAGTAAAACGCGGACCGGACTCAATTAGTAAAACGCGGACTGGACTCGATTAGTGAAACGCGGACACTGGACTCGATTAGTAAAACGCGGACTGGACTCCTTTAGTAAAACTCGGACTGCAGTCGATTAGTAAAACGCGGACTGGACTCGATTAGTAAAACGCGTACTTTACTCGATTAGTAAAACGCGTACTTAACTCGATTAGTAAAACTCGGACTGGAATCAATTAGTAAAACGCGGACTGGTCTCGATTAGTAAAACGTGGACTGGACTTGATTAGTAAAACGCGTACTGGACTCGATTAGTAAAAAGCGTACTGGACTCGATTAGTAAAACTCGGACTGGACTCAATTAGTAAAACGCGGACTGGACTCGATTAGTGAAACGCGGACACTGGACTCGATTAGTAAAACGCGGACTGGACTCGTTTAGTAAAATTCGGACTGCAGTCGATTAGTAAAACGCGGACTGGACTCGAGAAGTAAAACGCGGACACTGGACTCGGTGAGTAAAACGCGGACTGGACTCGATTAGTAAAACGCGTACTTTACTCGATTAGTAAAACCCGCACTTTATTCGATTAGTAAAACTCGGACTGGACTCAATTAGTAAAACGCGGACTGGACTCAATTAGTAAAACGCGGACTGGTCTCGATTAGTGAAACGCGGACACTGGACTCGGTTAGTAAAACGCGGACTGGATTCGGTTAGTAAAACGCGGACTGGATTCGATTAGTAAAACGCGGATTGGACTCGTTTAGTAAAACTCGGACTGGACTCGATTTGTAGAACGCGGACAGGATTCGATTAGTAAAACGCGGACTGGGACTCTAGAAGTAAAAGGCGGACACTGGACTTGGTGAGTAAAACGCGTACTGGACTCGATTAGTAAAACGCGTACTTTACTCGATTAGTAAAACTCGGACTGGACTCAATTAGTAAAACGCGGACTGGACTCGATTAGTGAAATGCGGACACTGGATTCGGTTAGTAAAACGCGGACTGGACTCGATTAGTAAAACGCGGATTGGACTCGATTAGTAAAACTCGGACTGGACTCGATTAGTAAAACGCGGACTGGACTCGATTAGTAAAACGCGGACTGGACTCGATTAGTAAAACGCGGATTGGACTCGATTGGTAAAACTCGGGCTGGACTGGATTAGTAAAACGCGGACTGGAGTCGATTAGTAAAATGCGGACGGACTCGATTAGTAAAAGGCGGACACTGGGCTCGGTTAGTAAATCGCGGACTGGACTCGATTAGTAAAACGCTGACTGGACTCGATTAGTAAAACATGGACAGGACTCGATTAGTAAAACACGGACTGGACTCGATTTGTAAAGCACGGACTGGACTCGATTAGTAAAACTCGGACTGGACTCGATTAGTAAAACATGGACTGGACTCGATTAGTAGAACCCCGGCTGGACTGGATTAGTAAAACACGGACTTGTCTCGATTAGTAAAACATGGACAGGACTCGATTAGTAAAACTCGGACTGGATTCGATTAGAAAATGCGGACTGGACTCGAGAAGTAAAACGCGGACACTGGACTCGGTGAGTAAAACTCGGACTGGACTCGATTAGTAAAACGCGGACTGGACTCGGCTAGTAAAACTGGGACTGGACTCGATTAGTAAAACACGGACTGGAGTCGATTACTAAAACTCGGACTGGACACGATTAGTAAAACGCGTACTGGACTCGATTAGTAAAACACGTACTGGACTCGATTAGTAAAACTCGGACTGGACTCAATTAGTAAAACGCGGACTGGACTCGATTAGTGAAACGCGGACACTGGACTCGATTAGTAAAACGCGGACTGGACTCGTTTAGTAAAACTCGGACTGCAGTCGATTAGTAAAACGCGGACTGGACTCGATTAGTAAAACGCGTACTTTACTCGATTAGTAAAACGCGTACTTTACTCGATTAGTAAAACTCGGACTGGAATCAATTAGTAAAACGCGGACTGGACTCAATTAGTAAAACGCGGACTGGACTCGATTAGTAAAACGCGTACTGGACTCGATTAGTAAAAAGCGTACTGGACTCGATTAGTAAAACTCGGACTGGACTCAATTAGTAAAACGCGGACTGGACTCGATTAGTGAAACGCGGACACTGGACTCGATTAGTAAAACGCGGACTGGACTCGTTTAGTAAAATTCGGACTGCAGTCGATTAGTAAAACGCGGACTGGACTCGAGAAGTAAAACGCGGACACTGGACTCGGTGAATAAAACGCGGACTGGACTCGATTAGTAAAACGCGTACTTTACTCGATTAGTAAAACGCGTACTTTATTCGATTAGTAAAACTCGGACTGGACTCAATTAGTAAAACGCGGACTGGACTCAATTAGTAAAACGCGGACTGGTCTCGATTAGTGAAACGCGGACACTGGACTCGGTTAGTAAAACGCGGACTGGACTCGATTAGTAAAACATGGACTGGAGTCGATTAGTAAAACACGTACTGAGCTCGATTAGTAAAGCACGGACTGGGCTGGATTAGTAAAACACGGACTGGACTCGTTTAATAAAGCACGGACTGGACTCTATTAGTAAAACTGGGACTGGACTCGATTAGTAAAACACGGACTGGAGTCGATTACTAAAACTCGGACTGGACAAATTAGTAAAACGCGTACTGGACTCGAATAGTAAAACACGTACTGGACTCAATTAGTAAAACGCGGACTGGACTCGATTAGTGAAGCGCGGACACTGGCCTCGATTAGTAAAACGCGGACTGGACTCGTTTAGTAAAACTCGGACTGCAGTCGATTAGTAAAACGCGGACTGGACTCGATTAGTAAAACGCGTACTTTAGTCGATTAGTAAAACGCGTACTTTACTCGATTAGTAAAACTCGGACTGGACTCAATTAGAAAAACGCGGACTGGACTCAATTAGTAAAACGCGGACTGGTCTCGATTAGTGAAACGCGCACACTGGACTCGGTTAGTAAAACGCGGACTGGATTCGATTAGTAAAACGCGGATTGGACTCGTTTAGTAAAACTCGGACTGGACTCGATTTGTGAAACATGGACTGGACTCGATTAGTAGAACCCCGGCTGGACTGGATTAGAAAAACACGGACTTGTCTCGATTAGTAAAACATGGACAGGACTCGATTAGTAAAACTCGGACTGGACTCGATTAGTAAAACGCGGACTGGACTCAATTAGTAAAACGCGGACTGGACTCGATTAGTGAAACGCGGACACTGGACTCGATTAGTAAAACGCGGACTGGACTCGTTTAGTAAAACTCGGACTGCAGTCGATTAGTAAAACGCGGACTGGACTCGATTAGTAAAACGCGTACTTTACTCGATTAGTAAAACGCGTACTTTACTCGACTAGTAAAACTCGGACTGGACTCAATTAGTAAAACGCGGACTGGACTCAATTAGTAAAACGCGGACTGGTCTCGATTAGTGAAACGCGGACACTGGACTCGGTTAGTAAAACGCGGACTGGATTCGATTAGTAAAACGCGAATTGGACTCGTTTAGTAAAACTCGGACTGGACTCGATTTGTGAAACATGGACTGGACTCGATTAGTAGAACCCCGGCTGGACTGGATTAGTAAAACACGGACTTGTCTCGAATCGTAAAACATGGACAGGACTCGATTAGTAAAACTCGGACTGGACTCGATTGGTAAAACGCGGACTGGACTCGACTAGTAAAACTGGGACTGGGCTCGATTAGTAAAACACGGACTGGAGTCGATTACTAAAACTCGGACTGGACACGATTAGTAAAACGCGTACTGGACTCGATTAGTAAAACATGTACTGGACTCGATTAGTAAAACGCGGACTGGACTCGATTAGTAAAACGCGGACTGGACTCGAGCAGTAAAACGCGGACACTGGACTCGGTTAGTAAAACGCGGACTGGACTCGATTAGTAAAACGCGTACTTTACTCGATTAGTAAAACGCGTACTTTACTCGATTAGTAAAACTCGGACTGGACTCAATTAGTAAAACGCGGACTGGACTCAATTAGTAAAACGCGGACTGGTCTCGATTAGTGAAACGTGGACACTGGACTCGGTTAGTAAAACGCGGACTGGACTCGATTAGTAAAACGCGGATTGGACTCGTTTAGTAAAACTCGGACTGGACTCGATTTGTAAAACGCGGACTGGATTCGATTAGTAAAACGCGGACTGGGACTCTAGAAGTAAAACGCGGACACTGGACTTGGTGAGTAAAACGCGTACTGGACTCGATTAGTAAAACGCGTACTTTACTCGATTAGTAAAACTCGGACTGGACTCAATTAGTAAAACGCGGACTGGACTCGATTAGTGAAACGCGGACACTGGACTCGGTTAGTAAAACGCGGACTGGACTCGATTAGTAAAACGCGGATTGGACTCGATTAGTAAACCTCGGACTGGACTCGAGTAGTAAAACGCGGACTGGACTCGATTAGTAAAACGCGGACTGGACTCGATTAGTAAAACATGGACTGGACTCGATTAGTAAAACTCTGGCTGGACTGGATTAGTAAAACGCGGACTGGAGTCGATTAGTAAAATGCGGACGGACTCGATTAGTAAAAGGCGGACACTGGGCTCGGTTAGTAAATCGCGGACTGGACTCGATTAGTAAAACGCTGACTGGACTCGATTAGTAAAACATGGACAGGACTCGATTAGTAAAACACGGACTGGACTCGATTTGTAAAGCACGGACTGGATTCGATTAGTAAAACACGGACTGGACTCGATTAGTAAAACTCGGACTGGACTCGATTAGTAAAACATGCACTGGACTCGATTAGTAGAACCCCGGCTGGACTGGATTAGTAAAACACGGACTTGTCTCGATTAGTAAAACATGGACAGGACTCGATTAGTAAAACTCGGACTGGATTCGATTAGAAAATGCGGACTGGACTCGAGAAGTAAAACGCGGACACTGGACTCGGTGAGTAAAACTCGGACTGGACTCGATTAGTAAAACGCGGCCTGGACTCGGCTAGTAAAACTGGGACTGGACTCGATTAGTAAAACACGGACTGGAGTCGATTACTAAAACTCGGACTGGACACGATTAGTAAAACGCGTACTGGACTCGATTAGTAAAACACGTACTGGACTCGATTAGTAAAACTCGGACTGGACTCAATTAGTAAAACGCGGACTGGACTCGATTAGTGAAACGCGGACACTGGACTCGATTAGTAAAACGCGGACTGGACTCGTTTAGTAAAATTCGGACTGCAGTCGATTAGTAAAAAGCGGACTTGACTCGAGAGGTAAAACGCGGACACTGGACTCGGTGAGTAAAACGCGGACTGGACTCGATTAGTAAAACGCGTACTTTACTCGATTAGTAAAACGCGTACTTTACTCGAGTAGTAAAACTCGGACTGGACTCAATTAGTAAAACGCGGATTGGACTCAATTAGTAAAACGCGGACTGGTCTCGATTAGTGAAACGCGGACACTGGACTCGGTTAGTAAAACGCGGACTGGACTCGATTAGTAAAACATGGACTGGAGTCGATTAGTAAAACACGTACTGAGCTCGATTAGTAAAGCACGGACTGGGCTGGATTAGTAAAACACGGACTGGACTCTATTAGTAAAACGCGGACTGGACTCGGTTAGTAAACTGACGGGAGTCAATTAGTAAAACACGGGCTGGACTCGATTAGTAAAATGCGGACTGGAATCGATTAGTAAAACGCGGACTGGACTCAGTTAGTAAAACGCGGACCGGACTCTATTAGTAAAACATGGAGTGGACTCGATTAGTAAAACACGGACTGGACTCGATTAGTAAAGCACGGACTGGAATCAATTAGTAAAATACGGACTGGACTCGATTAGTAAAACATGGACTGGAGTCGATTAGTAAAGCGCGGACTGTACTCGGTTAGTAAAACGCGGACTGGACTCGATTAGTAAAACGCGGACTGGACTCAATTAGTAAAACACGCACTGGATTCGATTAGTAAAACACGGACTGGACTCGATTAGTAAAGCACGGACTGGACTCGATTGGTAAAACACGGACTGGACTCGTTTAGTAAAACTCGGACTGGACTCGATTTGTGAAACATGGACTGGACTCGATTAGTAGAACCCCGGCTGGACTGGATTAGAAAAACACGGACTTGTCTCGATTAGTAAAACATGGACAGGACTCGATTAGTAAAACGCGGACTGGACTCGGTTAGTAAACTGACGGGAGTCAATTAGTAAAACACGGGCTGGACTCGATTAGTAAAACGCGGACTGGACTCAGTTAGTAAAACGCGGACCGGACTCTATTAGTAAAACATGGAGTGGACTCGATTAGTAAAACACGGACTGGACTCGATTAGTAAAGCACGGACTGGAATCAATTAGTAAAATACGGACTGGACTCGATTAGTAAAACATGGACTGGAGTCGATTAGTAAAGCGCGGACTGTACTCGGTTAGTAAAACGCGGACTGGACTCGATTAGTAAAACGCGGACTGGATTCGATTAGTAAAACGCGGACTGGGACTCTAAAAGTAAAAGGCGGACACTGGACTTGGTGAGTAAAACGCGTACTGGACTCGATTAGTAAAACGCGTACTTTACTCGATTAGTAAAACTCGGACTGGACTCAATTAGTAAAACGCGGAGTGGACTCGATTAGTGAAACGCGGACACTGGACTCGGTTAGTAAAACGCGGACTGGACTCGATTAGTAAAACGCGGATTGGACTCGATTAGTAAACCTCGGACTGGACTCGAGTAGTAAAACGCGGACTGGACTCGAGTAGTAAAACGCGGACTGGACTCGATTAATAAAACATGGACTGGACTCGATTAATAAAACTCTGGCTGGACTGGATTAGTAAAACGCGGACTGGAGTCAATTAGTAAAATGCGGACGGACTCGATTTGTAAAATGCGGACACTGGGCTCGGTTAGTAAATCGCGGACTGGACTCGATTAGTAAAACGCTGACTGGACTCGATTAGTAAAACATGGACAGGACTCGATTAGTAAAACACGGACTGGACTCGATTTGTAAAGCACGGACTGGATTCGATTTGTAAAACACGGACTGGACTCGATTAGTAAAACTCGGACTGGACTCGATTAGTAAAACATGGACTGGACTCGATTAGTAGAACCCCGGCTGGACTGGATTAGTAAAACACGGACTTGTCTCGATTAGTAAAACATGGACAGGACTCGATTAGTAAAACTCGGACTGGATTCGATTAGAAAATGCGGACTGGACTCGAGAAGTAAAACGCGGACACTGGACTCGGTGAGTAAAACTCGGACTGGACTCGATTAGTAAAACGCGGCCTGGACTCGGCTAGTAAAACTGGGACTGGACTCGATTAGTAAAACACGGACTGGAGTCGATTACTAAAACTCGGACTGGACACGATTAGTAAAACGCGTACTGGACTCGATTAGTAAAACACGTACTGGACTCGATTAGTAAAACTCGGACTGGACTCAATTAGTAAAACGCGGACTGGACTCGATTAGTGAAACGCGGACACTGGACTCGATTAGTAAAACGCGGACTGGACTCGTTTAGTAAAATTCGGACTGCAGTCGATTAGTAAAAAGCGGACTTGACTCGAGAGGTAAAACGCGGACACTGGACTCGGTGAGTAAAACGCGGACTGGACTCGATTAGTAAAACGCGTACTTTACTCGATTAGTAAAACGCGTACTTTACTCGAGTAGTAAAACTCGGACTGGACTCAATTAGTAAAACGCGGATTGGACTCAATTAGTAAAACGCGGACTGGTCTCGATTAGTGAAACGCGGACACTGGACTCGGTTAGTAAAACGCGGACTGGACTCGATTAGTAAAACATGGACTGGAGTCGATTAGTAAAACACGTACTGAGCTCGATTAGTAAAGCACGGACTGGGCTGGATTAGTAAAACACGGACTGGACTCTATTAGTAAAACGCGGACTGGACTCGGTTAGTAAACTGACGGGAGTCAATTAGTAAAACACGGGCTGGACTCGATTAGTAAAATGCGGACTGGAATCGATTAGTAAAACGCGGACTGGACTCAGTTAGTAAAACGCGGACCGGACTCTATTAGTAAAACATGGAGTGGACTCGATTAGTAAAACACGGACTGGACTCGATTAGTAAAGCACGGACTGGAATCAATTAGTAAAATACGGACTGGACTCGATTAGTAAAACATGGACTGGAGTCGATTAGTAAAGCGCGGACTGTACTCGGTTAGTAAAACGCGGACTGGACTCGATTAGTAAAACGCGGACTGGACTCAATTAGTAAAACACGCACTGGATTCGATTAGTAAAACACGGACTGGACTCGATTAGTAAAGCACGGACTGGACTCGATTGGTAAAACACGGACTGGACTCGTTTAGTAAAACTCGGACTGGACTCGATTTGTGAAACATGGACTGGACTCGATTAGTAGAACCCCGGCTGGACTGGATTAGAAAAACACGGACTTGTCTCGATTAGTAAAACATGGACAGGACTCGATTAGTAAAACGCGGACTGGACTCGGTTAGTAAACTGACGGGAGTCAATTAGTAAAACACGGGCTGGACTCGATTAGTAAAACGCGGACTGGACTCAGTTAGTAAAACGCGGACCGGACTCTATTAGTAAAACATGGAGTGGACTCGATTAGTAAAACACGGACTGGACTCGATTAGTAAAGCACGGACTGGAATCAATTAGTAAAATACGGACTGGACTCGATTAGTAAAACATGGACTGGAGTCGATTAGTAAAGCGCGGACTGTACTCGGTTAGTAAAACGCGGACTGGACTCGATTAGTAAAACGCGGACTGGATTCGATTAGTAAAACGCGGACTGGGACTCTAAAAGTAAAAGGCGGACACTGGACTTGGTGAGTAAAACGCGTACTGGACTCGATTAGTAAAACGCGTACTTTACTCGATTAGTAAAACTCGGACTGGACTCAATTAGTAAAACGCGGAGTGGACTCGATTAGTGAAACGCGGACACTGGACTCGGTTAGTAAAACGCGGACTGGACTCGATTAGTAAAACGCGGATTGGACTCGATTAGTAAACCTCGGACTGGACTCGAGTAGTAAAACGCGGACTGGACTCGAGTAGTAAAACGCGGACTGGACTCGATTAATAAAACATGGACTGGACTCGATTAATAAAACTCTGGCTGGACTGGATTAGTAAAACGCGGACTGGAGTCAATTAGTAAAATGCGGACGGACTCGATTTGTAAAATGCGGACACTGGGCTCGGTTAGTAAATCGCGGACTGGACTCGATTAGTAAAACGCTGACTGGACTCGATTAGTAAAACATGGACAGGACTCGATTAGTAAAACACGGACTGGACTCGATTTGTAAAGCACGGACTGGATTCGATTTGTAAAACACGGACTGGACTCGATTAGTAAAACTCGGACTGGACTCGATTAGTAAAACATGGACTGGACTCGATTAGTAGAACCCCGGCTGGACTGGATTAGTAAAACACGGACTTGTCTCGATTAGTAAAACATGGACAGGACTCGATTAGTAAAACTCGGACTGGATTCGATTAGAAAATGCGGACTGGACTCGAGAAGTAAAACGCGGACACTGGACTCGGTGAGTAAAACTCGGACTGGACTCGATTAGTAAAACGCGGCCTGGACTCGGCTAGTAAAACTGGGACTGGACTCGATTAGTAAAACACGGACTGGAGTCGATTACTAAAACTCGGACTGGACACGATTAGTAAAACGCGTACTGGACTCGATTAGTAAAACACGTACTGGACTCGATTAGTAAAACTCGGACTGGACTCAATTAGTAAAACGCGGACTGGACTCGATTAGTGAAACGCGGACACTGGACTCGATTAGTAAAACGCGGACTGGACTCGTTTAATAAAATTCGGACTGCAGTCGATTAGTAAAAAGCGGACTTGACTCGAGAGGTAAAACGCGGACACTGGACTCGGTGAGTAAAACGCGGACTGGACTCGATTAGTAAAACGCGTACTTTACTCGATTAGTAAAACGCGTACTTTACTCGAGTAGTAAAACTCGGACTGGACTCAATTAGTAAAACGCGGATTGGACTCAATTAGTAAAACGCGGACTGGTCTCGATTAGTGAAACGCGGACACTGGACTCGGTTAGTAAAACGCGGACTGGACTCGATTAGTAAAACATGGACTGGAGTCGATTAGTAAAACACGTACTGAGCTCGATTAGTAAAGCACGGACTGGGCTGGATTAGTAAAACACGGACTGGACTCTATTAGTAAAACGCGGACTGGACTCGGTTAGTAAACTGACGGGAGTCAATTAGTAAAACACGGGCTGGACTCGATTAGTAAAATGCGGACTGGAATCGATTAGTAAAACGCGGACTGGACTCAGTTAGTAAAACGCGGACCGGACTCTATTAGTAAAACATGGAGTGGACTCGATTAGTAAAACACGGACTGGACTCGATTAGTAAAGCACGGACTGGAATCAATTAGTAAAATACGGACTGGACTCGATTAGTAAAACATGGACTGGAGTCGATTAGTAAAGCGCGGACTGTACTCGGTTAGTAAAACGCGGACTGGACTCGATTAGTAAAACGCGGACTGGACTCAATTAGTAAAACACGCACTGGATTCGATTAGTAAAACACGGACTGGACTCGATTAGTAAAGCACGGACTGGACTCGATTGGTAAAACACGGACTGGACTCGTTTAGTAAAACTCGGACTGGACTCGATTTGTGAAACATGGACTGGACTCGATTAGTAGAACCCCGGCTGGACTGGATTAGAAAAACACGGACTTGTCTCGATTAGTAAAACATGGACAGGACTCAATTAGTAAAACGCGGACTGGACTCGGTTAGTAAACTGACGGGAGTCAATTAGTAAAACACGGGCTGGACTCGATTAGTAAAACGCGGACTGGACTCAGTTAGTAAAACGCGGACCGGACTCTATTAGTAAAACATGGAGTGGACTCGATTAGTAAAACACGGACTGGACTCGATTAGTAAAGCACGGACTGGAATCAATTAGTAAAATACGGACTGGACTCGATTAGTAAAACATGGACTGGAGTCGATTAGTAAAGCGCGGACTGTACTCGGTTAGTAAAACGCGGACTGGACTCGATTAGTAAAACGCGGACTGGACTCAATTAGTAAAACACGCACTGGATTCGATTAGTAAAACACGGACTGGACTCGATTAGTAAAGCACGGACTGGACTCGATTGGTAAAACACGGACTGGACTCGTTTAGTAAAACTCGGACTGGACTCGATTTGTGAAACATGGACTGGACTCGATTAGTAGAACCCCGGCTGGACTGGATTAGAAAAACACGGACTTGTCTCGATTAGTAAAACATGGACAGGACTCGATTAGTAAAACGCGGACTGGACTCGGTTAGTAAACTGACGGGAGTCAATTAGTAAAACACGGGCTGGACTCGATTAGTAAAACGCGGACTGGACTCAGTTAGTAAAACGCGGACCGGACTCTATTAGTAAAACATGGAGTGGACTCGATTAGTAAAACACGGACTGGACTCGATTAGTAAAGCACGGACTGGAATCAATTAGTAAAATACGGACTGGACTCGATTAGTAAAACATGGACTGGAGTCGATTAGTAAAGCGCGGACTGTACTCGGTTAGTAAAACGCGGACTGGACTCGATTAGTAAAACGCGGACTGGACTCAATTAGTAAAACACGCACTGGATTCGATTAGTAAAACACGGACTGGACTCGATTAGTAAAGCACGGACTGGACTCGATTGGTAAAACACGGACTGGACTCGATTAGTAAAACACGGACTGGACTCGATTAGTAAAACGCGGAGTTGACTCGATTAGTAAAACGGGGACTATACAAATACGCGTGTAATACACTGAAACCTTAATCTTCCGTGTAATTTGCTTAGCTACATTTTTATGGTATCTTTGATCACAATCCGAAGCTTTAATCATTTAAAGTTAATCGATTTTCATAATTACTAGCTATTCCTCATAACCACTTTGCTTGACAATGGAGAAAATTCATTCGGACGAAACAAAATGTACGGAGAATGATTTTTATTCAATGCTTCCGACAATTATGTCTTGTGAAAACGACTGTTATTAAACGAACAGTGGCGTAGCGAGGAATTAATTGTAGGTTGCTAGGCGACAAAATAATTTTTGAATGTTTGTAAATTTTATGTGTGCTCAGGCTAGTGTTATCATGTACAGAACAAACTATATAACTTAACGTTTATTTCTTTTGCTTGTTTGTATTTTGTATTTTCTTATATATTTATACCTCACAACCCCTTGTAACATTATTGGTTACATTTTGTAAGATTATTTTGGCGTCACCTTGACTTGACATTGACGCCATCTACGCGGCCACTGTAAACGGTCGATCAAAAATTCAGGAAATAATTTATGAAAAAAGTGGCTACTTTGAAATCGGAACTTTTACTATGTAATGCATAAATAATAAGTATTGCGAAAAGATCGACTTAATTTATACAGTATATAGCCAAGCTTTGCCAGCATGCATGCTATATGGAAAGTATCGATATACTGAAAGATATCGATAAACAAACATTTTTCTTGGCCTTGGGACCAAGAAAAATTGGGACCAAGATATTTCTTTGGCAGTCTTTGCTCAAAACTGACGCAAAGTATGTAAAATAGCTTTTAGAGACATTGCGCCAACAGCTGTATCTCTCTTCTCCCGCATAATTTGAGTCTAAAACGTTTGAAGCATCTTTTGTACATAGCTGCTCGTGCAATAAACCTAACTAATCGGGACAAACCAGCTTTATACCCCCCCCCCCCCCCAATATTATTTAATATGCAAATTAGCATTGAGTACTGTGTCACTGAGACTGTGATATCGGAGTTTAATTAAGTGATTCTGACAGTTCAAAATACATTGATTTGAGAAATTAATAACTTGAATCGTATTTATTGTATTAACATTACAATTTTAACCGGCTTCGTCACAGCTACAGTTTTCTCAATTTCAATACGTTGTTTTCACAAAACAGTTGTTGGAAGTATTTAGATTCCCCGTCGTTATATAGCTTTTGTCTCAATCTATTTTCTCCATTGTCAAGCGAAATAGTTATAAAAATCGGCAATCAACTCTTTTCGGGCCGTGGTCAAATATATCGTAAAAATTAAGCTACCCCGTTGGTGCAGCTAAGCAGTTGCATGAAAACTTAAAATTCCTTTGTATTAAAAACATATTTACACATAGTCCGCGTTTTACTAATCGAGTCCAGTCCGCGTTTTATTAATCGAGTCCAGTCCGCGTTTTACTAATCGAGTCCAGTCCGCGTTTTACTAATCGAGTCCAGTCCGCGTTTTACTAATCGAGTCCAGTCCGTGTTTTACTAATCGAGTCCAGTCCGCGTTTTACTAATCGAGTCCAGTCCGCGTTTTACTAATCGAGTCCAGTCCGCGTTTTACTAATCGAGTCCAGTCCGTGTTTTACTAATCGAGTCCAGTCCGTGTTTTACTCACTGATCTCAAATAATATACACTCATTATACTGGATAGAGCATCTATTGGTTCGCGCCTGGCAAAAATTGAAGTCGGAAGTGAGGCTGAAAATCTCACGGCGGCTATATCCGGTGGGACCCACTTCGTAGTTATATCACTATTGCTGAAACATAGTTTTCGCTTCAAATGATCGGATTTTTAACGAAAACCAGCTAAATTTTACATTCCTAGCAAGAAAATGTACCTGTCGCTATGGGAGAACTTAAAAGAGGCTGGGATCATGGAAAATTAGCCGAAATTTCACGATTTTACTGAACGAAAATCAGCACCGACCACCAGGCTACAGTTTGAAGAATTATTAAGGACTAAAGTAAGGAACAAATAACATCTTGTATTCACTTTAGCAGTTTGACACTGACTTTATGACAAAGTAAAAATATTACCGTTTCTATATCCGTCTTTTTCAACGTATCTTGGATCAGACGATCTGAGGGTTTAATATACAAGATGTTTATTGGAAGTTTGTGAATTGTAGTTACTTTATTTAACAGGCAAATTTATAAGCATTTAACTCACTGTTTTACTATTATTGATGAAGTCGGATGAAGTCCTGTTACTATAATATTGACGAAGATAATTCCTGTTCACCTAGCATTTATGGTGTGCATTTTCAATAGTTGTATCTGTGATGAACTCATGGCTGACTATAGGCTTGCTGGAGAGACTTTCCAAGGGTTTTCTATTTGACAAGTCAAATTGTCTGGTATTTGAAATAGTAGAATCATCTGAGACTGAAGTAAAATTATAATAATGGGGGCATGGTTTGGCCAGCTCTGATTTACATACAGAAATAATTATTTATTGGTTATACAATCATACCTCAATTATTATCTTGCATCATACAAATTTTTAGGTTTCATGCCCATGCATCTATATGTCTTTTCCTTATTAGATCCACACATATCACTTGCTGATCTTGGCAGAAGACAAGATCAGTCATTAATTTTTTTTTGAGATGAGTGATCATACAGATGTTTATAAGATTTTACTTTAATTGAAACTAGTGTAAGCTGCTCTGGATAGTACAAACAATTTTATTGAAATTAATTTAAGTTTTCTCTAATATAGTACAAAGGTAAAGCCACAAAGGACTAAAATGTCCAAAAATTTTAAAATACTATCTAGCACCAGGAGCACTGGCACGATCTTCCATCCAATGCCCCCAAATTATTGCTGGTTTAAAATGTGGTTTTATCCATACTTCCATACTGATAGTTTGCTACATCAAAATTTTGATCAAAGAAAACTTAACAAGCATTCATAAATGACAACAACCAAGAATGTTCCATTTGTAAGTGCAGTTTTTATTTTGTTGATTTTGTTATATCAGTTTACAATGGTTTTGAGACTCCTGGAAAAAATAAATCGTCATTTTTATTAATCCATTTGCACAATTGCACCTACAAATACAGTGTGGTATAACCTTATCAGTCATATGTAAACTGTCCTTCCTAGAGATCTAGTAAGGGTCACCCCTCATTAGTCAATGTTACTACAAAAGAAAGCTGAACTAAACTAACTTTATTTATACTGGATACTGATAACTCTATCAGTCATATCTCAACTGTTCTTCCTCAGTGTTACTACAGGAGGAAACCGGAGTACCCAGAAGAAATCTCTTGGCGTTTTGTAAAGTCAAACTAGAAGCACTCCTCTAATGTACATCCAAGTTGAAATTTTAAGCCTAGTTTACATGGGCAATTTTTCTTTGGCAATTTTCAACTTGACAAGTTTTATTTGCCTGTGTGTATGAGGAAATATGACAAGTTTTTCCTTGACAAGTCTCCCTTTTGAAAAGCTTGTCAAGGAAAAATTGCTCATGTAAACTAGGCTTTAATCTGATAAGTGCATCAAGTAGGAGTTAAACCCAGATCAAAGAGTAACATCCTTAGATCTACAGTAATCCTGGATGCATGTAAGTGACTGGAAAGACTTTTTTTTTTGCTTTCAGCAAAATAAATTAATCTGCTAAATGTACAATAAAACTGCATTGATCGAGTAGGAATCAAACTTGGGTGTAACTTCTTAATGGCCAGTAAGATGCTCTAACCATAATAAACTACCACTAACTCAAAATGTTATACAGTATGTACATATTTTGTTTGAGACATACTGTAGACAAAATTGAATGTGTTGTTTAAACAAAAGTGGAATCAATAGTCGAATTGAAAATACTATCAAGGGACAAGGGCTTGGACAAAATACATACTGTACTGTACTGTAACCATAATAAAACCATCTGAACTGGTTGAACATTAGCCCAAATTCGACAAAACATTAGAAAGCAAATATACTTACTACAAGACAAGTCAAGCACATTCTATCATGGCCATGAATTCATTTACTATTAGTCAATAACCAAACCTGGTAGTGAAAGTGTCCAACTTAAAATATTAACTGGAAGACAATGAGCACAAGTCAGACTCAACCGTGTTTCACTGAATTATAACCACAAAGAACTGAACAAACCGTTCTATTCAAGTTCGAAGATTATCAACAGCGGGTAAGTTTATTAGTTTAAACAGACACAGTTATGACTTCTTGGGGTTTAATCGGCATGAAATAAATAAAAACTTAAACAAACACATCATCGTAAATCATCAAATAATACGTGTTACTAGAAAGAAACAAATACACAGGCAGTAGACATTTGTTTACCGAGTTTGCTACTTTGCTAGCTTTGAAGCAAATAAACAGGTAAGTGTATTTTGTAAAAAAAAGCACTTTCGAAACAAAAAAATAGTTCAAAACACTAAATTATTACTTAAAATAACATTACAAACCTCAATTCGGCGAAAAACGCCGTTCAACTGCTTCGACTCCTATTTACGCATATTGTATGTGACCACTGACCTGTATATAACTGGACCGCTTGCCATTTGAACTACAGGCGGCCCAAGTTCAAGGTGTGTGGTAGCCCGCAGTGCGGGTGTTTTAACGGTAATTTGAAAATATATGTGACTTGACATAAACCCGTAAACAAACGAACGAATTTGTCTTAAATAGCAACATTATGTGAATAAAATCTACTAACCTTGTCAATGTGATGTCTTGTCTCATGTTTTATTCGTCGTCGAGTTGGTTAGTAGCGATTTACAGCGAGTTCTTTTCGACGCCGTTGCTTCCCGTACTTCGGCGACTCTTTAATAGTATTACCATATAAAATAGAAAGGCTGCACACTTGAGCGACGACACCCCGAACTCAAAGTCAAACATCTCCGCTGAAAATCGTCGCTCGAACATAATTCTTTCACGAGCGCATAGCACGAAGGTTGGGCTTGCCATAGAATACGGTTTGCTGACAACTCGTGGAATTTTCGCCATGTACGAACCCATTACCCTTCTCAAATTCATCGGTTTCAAATGTCCTCAGAGCCGTGGCGACGAGTTCGTGTTCTGATTTGAACAAAACACGCCCCTGCCCGGGGTGGGACAGTCAAGCTATGCACATGATTTACCGGGGGAAAATTTTGAATAAATTTGAACCTTGGCTATTGTCTCAGGCAGCCAATCGCGATGAAGCCGCGCAATTCTCCCCCCCCCCCGGTAATTCATGTGCATAACTTGACTGTCCCACCCCGGGCAGGGGTGTGTTTTGTTCAAATCAGAACACGAACTCGTCGCCACGGCTCGAGGACATTTGAAACTGATGAATTTGAGAAGGGTAATGGGTTCGTACATGGCGAAAATTCCACGAGTTGTCAACAAACCGTATTCTGTGGCAAGCCCAACCTTCGTGCTATGCGCTCGTGAAAGAATTATGTTCGAGCGACGATTTTGAGCGGAGATATTGTTTGACTTTGAGTTCGGGGTGTCGTCGGTGAAGTGTGCAGCCTTTCTATTTTATATGGTAATACTATTAAAGAGTCGCCGAAGTACGGGAAGCAACGGCGTCGAAAAGAACTCGCTGTAAATCGCTGCAAACCAACTCGACGACGAATAAAACATGAGACAAGACATCACATTGACAAGGTTAGTAGATTTTATTCACATAATGTTGATATTTAAGACAAATTCGTTCGTTTGTTTACGGGTTTATGTCAAGTCACATATATTTTCAAATTACCGTTAAAACACCCGCACTGCGGGCTACCACACACCTTGAACGTGTCCTTCTGCTCATGGTAGACAACACTGACCATGATTTTGACTGGATTACAGACGCAGGCTTTATAAAATATCCCGTGAAAATGAAGAAAAAAATCCTTGACTCGCTGATATTTTCAAAGATAAACACAACAAATCTTTTTTGAAAGGTTAAAAAAGGTACAGAAATAAATACACAAAGCAGTTATATTGCTAATTCCTGTCAGTTACTCGGTTTTGTTGCAGCATATATTTAATTGTTTTTGTTGCCGAAACAAAGAAGGGACAACTGAAGTACCAGGCCGGCAATTCAACGGCTTGTATTTTAATACTTTTCGTAGGCTTTCGGTACATTTTAGTACTTTTCTAAAAGGATTTAATAAGCTTACTGTTGTAAAACATCAGTATTTCTCGTTGTAAAACATATACCAAATCTTGCGAAAAATTCTGTCCTTATGTTGAAACGTACGATGTAAAACATTTATTTTGTATTTCGACAGACTATACTGAAGGCCATTGAAAGTTTTAACTGCACTTACTATAAGCTGGTGTTCTCCAGGTGTCACTAGTTGCCAACAACGGAGCGTAAAAATATATTAAACTGAAAGTTTAGATCAATTTTCAAACAGAGAAAACATTTTTTTACCCAAAGAAAAAGCATAAAACGCCTACAGACCAGTGTCAAGCACTAGTCAGTGGTCACTCCCATGAGCAGAAGGACTCAAATTCGCCATTTGACGCCATGTTCAAATGGCCACACTTTTTTGGCAAGAGCAAGCGGTCCAGTTATATACAGGTCAGTGTATGGGACCCAAGTGGGTCCCACCGGAAATGGTCGCCGCTAATCTATTTCCGACTTCACAGCCAGGACCGGATGCTCTATCCAGATAATGAGTATATTATTTGAGATCAGTGGTTTTACTTGGCCAGTCAAGTCCGTGTTTTACCAGTCCAGTTCGCGTTTTACCATATGTCCTTGCTTTTTCTACACGCGTGTAAATGGACTCCACGCGTGTAAAGATTACCCAGCTGGCTTGGGGACTAAATAGAGCTAGCGAACAATGATCTGTCATCTGACACTGAGTGCAGTTATAAACATGGAAGAAAGTGGTCCAAGCGGACTAGATGACGAAGATAAAGTGCCTGCAAAGGTAAGATATTCCTGTTAAGACTTCTGAAGTATTTTACGAACCGCTGTAGTCTACGTAAGGGTGCCCTGTAGTACTGATTTTAATATTTAACTTTAAGTTAACTTTAATACACATCTTGCTGTATTCTTATCTCAATATTAAAGCAAGGTATCTGTTTCTTATTTTTTGTTGCGATGCAGTATGGCAATTAACTGAATTAAGATATAATTGTTTTTCTGCGTTAGCTTGTATCACTAGAAAAAAAAAGAAGTTTGACATGTAACAGAGCCTTTTATACAACTACGCTTATAAAGAGCATTATTTTGTATCCCAACGTAAGTTATTAATCTTTGAGCCGGACGAATTCCGGACTGTAAATACGTCTATATTCGTTTCTATACTATATATAAACAAACTGCCAACTGAACTGGTAACTATCATTCAGTGGCTGAATATATAATATATATCGCGAGTATTTGAAGTCTATAGTCAAATTCTGTTCTAGCCGCGCCTTTACTGCGGTTGCCGAAGCGTATAAATATTTCAAACTTTAAACGGATGAGGGAAATGCAAGGATTGTTTTCAATATTTTACTTCTTTCGTCTGCACAAAATTTTCAAGTAAATTCGTGAGTTTTTGATTTTCAAGTGGAATGAGTGTTGTTTATATTTTATATGAATTCACGAACATTTCCACCAAAACATATAATAGATCAAGATTGAAACATTAAAAATGTATTGCTTCGCGATTGTACTGCGGATGTTGTGGAATATATAAGTATTACAATACGATGGATGAAATGCAGTGCCTTGTATTTCACGACGTCTTGTGGATAACTCCAAACATTTAATAACGGAATACTGTACGCAGACTGTCGGGGATGAAGCTATAAAAAGTTGACAAAACAGATAATTATTTTGTTGGTTGCTTGTGTTGAATATTTAATATATGGTCTAGTTGTCGTTTGGTCGGCACGTCAAACTCAAAACATCTGTTCTGCTTCTTGGTTAAAAAATTGAACGGGATGGCTAAAAAGTTTGTAGATTGTAGTAAATTATGTGCTTGTTTAAAGGTGTGATCATTTTGCCAGTACGCAGCCTATTATAGTTATTCGATCTCCCAATGCAGTGGACAAGGACTTTTAATAATACCATGATCGCCTCGGATTCTTTTGTTCTCCGAGGGAATGTAAACGTCGTATTTCCCTCATCGCTCATGCAAGAGGGAAATTTATCCTTCTAATTAAATTCCTGTCTTCTAATTCTCCCGTGCATGTTGATGAGGGAAAATTAGAAGACAAAGAAATCTTCTAATTTTCCCATGCGTGTTGATGAGGGAAAATTAGAAGACAAAGAAATCCTTTGTCTTCTAAATTTCCCGCTTGCATATATTTTCCCTCATCAACATGCACGGGAAAATTAGATGCAACTTTTCTGATCAACCGTGTAAATTTCCCGTTGGTAAGATTCTCTGTCAAAGTTTTCCTCGGCGATCATAATGTTACAAACTAATAACATGACTTTTAGGGAAATTAGCGATTAAATCTCCCCTTTGCCTCGGGAAAATTTTTACAAATCTTCCCTCTTTACAAATCTTCCCTCTTTACAAATCTTCCCTCGGCGGCGGGGAAATTTAATCGCTAATTTCCCTCAAGTCATGTAATTACTTATAATTGTATATAGTTTAATGCAAGTAGTTTACATATATATAGTATATATTTATGCATGTCCAAAAACCCACTGTTACAAGATTGTCATTGGGAAAATGTGTATACGTGACAGTATTCTTTGTAATGGTTGACAACATTGTTGGGCCCAGTTATGCAACACTATTTAACAACAAGACGCCTGCTTAGGCGTTCACTCAGGCTACTGATTTCTGCAACCTTGGTGTAGCCCCCTTGCACATCTGGAAAACCTGCTGTGTGAAACAGTGCAAAATTTTTGACAAACCGAGTGAGGTCTTCTAAATTGGATCTTATATGAAGTACATCGACCCATAACGACACCCCCACCCCCCATGGAGAAATGCATGTAAACAAAGCAATGGGCGATGATGTGGCTTTCAACAGGCAATGTCATATTTGTAAATTACAGGCAGCGATTATACACCAGCTGCTTTGCTGTTTTTCGAAGCCTACAATAATGAGTTTAGGAAAGATAAACCCGAATCAGGCCTAGGAGAGATATTAGGGAGCTTAAGCAAACACAACGAAAGGGACGACGACGATGAAATAATGATGACGGGGCTGAAAAGGACTAGGGCGAGGTTTTCGTTTTCGGTGAGAAAAACAAAAGGTTAAGCAACTTTCACCGACGACTGTAGGACTCCGTTCGATATGTCATCGTTTCGAGATGTTCGTAATCAACTTCTCGTCAGTCATGATGATGGTTTGATTAATGATGAAGAATTTCTCATCCTGTATGAACACTATTCTTCAAGAAACCCTGATTTCCCATACATTGGCATTGGCATTGAAGGCTTGTGTATGCTTCTCAGGTGACTATCTTACCCTTGTAGATATGGGGACATAATACAAAGGTTTGCAAAGCCTGTACCAGTTCTCAGTATGGTCACAAACCAGCTGCTAGACCACATATATGATATTCACGGAAACAAGGTTGTAGAATGGAACCATGCAATTCTAAATCCAGCCAAACTACAGACCTATGTTGATGCTATTACAGCCAAAGATGCTCCATTACAAAATTGCTTTGGCTTTATTGATGGTCCCATATCACACCAGACCATATCACACCCAGGCAAAAACCAGCGAGTAATGTATAATGGATATAAAAGGGTACATGCTTTAAAATTTCAAAGCATTGCTTTACCCAGTGGTTTAATTGGAAGCTTATATGGTCCAGTAGGTAAGAATCAATTTGCTACAGATTGTCATCAACTATGTGGGCTCAGAGGTCAAAACTTTCCATGACCTTGTACTGTAGCCAAATATTTAAATAAATTTGCATTCATCTGCATGCTCCCACTGGCCCTCAGAAGGCCTCCATTATTCTATTTTGCACTGGGCTTCCAGTCATCTCTTGGTGGACCTGCTTGGCTGGAAGAGTCAAGTTTATCACACCACATTAATTTACACTAAATTTCTGTCTTTAGAAGGGAGAAAACATGATGCTGGGATGCTGGCTGATTCTGGGTTGTTGTATAATCTCAAGCAATTTGCATTTAACCCTGTAGGCCAGCCTCTGTGTTTACGGTGATCCTGCATACCCGATGAGAATTCACCTGCAAGGTTGACCTTTCAAGTTTGGTGTTCTGACTCCTGATATGAAGCAATATAATGCGGCACTGAGTGCAGTTAGGATTTCTGTGGAGCGGCAGTGTTTGGAGATATCACGACACATTTTAAGTTTATTGACTTTAAAAAAAATCTGAAACTGATGTTAAGTAGCGTTGGGAAAATGTATGTTGTTTCTGCTATTCTGCAAAATGTAGTGACATGTTTGTATGGCAACTCAACTTCAAAATATTTTGATCTTAAACCACCAACACTTGAAGAATATTTTACTTGAAAATTAAACACTTTAGTCCTGGCACTTTCTAAAACTTGTATAAAGAAATGCATAAACATATACATACATACATATATATATATTCAAACAAACAAAGTGTTGTTTGCGAAATGTTGAAAAGTGCTCAATACCATATATATAACTACAGATGGTACCGTTTTGGCCTTTCGGGCCTCATCAGTGTAGTGCTGATGAGCAGGATGAAGGTAACTGCTATTTACAGTCACCTTTGGTGCCTCACAAATTGTGGGACATCAAAACCATGCCAGAGCACTCAAACTGCAAGCAGTAAGCATGTGCACAATGCGTAAGCAGCAATGGCTCATCCTGTAGAGTGCTCAATATGACCAAAGGCCATAGAGCGATATCTAACTACAGACAGTACCGTTTTGGCCTTTCGGGCCTCATCAGTGTAGTGCTGATGAGCAGGATGAAGGTAACTGCTATTTACAGTCACCTTTGGTGCCTCACAAATTGTGGGACATCAAAACCATGCCAGAGCGCTCAAACTGCAAGCAGTGAGCGTGCGCACAATGCGTAAGCAGCAATGGATCATCCTGTAGAGCGCTCAATATGACTAAAGGCCGTAGAGTGAGTGATATCTAACTGCAGACGGTACCGTTTCGGCGTTTTGGGCCTCATCAGTGTAGTGCTGATGAGCAGGATGAAGGTAACTGCTATTTACAGTCACCTTTGGTGCCTCACAAATTGTGGGACATCAAAACCATGCCAGAGCGCTTATATATATATATATATATATATATATATATATATATATATATATATATATATATATACATACATGTACTATTTAGAATATGAGTGGCTGTGTTGTATTGGATATACAAGTCATATGCAATACAACACGGACATGAATATTGTAAATAGGTTAAAATACTCCAAGTCTTTGATGTTAATATGAGTACTATTTGTTCAGATTAATTCAGAAAAAGCTCAATTTCAATGTTTTAGAGCTGAGATAGACCTGATATATACAACCGCTAGTGGTTGTATCAAATGAATGAAATGATACAAGCACATGTGGTTTGTATCAGATATACAACCTCCTTCACGGTCATGATTTCTTTTGTGTTTTTTACAATAAAGATGTAAATATTATATGGACACATGCATAGAACGAACTGGAGATCGCCTTCAATTATGTTTATACTTAGAAGTAACAAGAAACCATATAAATTTTATTAAATAAATTTTATTTCTTTTTTTTCCCTTTACTGGGCCACTTTGCCTGGTGAAGATCACCAATATTGACTTTGTACACCTAAAAAGAAATTCAAAATATATAAATATTAATAAATAAATGTTATTTTATATATATATATATATATATATATATATATATATATATATATATATATATATATATATATATAATATATATATACATACATACATGCATGTACATGTAATTTAAGAACACAGCATTTGTCTGTTCTGTCATATCACAATTGCAATGACCAAATAGACTAAGGCATATCAGTATTTTAGTACCATAGTCTAGTGGTTATATATTTATAACTTAGTAGTACTCCTAAATCTTAGTCACTTTTACCAAAATAAAATTATAGCTTATTATGGCTTCTATATGAGATGAGACGACACACTATGTACTAGCTAATGTAAGCCCCCCCCCCCCTCTAGGGTATGGCATGTACAATTTTATGTTCTGATTGCTGATTTGGGTACTGGAATTAGATATGAAAATTGTGCATCAATGGCCTAGTAACAAGAATGCTTTAATGTACAAGGTAAAATTGATTAAAAAAATAAGCAGATTTATTTTTTTCTAACATACAGTAGGGTGGGCAACTCCCAGCATAGTGGAGGAGTAGCTCTCATTAGAAATACAAATTCTTAATCCCCACCTATTCACGGGGGTTAGAATGGGGGGGGGGGGACCCCGGCGAAAATTTGATGAATTGTTCATGAATAGTTCATGAATTTTGTTCATGAACATCCATGATAAGTACATGAACAGTTCATGCCCATGCATGAACATTAAATGGCACAGTTCATGAAAGTGATAGTTCATGAACCATAAGTTTATGAACATTTGTGTTCATGAACAGTTCAAGAACTAAATTTCAAGATAAGTTCACGAATTTTTGATGAACAATTGATGAATAATGTTCATGAGCTGTTCATGAAAAGACTCATGAACATTAAATGGCCGAATTCATGAAAATTGGAATTCATGAATAATTCATGAACAACCACGTTCATGAAGTTTTGAGTTCATGAAGTGTTCATGAATATTGTTCATGAACTGTTCATGAAAAGACTCATGAACATTAAATGGCCGAATTCATGAAAATTAGAGTTCATGAATATATTGTTCATGAACTTGTAATGTAATCAATATTGATGAACAGTGTTCATGAAATGACTCATGAGCGGTCGATATTCGTGAAAATTGAATTGAACTCGTATAGGTTTCAATATTCATGTGATGAAACGTTCATGAAATGACTCGTGAACATTTAGTCGCGGATTTATGAAAATTGCACAGTTCACCGAATACCTCATGAACTTGTAGTTTTCTAGTGAATGTTGGTAATTCTTTCATGAAGTGTTCGTGAACGTTGTTCGTTAAAATGACTCAATGGTCATGTCGACATATCCGTTATATTATAAGGATTCATTAGGGCAGTTTATACGAGAGCTAATAACGCGACTTACACAGGACGCGGCTTTATAGAGGGTCCCCTATACCCCTTCACAAAATGCATTCACCTAAGAACATTAGTCCTTTCACGATTCACGAAAAATCCAAAAATCGCGTTCACACAAAAATCGAGGCAATCACGATTCACGTAAAAATACAAAAGAAATTCACAGATTAATATTTCGCATCATCTGACTGATTAATAATATTTCGCATTCTCAAAGTCTTTCTCTTCAATCTCAGCAGGATGCAAGCAAGTTTGAAAGATTTCTTTCTGTCCTTGCAGTCCATTGTAAAGGTCTGTAAACACTGCGATCATGCAAAATTGCGCCTGGCGTCGCTTTTTATTATCTTTGTCTCAACACTCTGAAGCCTGAAGGTCTCCACTTGACGAGTACAATTGTCTGGAGTTAGTCAGAGTAAAATAGTCAAAATAATCTGTAAGTACCAGTGTTCAACTGTTCGAAGACAGACAAGACAAACAACAGAAATGCCATTAATCCTAAAAAACTGTTCACGCAAAACAGACGATTCACAAATCACGTTTAATTCTAGCCTTCATTCACGGGTCACGGTTAAATCAAAAGTTACTTTCACGTGCACGTAAGAGAGCTTAACGCAACTTACACAGGACGCGGCTTACACAAGACGCGAAACACTTGTAACAGTAACAAAACATATTCCTTATATTATAAGGAATGCGTAATTGGATTCATTAGGGCCGTTTGTAGGAGAGCTAATAACGCAACTTATACACAGGACGCGACTTACACAAGACGCGAAACACTTGTGTAAAAGGTACAAAGACTAAATATTCTCGTCTTATGCACAAGCCACGGCCTGTTCAAAAAGGTCGTATAAATGGGTCAGATCAAGGCGCGTCTTATCGGCTCTCGTATAAACGGCCGTAATATAAACCTTAGTTTACCCATCGGCCGAGTTATAAGAAGTAACACCTGCGATTTTTGATGCGATAAATATCACCAACTTCTGGTTTAGTGAAACCACGGCACAGTCCGCGGACTGTCGTTCACATAACATGCATCTAAATTAGAAGTTGGTAATATCGTATCAAAAGTCGCACTAAGATCCTTCACAAATATTAAAGCCACGCGCTTTACAAAACCATTAGCCACAGAAGTGGTGAGACAATCAGACAAAGCATTTGAAGAAACTCAATTAAACGCTTACACAGAATGTTAATAGGACTACGAAAAACCCCCGAGTAATACAGATTATAACCAAGCATTGCAACCGGACTACATGACACAGAGAAGAAACAATTTGACATAGATTTACCTCTGAATGGCACCGATTGTTCGATTATTAATTTGGTTCTTTGTAAACGTTGAAGAGAATTTCAGAAGACTAAGAGCTATAGCAACATTAAATGCAAGTACCAGCGCATGTTTCTTCCTTTCTTTAGGACGTTCACCAGACTGTGGAAACTTAAACTTGAAACTTGTGGAATTATCCATTCCATATATCAACGGCTTTTAACGCACGATTTTCAAATGTTCAAGGACAGGCGCCAAAATGGTAATGACACTTGAACGGGATTGAATTACGCACTGTCATATTATAGCCGCAAGCATCTCTGACGGGATTGGAAAAAGCTCAATGCCTCAATAGTATATTTTTTTTAGTCTACTCTTAGGAGTCTTAGGATTTATATGTATTGTTGTGTTAGCTAGATCGCAGATGCGAGAACTGCTACTGCTACAAGTCTATTAACGTCCTTTATATTCGATGATAATAATTATGTTGGCAAGAGATTAAGTAATTATCTCTTCGGCTTTGCTATTTCATGCCAATTATTGGGTCAAAATAGAAAAATTCAAAGTAAAAGTGCATGCGCTCATTCAGACAAGTATATAGCATTTGGACTAAACGGCTCATTCTTCACTTTAACCTAGACTAAAATGAATTACGGTACGTTTTGACTTTTTGAATCTAGCTAGTCTATATTTAGCCATTAGCCTCACTGTGTAAAATGTCTAAAATAAGAAGCTTCAGACCAATTTTGCAATAAAACCTTAACTGGCAACAAAGACATGCGGATTTGTGTCACAGCGCAAAGTTTCTGCGCTACATGCAGTGGAATCAAATTAGTACATTTCATGAAATGTATTGTTCATGACCGATGAAATGTTCATGACCAAATTTCATGAACCTTTCATGATTCATGAATAACTGTATTTTGTCAAAATTGTGACTTTTGTTCATCAAAATTTCATTAAATATTCATGAACAAGTTCATGAAATTTTCATGAATAATAAGTTCATGAAATAATCAATAGATTTCCTATGAATATTCATGAACAATCATGAACGATACAACACAATGAACATAAAGTTCATGAACTAATTTGTTGTTCATCAAACTTCATGAACTGTTCATGAACTACATGTTTCATTTTTGATGAACTGAACATGAACTATTCATGAACGGACATGAACATTCAAGAACGACCCATGAAAGTTCATCAGTTCATGAACAAATTTTCGCCGGGGGTGTGGGGTGTGTGGGTGTGTTACTGGTGCATAAGCTATTTTTGTAGCTGGCCAAATTCAGAGTAATGCAAAGCTGAAGATTATAGAGAACACAATTTCCAGTGAAAACAAACAAATAATACCTCTTTCATAATGCCGACCAATTTAATTTGTTTTTGTGCATCTTTATTTGCATTTCTGGCCTAATATTTGTGTGTCTAATACGCCGATTGCAAATATGGCGCCGATTGCACGAAAGCGAGGCTTTTCGGTGACAACCGTTGCTAAGGGCCGAAGCGCTTACTATTTCCTTTGTGAATGAGACTTTGTTGACAGTTTTGAAAGGTGGAGTTCATGCGCTGGTACGTTTAAAAAGACTACGTAGGACCTACATACGATAAAACGTGGACTCTTCTCTATTTTGAAAGAAGTTTTACCAGGATATGTTTGCTTTTGAGCGTAACAACTCCTCTTCTGATACGTGTATTACGGCCGTACGATTATTGAACCTTTATTGCAAATATCATGCGTCGAACATTCTATTGAAGTTTGCCATTGAAGCTTTGCATTTCTTACTCGTGTTTTGCCGTATTTAGAACTTGCCGTATATATTTCGTTTAGTTAAGGTTTTAACTGGTTAATCATGCCCAATAATTGTTGCGTTCCTATGTGCTGCAAGATTGGATATCTTGTCGATTCACATGGGAGGATCCGACAAGATTGAAGATGTGTTTTACTATTTTGAAAATCACTGCATGTGGTTGTGGCAGACTTACCTTTCCAATTTGTTTGTGTGATATTTCTTAATACCACTTTTCCAGACGTGGTTCGTGAAAATCCGAACAGATGTTTCACCGTATTTTCGAATCACAGAGCGAACAAAAATATGCTCGTTACACGTCAGACCAACTGATTTTCGTGTGAGCATATCAGGTCGCCGCTCACTTAAAGATGAAGCCGTTCCTTCGATATTTCCATGGTCGGGAGTATCTCCAAAACGAAAGTCGTCGCGTAAGAGACTATTTGTGACCCCAACTAGGACTGAAATGCCCTCGTCTTATGAGACGATTAGGCAACGACCAGCCGGAAGTGCCACGAGATGAAAACAGCGAGTTAAGTGTACATTTCACTACTATACGGGGCGATTTTCGTTTTGGAGATACTCACCACCATGGAAATATCAAAGGAACGGCTTCATCTTTAAGTGAGGGGGGACCTGATATGCTCACACGAAAATCAGTTGGTCTGAAGCACTGGTCTGAGTGTAACGAGCATCACTCTGTGATTCGAAAATACAATGAAACATCTCTTCGGATTATCACGAGCCACGTCTGGAAAAGTGGTATTAAGAAATATCAGACTAACAAATTGGAAACATACACGTAAGTCTGCCACAGCCACATGCAGTTATTTTCAAAATAGTAAAACACACCTTCAATCTTGTTGGATCCTTTATCGGAAGACCGTGAAAAGTGGCCTTCTTCCCATGTGAATCGACACGATATCCAATCTTGCAGCAAGGAACGCAACAATTATTGGGCGCATGATTAACCAGTTAAAACCTTAACTAAACGAAAAATATACGGCAAGTTCTAAATACGGCAAACCACGAGTAAGAAATGCAAAGCTTCCACGGCAAATTTCAATAGAATGAATGTTCGACACATGATATTTACAAGCAAGGTTCAATAATCGTACGGCCGTAATACACGTATCAGAAGAGGAGTTGTTACGCTCAAAAGCAAACATATCCTGGTAAAACTTCTTTCAAAATAGAAAAAGCCTCGCTTTCGTGCAATCGGCGCCATATTTGCAATCGGCGTATTCCAGAGCATGCTTCCTTCTCAACAAAGCAAATAGCCTAATTTAATAAAAGCACAAAATAAGTTATAATGGAAGCTATTTTTAATAAGATACTTCTTTCTACATCTGCTTGTCTGCCTTTAATATACAACTACAGTATGAGATCAAATTTCTCCATTATAAATGCATGAACAGCAACACAACTCTAGCCTGGTGTGTGATACATACAGCTTGCTGTTGACTGTGTAAACAAAACACCATAAAGTTAAAATAGTTATCAACAAGAATATAAAATTAATATACATTCTTTTTTCCTTTGCTAACTTTAACATGATTTGAAAACAAACCCAAAATAAATTAATGTCAATAATGGATCAACATATATTATGGCAGTATGAAGTAAAATAGTTTTACGACTAACAAATAAGTTTATTCTTGCTTTTTGTTTTCTAATAAAGCCATTAAAATTTTGTTCTGCTGTTGTTGCTGTGCCATGAACATTGCTTGCATGTTTTGTTGTCGTCGTTGTCGTCGTCGTCGTCGTCGTCGTCGTCGTCGTCGTCGTCGTCGTCGTCGCTGCTGCTGCTGCTGCTGCTGCTGCTGTTGTTGCATTTGATTCATCATAACTTTCAACATGTCTTGTTGTTGTTGGCAAGCCTGATCTTGCTTATTTGTAGCAAGCTCTAATTCTTTCTTCCTCAAATCCAATTCCTCCTTTTTAAATTCATGATCTTTTGATGATTTTTCCTTTAGATAATCGATTGTATCACTAGTACTTCTTCTAACCTTTTTCTTTCCACCATTGTCTGCAGACTCATCACATTTTTTCTTTGTAGTATTTACCATTCTTTCCATAGCTTGTTTTCTCATTAACTCAGCAGTTTCTTTCTCCTTTTCCGATTTGTTTACTTTTTCAAGATCCTGTGACTCGATTCTAGCTTTGCCCTCCTTTTCCCTCTCTAATATTTCCTCCAACAAACAATCTAATTCGGATTGCTCCACTTCAATCCCTGTAGCGTTTTCCTCTTCTTTTAGTTTTTGAGCTTGTTTTGTTGTTAACAAGGAGTACCTGTCCCGAACAGCTCTAGCAGAAACTCGAAACTTTGGTTGTTCGATGGAATGTAGTGCCTTTGAGATTTTCTCCCAAACTTTCCCCCTTTCTGGACTTCTAGGTTTGAGATTAAATGGTTCTGCTACCAGCACTTCGCGACACACAAGAACATCGTGCTGCGATGTCCACTGAAAGTACTTGTTTCTGTTTTAATATTAAACAAAAATAAGCTTATTTTAAAAATCATCAAGAAGAATCAACTGGTATACTGGTATACATTCAACCAACAATACCACGAGAGAAATGTCTAAAAGTACTTAGGGAAGTTAAGAAAAGCACTAGTAAAGCAAATAGGATAGCTGCTATCGTTCTTCAAGATATGTAAGTTAATATGTTTACTTACATTCTTGTTAAATTCGGCTGCCATGCGTTTTAATACATCACAGAGTAAGTAATAAAAACAATTTCTATCCACCTAACACAATTTCTAATCCACCCCACATAACTTAGATCTGGTTGTAAAAAAACATTGTTTTTATTGGAGGATTCAAAAGGGATAATTATTTTTAGCAAGCACTTAAATAGCTTATGGCTTCCCTATGTGGCTATGTATACATGTTTGCAAAGGCAGAATTAAAAGTTAAAAGCTCAAAATTACATTTATAATAGAGTCTGAGATAAAAACAATTCAGTAGAATCGGATCCCAGAAAGAAGTATTAAACAGACCACGTTTCATCGAAAATTTGGAAATACGAGCAAAAAAAAATCGCCAAAGCCCATGCGAAGTCAATGAATAACATCAACATAAGCTTATAAAGGAATTGTTTTAAGTTAGCTTTAGTTAAGCTGACTTATGGTTTAGACGAGCAAAGGGAAAGCACGAAAACGTGAAGCTGTATATTGTTTAGGTTATTAAGACAACAAGAATCCTACCGTTTATAACTTTAATTTTTTTTCACTTTACCTGTGACCACAACCACTGCAATTCAGATCGAGTTTTGTTTACCGTACGACGTTTGGTTTCTTCAGGTTCTCTGGTTTCGCTTCAAGATATATTAAACCGGCTGTTTGTATCCTTTTCTTCGTTGTTTATTTAAGTAGAACAGGCTCCATCGAGGGCTCCATTTCGTTAAACGAAAGCAAAATACTGACAGATTTAATAGTTTTCTTCGTCGCTAGTCACCAGTGTCCAACTATTCTTACCGCGTGATACCGTGCCAAACATATATATAAATAAATAAACAAATAAACTATTTCCCAGATTTCGTCTCCCTCGCTTTTTCTACACGCGTGTAAAATGGACTCCACGCGTGTCGAGATTAGCACCCTCACCGGGCTCCGGGCCGGGTTACTTAAATGTTACTTAAAGACTTTCGTGAAAAGCACCTTGAAATTGATGTGCATATATAGTGATTGAAATTATCCTGATTAAATATTATTGTAAGTTGTTATTATCTTGCAAAACCCTACAAGATCTTGTGGAGTCTTAGATTGTGGGGGATCTCATGAGAGTATTTTGCCAACTCTTACAAGATCTTGCAAAGTCTTATTTATAAGATTTTTCCACAACTTACAAGATCTTCCCAAATCTTTTAGGATCTTACAAGATCTTGCAAAATCGTACAAGGTCTTGGAAAAATCTTACAAGATCTTGCAAAATCGTACAAGCTACAATCTCGGACAAAAATATTGGGACACTTAAGCCTTTCCCCCTCTCCCCCTATTCAATGTTGTTCACTAGTATCTGTTAGTGTGTGTTTTTGATGTTTTTTTATTCCAGTTGATAAACACGCGAAATATTTCAACATTGAATAGGGGCATGGGGGTTGAAGACGAAAAATCTTAAGTGTCCCAACGATTAATGTCTGAGGTTGTATAAGTAGGATATAAATAATTTGACGTACTGACTGTGTGCGTAGTGAGAGATTAAGCAACGGTTAACCCTTTCTTTCACCGATTATTCCACATTACCAGTTGTCCGTACAATGAACATTAGTGTATATTAAAGTTAATGTTAAGTAGAACTTATTTGCTATATTCAGCTCTATTTCATTGCTAAAACAAAGGTTTGACCCAAGATTTTAAAGGTTAATCGTCATTGTTGAATGAAGAGTATTTAATAGATAACTATTATCTTGAGAGAGACGATTAACCAATATGTGTAGTGATTATATGCGCATGGCTTTCGTATACTTTACTAATTGCTACAATTGGGTTCAAAGTTTTATCGTAATTAAGAAAGACGACAAGAAATGAAAGAAATCACGTCGAAATTGCAGTCCGAAAAGGTTATTCGTGAGGGTTAATCGTTCAATTTGTCTACACCGGAAGTTTCTTTATCACGGTCACTTTAACAAGTGCAAACACTAGAAGTACCCTAAGCAGTTTTAACGAATTGTTTGAAGAGTGTAATCGATAACATCTGAAAATTGTCGATAGGTTTGTATTTTGGATCCTGATAGTGAGTTTTGGGATGATTTTGACTCGTTTTCTGCTAAGAGTGAACAAGTGATTTTATTCATCTACACTTTTATTAAGATAAAAATGACATGCTGTTGTATGTTATAATTGAAAGCCTAATAACATTCAAAGGTGATCGTTGTTTGGTTTGCAAAGCACAATTTAGTATTTTATTCGATTTCCTTTATTTGCAATAACATAGTTCAAGCGTATATTCATGGATGCGATTAAATTCCTTTGGGATCGATTTCATTGTGCTTATCACTCTTGCTTGAAACTCCTCGAAGCACTCTTGTGATTTGCTGTGATATCGCATTTTGCCTCAAGATTTTGGATGTCAGATTGAACAGATTTTCAGTAGGGTTTAAGTCTGGGCTTCGTGCAGGTATTTTAAAAGTTCACATCGTGCGCGTGACATGGCTCTGCCTTTTTTTTGCGAACGAGTTTTGAGAGCCTTGAGTGTCGTTCTTCCTTGCTTATTCGGAGAGCTTCCACGCGAAACATCGCAGAGATCTGCGACCCTGCGAATAGATAGTCCTTGAACGTTTCTTAAATAATACACTCGCGCACGAGTACCACTGTTGATACGAGATTTGTACACCATTGTGTTTAAAACTCCTTTCTGTTGTAACTGATATAACGAAATAGTATGATGACTGTTCTTAAATAGTGTATGAGAATTAAACTACAGATTTCTAGATGAATGTAGAAAGTTCTTTATCACGTATGTTTCTTTATCATGAATTGAACACGCGCAATCGCAATAAGATACGCCGAACGCGAACATTTCGAAACACGAAACGTCACAAGTTTTCGAGAGGATTCTTAAGTATGTATACAATACAATCTCGGACAAAAATATTGGGACACTTAAGCCTTTTCCCCTCTCCCCCTATTCAATGTTGTTCACTAGTATCTGTTAATGTGTGTTTTTGATGTTTTTTATTTCGTTTGTCCAAACTTCGCTAGACGATTCGGAAAATGACTAGTTTAACGGAAGTTGGACCTGTGGAACGCGTCAAAGGGCTGGGTCGGTTGCTAACCGCATGACCGAGCACGCGCAATTCTGGTCAGCGACCATGTTAATAATAACAGAAATGGCGGAACATCTCCATTCGGCAAGACGCGAGGCCGCGTTCATGGCTTTCAACGCCGAGTTTGAAAGGAACGGGTATGTATTTTGGTATGTTGTTCACTTATTTGATATATTTTGTAGCTCTTTCCAATTAATCAGCTTTCGTATTTGTTTCAGTTACGGCAGAGCACCAGAAGGGCTTGTCCGCATTTTGGCGGACGCAAAGCCGAAACGAGAGGAGAAGGCGTGCGATGCGAGGGCACGCATTTACAAGTATTTGTGGTGTCTTCTCTGGGTAAGTTAAACTTTATTTTGTTTTGCTTAAAATCTGAAAATTATCTGAATTGGACTATTCATTTCTTCTGCGCACATAATTTCGAGAATACAATGCATAATATATGCGCTAATGCGCGCACGTAATATTGTACGAAATGTAATATTTCGCGCCAAGTTTAAATTTTGCTGTCTTCTCGCATTGTAGGCAATTCTGTCACTACCTTATATTATAACAGATCATAATTTAGCTTTATTTTGCAGTTTGGTAGTGGAAAGAAATTGGGGGCAGAAGCGAGAGCCAGTGGGCCCACATATGTGTACCCTTCCACCCTGAAGGCTATCGTCAGGGAGATCTTCCCTGATGACGTGGTGGATCAAGCCGATCCAACCCATGCAGGCGTAAGTTTATAAAAAATTGTTAGCTTTATATGCAGTATGTTATCAGTAGTCTTTCTTAATGGTCATGATCAAATATGGCAAGTAATGTTTCTCATTATTTATTGAATGAATGTGAAACATTCTTAGGAACTCAGACTAATGGGCTTTATATATATATATATATATATATATATATATATATATATATATATATATATATATATATATATATATAAATAATATTAATATTTATATATTTTGAATTTCTTTTTAGGTGTACAAAGTCAATATTGGTGATCTTCACCAGGCAAAGTGGCCCAGTAAAGGGAAAAAAAAGAAAATTTATTTAATAAAATTTATATGGTTTCTTGTTACTTCTAAGTATAAACATAATTGAAGGCGATCTCCAGTTCGTTCTATGCATGTGTCCATATAATATTTACATCTTTATTTACAAACTAATATAGTGATACCTCTTTCAAGATGGTAAGCTTTCCTCTTCTATTTCATCAGTTGTATTCGAAACTAGAACATTTTCATATATTTTGGCAGTACTGTACACCAACCTTTCAGTATTTCGATTTGTATTTTAATACTGCCTTGCATACACTACATTATCACATTTTGCAGAATAGAGGTGTACAATTAATGATGATTACTATAAAATATTGCAATATATTCCTCAACTTGACCAATTCATTTGATAAGATTCGTTGACAAGTTCCTGTTTTGAATCCTGTTTTGAATTTGTTTGGCAAATAATCCTTTTTCGTATTGGGTGTTTAAAAACCAGAAACCAATTAAATTCAAAACAGGAAGTTAGCAATAATTTCCATCAAATGAATTGGTCAAACATAGCAAATGAATTGCAAAAATATTTTAGGAATGCGTCTATTGCCACAACAGTATAATTATCATTAATTTTGCCGTAACAATTCAACAGTAAAAACAATAATAATAATAATTAACAATTGGTCACCGAAGTCGAGGTGACTACGGTGAATATTTACCAAGCCGCGAAGCGGCGAGGTAAATACACCGATAGTCACCGAGACTGAGGTGACTAATTGTTTTAGTATAATTTCAGAGGTTGATAAAAACCAATCACATGAAACAAAAACTTTTAGGCAACTGCTTTCATTTTAGCAGTGGTGATTCTGTTTATTGACAGACGATGTTAGCAAGCCACAGTCTTTGTCAGTAAATAATTTAAAAAAAAGAGTAAACAACATCCTACTTTGGAACTGAACTTGTACATACATTCAAATATATGCTAAAAAGACTTTTATTCTGGTGTTTTGGCTTCTGTGATACAGCAGACTTTTTGCACTTAATTCATGTTCATTATGTTCTTCACTCATGACGAAGTTTTCGAAAACATCGCTACGACCAAAACCTAACTAAAACTTGCTAGAAAATACGAAGAATTATAGAAAATATACTTGCTTACCTTTACAAAGTTTTGTTTTTATGATATTTGAAATGTACAATATCTCAGTGATAAATATTTTCAGTATTATGCTCTTTTGTTTGTTTCAAAAACTACAGACACCATTTTGAAAAAAAAAATCAACAGTTCGAGGAATCGACAAATTCTAAATCTCATACTTCAAAATGACAACTCCGAGGGGGAGACTGAAACGAGTAAAGTCAGTGCAGTGTTGAATAAGTGCCAGTCTCTTTTCCAGAACTACTTTTGAAGAACAATTTCTTGTGATGCAATAGTCACCGCGCTAGGCGGTGACTATCACCTCAGATTCACCGCTGAGCGGACCAATCAGAAAGCTGGAAAGTCTCTTTTCCACTATGAAATTATACTAAGTATAGGTAATCATATGATAGCGAGTGCAATTAATGATTTTACACTCCGAGTGATATTTGAAAATTGATCCAAAATTGCACGAGCCGTAGGCGAGTGCAATTTGGCTCAATTTTCAAATATCACGAGTAGTGTAAAGTCATTAATTGCATGAGCAAAATCATATGATTACTTGTTTATTATATGCATGACAAAATTACGATATCTGTCTTAATTACAGTAAAAAGCATTTGTCTTAATTTGAATGTTTATTGGCCATACAACCACAGACAATCTTAAAAAGTTATTCAAAGCAGTGAATTAATTTTTCTTTCTGGCAACTATAAGTAATTACTATAAGTAATCACAGACTTCAAAACCAATTTACAATTACCTGAAGTGTCAATCCTTGTGGTACGCTTCGTAGTAATTCGCGCGTTTGAAAACATCTTGTTTCGTTACAACTGGACAACAAACAGTTTCACTTATGGTGAGCAGATGTTACCTGTATTGATCTTCAAATATTTACATGAAATTTTCAGTTGAAAGTGTTCCACAAGTCGTTGGAAAAGTCAAAATCTTTCAATTTGAAAGTACGCCGCCATTTTGAATTTTATTTTTTACCACTGTTATGGTAACATTAATTTGCACTCCGGAGAGTGCAATTAACGATATAATTGTACTCCTCTTAGCCAATCAGATTGCAGTAATTTTGTCATGCATATAATAATAATAATAATAATAATAATAATAATGGAAACTTTATTGAAATACTTTATATATATACAATTATAAATCTCACTAATTAAGGTAATTTATAATTGACTACTTGAACCTATTTATTGTTTACAACTATATCTGAGAAAAATTTGAATTTAAAATGTATCTTCAAATGTTCATTAAGTCTGGATTTGTCCAATCCTTGTTTCTACAACAAAATATATAGTATGTTGTTCTAATGGCGATAGACATTATTTTCTTAATACAAAAATTTTGGTGTTTTTTATCAAGACCTAGATCGTTTAACATCTCCAAAAAGGTATGACATTCTTTTGAGAAAACACCTAAGGAACTGATTGATAAATTTACAAATTTGACAGTTTTAAAATGTTCCTTTTGCTGTGTAATTACATCCCTGTATCTTGCTCTTTTGCGATCAACATTAGTTTTGAGATTAGATTCATATCCAACGGAGAGTTCAAGGATATAGAGACAATCAGTGGAAATGGAAAGAAGCAGATCTGGGCGATACGTTTCACCAGTTATAATAATAATAATAATAATAATAATAATAATAATAATAGTAATAATAATAATAATAATAATAATAATAATAAATAATAATAATAATAATAATAATAATAATAATAATAATAATAATAATAATAATAATAATAATGGTTTATTCAATAAGATCCACGAAGTGGCTCTTCCCCTATTGAAAACTATCTATCTACAAATATATAAATTATGAACAATAAAACTGGACGTAATAAGAATACGTGATAAGGATACAGATATAACATGCAAGATTATAAAAATGGTAATCAAAATTATAGCAATGCAAAATTATAGCAATGCAAAAACCCTCATATCATACAGTCGATTCTGAATTCTTCTTATTTAGTGGACACAAACGATGAGAAGTCCGCTTATGACTTGAAGATCCACACCGACACTTCATCCCACTCTCTTCAGCTTCTTTTGTTCCCTTGTCTCCATCTTCTTCTTCCACATCATTGTGTAAGTCTTCATCACCATATGAATGCTGGATCACCTGTCGTTTGCCCCATCGCTTACGCTCCTCTTGTTCCTCTGCTCTTGCAACTTTTTGTGAAATCCTCTTTCGTTTTGACTCTTCTGTCTTCCTCTTTTTTAAATCAGCCATCCGTTCTGTGGTAACGTTCCTGAGAGCACTGACAACAGTTGGAAGTACAGGTAACTTCAAACGCTCGTGAAGGTCGACAATCCAGTGGTACTCTTCACCACGGTTTTCGAAGCACCATGTCATGTTCCCTTGAACAAGACCACAATTTGTTGATGTTATGTAGTGTAACCTGCAATGATATACATGTATAGAGATTAAGATTGGCATTTAAACTCAGTTACATGTTTGGAAATGTGTGTTGGTGAAATTACGGGGTGTGTGGGTGTTTGACTGCCTCAGCATCTTTGGCTCTGAGCTCACATTCTGTTTGGTAGGCTAACCTGTGGAATGGACACTTTAGCACATTCTTGGTGGTGTACGCTTTCCCCTCACAAGTGTGATGTTCGTTGTCCTCACATTCCCCACAAGAACAGATAGTTGTGCTGTGAAATACACATTCACCTCCTTCCCAGGAATGCAAATCGGTGCAGTGGTACTCACCAAGAACTCTCATCCTTCTGGCATACTCCTCTGCTGTTTTGCATTGCTGCAGACAGCAGAAGTGATTAATCCTGGAGCTTTTAATGAACTGTTCCGAGAGGCAACCACACGATTTACTGTGGCGTTTGCACCCACAGGTTACTTTGGCAGCATCTGGAACCTTTGTTTTTAGTTTTGCTATCTGTGTAGCAGAGAATTGCTTTAACTTTGCAAGTTCCTTTAATTTATTCCCATGAGCCCTTCCCACATGACCCCCACACTTGAATACCCGCCTTGGCATCTCACCAAATACATCCTCCACGGACTTCTGCGAGCTGGAATCAGCATCCTGCCAGACTACTTCAATTCCACAACCCTCATCCTTAGCCTGCTTGTAGGATTCATCTGCAAGTGCTCCTTCCATAGACTTTGACGTTCCCATGTACAAATCATCATTGTCATTGCCCTTCATGCATTTGTGGCCGAACCACAGGATTCCTCCAGTTAAATAGTTCTTAATGATGAAAGAACCATTCTCACTGAAGTGTCCCCTTGTTTGCCAAACTCCATCAGATGTTACAACAGCCCTATGCCAGCTTCCCAAGGTCTCACATCCAATTTTTTTCATCTTTTCTTTCTCTTCTTCACACATCTTGTTGAGTATCTCCGATATACAAGGGTGAATCAATTTGATTACATCAAAATACCTATATTTGGACAAAGCAGGATTGCCAAGACAATCGTTGAGGGTTCTTTTGAACTTTGAAAACCCATGACCAGTAACTACAAAAGCAACTGCCAGTGCCAGCCCAACAACAGTTCGGCGAGAACCTTCTACAAGGGATGAGCCATTGAAATTTACATTTCTTAATTTACAGCCATTGCACTGGAAGGTTATGTTTATTGTCCCTCCAAGACCCACCACATCAATTTTTGTTGGAACCAGGATTCCTAATAAGGAAAGACAAGTTTCAATTAGAAATTTTTTTTACACAACTTGATACCAGTTACTTGATACCAGTTACTTCAGAATTAAACCAGCCTATCGATATATTTCAGGTCAAAAAAGACACACCGGCTATTTTACAGTAAATGTTAGTTGCACTTACCACTACAATCAATGGTAGAACATCGTGAACATCTGTTTATGTCGTCAATGAGAGCAGTAATTCCACTAGATTCACAAACAAACAACTGGCGTTCGACCACCGAATCCACCTAAGACTCCACACTCCCGGTCACATCATCCTTGTATGCATCTGAGTCTGAATCACTTTGCTCTTCAGATGATATTGGGATGTGCCACTAACACAAAGATCCATCTTTCTTTTCTTCAGTGTCTTCCTAACTTTCTCCGCGTTGTGGTAGCGAGTCTTTCCAGGCGAAAGACCTTTCGAGCTACGTGTGATGGATAAACATGGTTTTCCGTTTCCCATTGTGCCGGCAGAACCAAATCTTGTCTTGAACCAACACCTAAACCTCTTGTCTCAGCTCCTATTCTACCTCTTTCTGACAACGGCTTCTTTCTTTCAGACTTCGTTAACTTTTTTGTTTCGTTCCCCGCAGGAACGAAACTGTTACTGTATTAGTTTTGCATTGACATCACAAAAGAAACTGTCATCACAGATGAAAATCGTCCAATCGTAGTGCAGTGTTGTTGACATAACTGTGATCTTATCCAATGAAATCAAAATTCCGCATAAAAAATTTAGTTGGAGGCGTGGTTAAACGCCAAAACGAAGTGAAAATATTGCTGATCTAGAGTAATTTGAAGACGTAAACAATCCCGTGCGAAGCGAATCATCAATCTTGTGTTGTAGAAAGTAGGAACTTTCCCCTCGTTGAACTCGAGAATGCATTCGTTATGTATGGCAACTGCGCGTTCCAAAAGGTCAGTCGCACTGTTTCACGCGTGTCTAATAATTTTAAAATATAGCTATTTTATGAACAATGTCAATAGTTTGAGGCTAGAAGTTCGTTATCATTCATTTGTGGCCCATCTAAATGGATTATTCTGATTCGAGAATTAAACTATGACCTATGACGACGAAAATGATGATAGTCCGTTATTGACCTAATTTATATTGATCCTTTTGGCCTTGGAAATTTATGGATTTGTTATACATAAATAAATCAGCTGCATGAAATTTAAATGCGACGTGCTAGCGTCTCGCAATTTTCCCGAGAAAGCAATTATTTTGGTAACGTTTTATTTTCCTCCTATAGACGGTCAGAAGAGTGTTGCTACTGAATAGAAGATCTACGTTGCCAAAATAATTGTGTTCTCACGAAAATCGCGAGACCGCTAGCACGTCACATTTAAATTCAGTCGAATTTATGCGACTGCGAATAACCTGAAATAATCAATAGAGCCTGCCCTCTGGAGAGAGTAATCCGTCATGATCAGACGGTACAACGTCTGAAATGTGTGTTCGTTTTATTAGACGAAGCTTAATTTAAATTATTTTTTTGTAGTTTTATTATAATCTTCTCGCTTCAGCATATTTCTAGTTTGTTTATATGCAAAACAAAAATCGTCTAAATTAAATTTGTCGTATGAAACGCAGGCGCGTAGTAAAAATTGTCGCGCCAGTCTACATGGGGGAAATAATTAGTTGAGCTAAAATTCGTCATTGCTGTTGAAATAAACGACTGACCGGAACGAAACAGCTATTTCTTTTAAGAAATAGTTTCTTGTTCTCGCTTCGTTCGACGCCATCATAACCGGACGGAAAACGATTTTAGAGCCCACGTTTTTCATCTCCGGTCAGCGTAACGGAAGTCAATTGGCCAGACACACCTCCAAAGCACCCCCGTATTTGACAACGCCTAGCAACCACCAAACAAATGCCAAACAAAGCCTCTTGATCTGGTTCAAAAGCTCCATTGTGGCAACCTCGTACCCAGGGCCTTCTGAAAATGGCGGGGCGGAGAGAAGACCCTGGCAAAGGCTGGTCACGTGACACCAATAATTTTGGAATATTTTGATGAGTGACTCACACTGTACCTGGGGGGGGGGTGTGGTACAGTCACTGATGAACAGAGTATAGTTGGCCTATTCAGCGAACTATTTCATGGGAACTCAAGAATAACCAAACCGTACAAATAACAAGACATTATCTTAACAAATTTATCAAATCAGTTAGTAAGAAGCGTCTACACTACAACATATTTGCTTTATTATGCAAGCAAGAAGTGTTTAATATTTCGGTTTCTGGACTTTCAGAATCTAATTTAAAAAGTTTAGAAATATACAAAGTCAAAATCTTCAGTGCTGATCTGTAATATGTTCGTCGATCGTAGTATGGTAGTTGATCGAATATTTGTTTTTAAATACAACCTCAAAGTCAAAGTCAACGAGGACAGCAGATTCGAATATACCATTTGAATATCAAATCGACAGACACAACAATTAAATTTCCACAAATCCCAAACGTGTGGACAAGAAACATAAATGTGCTATACTGGACAGTAAATAAACTTCCAACAATCAACAGCATTCGAATATTTTAAGTGTATGTAAATGTAGCAGTACCCGTACCGCAGTAGTTCTATTGAAAGCGGGTTTCTGTTTAACTGTTTATGATCGTTCGTCGCCTTCGCCTTTCTTTCTGAGTTTCTGACGATTGACGGCAACAAATATGAAATATCCAGCAAATGTCGTAAATTTTGAAATAGATCTAATTTACCACTCGAATTTAACATTACAGGACTTGCAGCAACCTTCTACGTTTATAAAAGAACCGAATCAACCGCTCCCCCCAGGACGGGCGAAGCTCAAATTATCCACGTGACCAAATACTCCAAGAATCTTGGAGTATTTTGGAATCACGTGACCAGCCTTTGCCAGGGTCTTCTCATCTCGCCATTTTGAAAGCAGATAAGACCCTGGGTACGAGGTTGCCATTGTGGGTCCCCAGGGCAAGAAATATTTGCACAAGATGGCGGACAGTTGTGGGCAAGAGCGAACAATCGAAATCGAAAGGAAATCAGCCTGATTTTGTGCGTAAACTACAAAGTTATTGGTTATTATGCACTCTTTCGCATTTTTCTTAGTAGATATAGAACAAAATGTCTTGAAATTTGGAGAAATTTAGCTAACTAGCACAATGAACAAACGCTAGCTTGCAAACTCGTCTATGCGGAGTATTTCTGAATTTACAGGTTGGTTTTGGGCCAAATTGTGAAAATTTATCTAATGTCAGCAAATTTTCTAATATTTTAGTTTGCAAACTAGCGATCCTTTGTATGGAGATAATGTTTATGAATCCGTTTTCTTTTTTACAAAAGGATAAATATATGTCTAGAAAAATCATTTTTAGTTATATTGAGCCCTCGGGGAATTTGGCTTATAATCTAATTAACGTAACGTATCAGGTTACAATATTCATTGATTCTGAATCTTGAATATTTAATACATCAACATGTAAAAATTCAAAACGATTCTTTACTTTCTTCTCAAGATAAAACCCCTCTAAAATTGCTAAAAAACACAAAAATTAGCCAGTGCAACTACCTTAAGCCTTCCCCCCTCTCCCCCTATTCAATGTTGTTCACTAGTATCTGTTAGTGTGTGTTTTTGATTTTATTTTATTCCAGTTGATAAACACGCGAAATATTTCAACATTGAATAGGGGCATGGGGGTTGAAGACGAAAAATCTCAAGTGTCCCAACGATTAATGTCTGAGGTTGTAGATCTTGCAAAAATCTTACGATCTTGCAAGAATCTTACAATATCTTGCCAAAATTAGATCTTTCCAAATCTTACAAAATCTTTCCAAATCTTAAAAGATCTTTTTAAATCTTACAATATTGCCAAATCTTACAAGATCTTGCCAAATCTTACAATAAAAATTCTTTTACAAGATCTTGCCAAATCTTACAAGATATTTTTAAATCTTAAATATTACAAGATCTTGCAAAATGTTACACAATCTTGCAAAATCTTACAAGATCTTGCAAAACCCTACAAGATCTTGTGGAATCTTAGATTGCGTGGAAATTAACTAAATTATTACAGTATTTTGCCAAATCTTACAAGATCTTGTGGAATCTTACAATATCTTGCAAATCTTACAAGCTCTTGCAAAAGTCTTACAAGATCTTTCCAAATCTTACAAGATCCTGCAAAATCTTACAATATTGCCAAATCTTACAAGATCTTGCAAAATCTTACAATAAGAATTATTTTACAAGATCTTGCCAAATCTTACAAGATTTTTTAAATCTTAAATATTACAAGATCTTGCAAAATGTTACACGATCTTGCAAAATCTTACAAGATCTTGCAAAATCTTACAATATCTTGCAAAATCTTATAAGACCTTGCCAAACCTAATACATGGTATTCTTCAATGTTTGCCAGTACTCTTCCACAGTCTGTACTTCGAAGTTGTCCATTTCTCTGGAAACTTCCTGTACATACTCCATCTTCTCTCCTTCCAGCTCCAGACTCTGATCTTCTGGGGTCTTGTCCTGGACTTCATGGTGATCTTCTTCTTCCTCCGCATATCCATCACTAGCAGTCGATGTTGATGAACTGCCGCCTCACTGGGTATCACCTTAGCGCTCGTAACGTCTTTTCTGTTCTGTTTCCTAACCAGAATGAAATCAATCTGTGTGCAGTCTGGACCACTCTTATAGGTGACTCTAGATTCTTTACTTTTCTGAAACCCCGTGTTGGTAATGAATAGTTCCAGGCTCTCTGCCATCTCCAGGATCCGTTCTCCTTCGATGTTTCTCTGGCCGTAACCCCATCCTCCGTGGTCCGTAACCCCATCCTCCGTGGTACTCCTCGTAACTATCAGCTTCTTCTCCCACGTGCGCATTCACGTCACCTCCAATCACCAAGTCTTCTTCTCTAGGGACACTCCACAGCAGATCCTCCAGTTCCTCTCTGAACTGCTCTCTCTCGTCTTCACTACATCCCACTTGTGGGGCGTAGGCAGATATGACGTTGAGTAGTGCATTCTGTTGTCACCTTCACTAACATCAGTCTATCTGATCTCTGTACTTCAACCACATTCCTTTTCCAGCTCTCGCAACAAGATTGTTCCAACACCGTTCTTATCCTGTTTGTTACCGTTGTAGAAAAGTTTGTAGCCATTGCCGAGTTCCTTTGTACTCTTTCCTTTCCACTTAGCCTCTTGGACTCATGCCACGTGTACCTTTCTTCTTTCCAAGACGTCAGCAATCTCCCTTCCTCTCCCTGTCATTGAGGCAACGTTCCAAGTTCCAAATCTGATCTTGCTGATCTTCTGCTTTTCCACTCGCTTCTTTAACTGCAGTCGTGGTTGAAGCTGGGGGTCGCCCTGGACAGATAACGACTTCTTTCCTTTGCTCTCCATAAATAAAATTTAGCTGGGGTTTTTAGACCGGCTCACCACACCTGACGTAGCCCTCCCCCTTTTTGATCCGGACTTGGGACCGGCACTGGTGGTGTTTCTTAATGAGTAATGAGTCTCGAACTCATTAATAGTCATGAATTATTAATAGCCAAACCATGAACGTATACGACATAACATGCATGCGTTTCGATACCCAATGAAAACCTGTAGGAAACTTCCTAGTGAACTGGATCACATTTCTTAATCTGTATCATTGAAATCAATGAGGAAAACACCGGAAAGCACGATGCGAATACTTATTTGAGAAGCAAGATCAATGCATTTATCGTGTTTCATCAGGGGACTCCAAACATCAGGGGACTCCAAACACTTGAAAACAATAAAAGCCCCTCGGGGCTCCGCCCTCGGTCTCGTGTTTGGAACCCCCTGATGAACACTCGAACTCGTGTTTGAGCTATGACACCACTAGTGACATGACAATTTTATATAAAATTCTATGTTTATTAGTTTTCTTTATATTATATAAAATGCTACGGATATTTGTAGTCTATCAGGTATAAAAAAACACCGACATGGTATTGATTTTCTTTATACTCTATTACAACGAGTATAAAGCACTTTATAGCTAAACTGCATTAATGCACAATAAGAACAGGAACAACAGACTAGGAAGCGGGCATCTCATTTATTCATGTATCACCATGGCACAACCAATCACACTTACAAAAGCTATATAGAACTTCGAATTGAGAGAGATGCCTTCGAATGGCATTATCTTCTATTTAGCACACTTAAATACTCTACACAAGCTATACCCACGGGACGGGCATGACGTAACTGCATACATTCCGTAACGCTACAAAGTACATTTGTGTTTTCCTCATGCATGAATTATTAATTTTGTCATATAATTTTTTCTCAAAGCTTCAGACTCGACAACGTATATTGTCCCCGAGCCCGGGTGAGGGTGCTAATCTCGACACGCGTGGAGTCTATTTTACACGCGTGTAGAAAAAGCAGGAGGGGATTTTGAGTGATTTGAATATTTATATATTTAGTCCTTGGTAGGACCACAGAATAGTAATACAACCAGAAGTCCAACTCAAGTGAAAACTTGTCCGCATTTCTTCAATACGCAGGCGCGACATTTTACGTCATCCGACGCCATCCTACGCGATCCTACGCAATGTCCTACGCCATTCTCGCAAGTTCCCCCGGCAGTTTTAAACCTTCTTTTGAAGGTCCAAACTGCCGGGGGAACTTGCCAGGATGGCGTAGGATGGTGAGGAATCAAGATGCGCGAGGCGACATGCGCGAGAACATAAACTTCAAAGGTTCCGACGCGAGTTGGACTTCTGTTTGTATTACTATTCTGTGGTAGGATGTTCAAGTTGCGCCGTAAAATTTGGGTGGCTGGTAACAATATGAAGCTGGAAATTGATTGGCTGACGTCAACATTTAAAATCATTTTGTGATCACGATAGCAAATTAAACCGTCTAATATTGCGAAATCATTTATTGTTGACGAGAATCTCTGGACGGGAATAAAGTAAGTCACTTTTTGGATCAGTTAGTACATCTCTACCCTGCGAGTCAGAGCCCCTTTCCGACCTACGCAGGTTTCGGGGGAAAGTGGGCTCTGCCAACAAACCCGATCTTCGCCCCAAGTTTAGGGCGAGTCAGTCAGATTTTAAACTGATCAAACAAGTTTTAGTTTATGAGGGAAAATAGCAAGTAACGCGGTAGAGCCTGGGCCCAAAATAGTATCTTGGCAACCGTTCACGCATGCTCAAAAAGAAATATCGAGTTAATTTGTTGGCAGAGCCCACTTTCACAGAATAGTAATACAACCAGAAGTCGAAATCAAGTGAAAACTTGTCCGCATTTCTTCAATGCGCATGCGCGATATTTTACGCCATCCGACGCCATCCTACGCGATTATACGCAATGTCCTACGCCATCCTACGCCATCCTGGCAAGTTCCCCCGGCGGTGTTAACCTTTTGAAGGTCCAAACTGCCGGGGGAACTTGCCAGGATGGCGTGGGATGGCGTAGGATGGCGAGGAATCCAGATGCGCGAGGCGACATGCGCGAGAATATAAACTTCAAAGGTTCCGACTCGAGTTGGACTTCTGGTTGTATTACTATTATGTGCCACTTTCCCCCGAAGCCTGCGTAGGTCGGAAAGGGGTTCTGACTCGCGGGGTAGTACATCTCTTTCGAAGGAACAGAAAGAAAAACTGAGGAAAAACTGTTTATTGTGAGTAAAATGGAAACTAAAAGAGGGCAAGCAAGAATAAACTCGAAGGTAAAGGTAAGCTTAAGCTTAAGTTTTTCATATTTTCTCGACCACTGAAAATATATTTTCGAGTGAGAGTTTCGCTTTTGTTTCATCATGAGAGATATCAATTTTAGTATGTTGATTGAGGGTTTTTGCTGTGTTTTGCTGAAGACACCAATCTTTTAGGACGTGGTATATATGTTTTCCATATTTTTCTTGACCACTGCAGTGACATGTTATCTCTTTTTGAATGAAAATTTGCTGTTTGATTAACTCTTTCTTGTCCGAATTGGTCTTTGGTATTTTATTCTGGCTAACGCCAGACGATTTTATTCACCTCTGGGGAAGCCCCCGGACAGGAATGAGTTATAAACTATCTCTTTAATCAAAACAGTCTATTTATGCTGCCATATTTTTGTTTCCTCTTATTTCTGGTATTCAATCTCTTAAATAGATTCGCTAATTTGTTTTCTGTGGTGTTTTCGCCGTGTTTTCTAGTGTTTTTGACGTTTAATAACTATACATACTCTTAATTATTGATATGAACTTTGTCAATTTTCTCCGCTCTTTTTCCATATTTTTGACCGAAACCTTGCCTGTTACTTTTTCATGGCAATCTGATTGTACTGGTTTGTTTTTAGTTCTATTATACTTATAGTTTTCGAGCTATTAATTTTGATACGTTGGTTTTTCTGTCATTGTGAAACAGACAAGGAAGCCATTTAAACGCTTTCAAAATCTAAGATCACTTTGGCAACGTCCATGTAGGAAATTCACGTAGTTGAAACAATTAGTCACTTTAGTCTTTGTGATTATCGTTCGCTTTTGTCGTGTCTCATGAGAATGCCATTTAGTCGGACGACTAGAACGTGACACATCTTTTTTTTATCGTTTGTGTATTTTCGAATAAAGATTTGGGTTTTTTGTTTTGCTTCATCTTGACAGTCCGATTTTACTGTACTATATTTACTTCGGTTCGATGTCAGGTGCTATTGTAAGAACTGCATGAGACAGCGGGGTGTTATAATATATTAAGAGAAAAACTAATTGTATGCTTATTTGAAGAAAATTATGTAAAATTATGCCAGGGGTTGTTGCGTTCATGTATTTCTAGTAGTTGTAGTAACTAACAGGTTGGCGTGTTTTTAATTTATGTGTGTTGTTTCTCCTTTTTTTTATTAACTTACAGTATATTTTTGTTGGTGCAACAATGGCAATATCTGGTAATCTTCTGATAAGCATTTCTATGAACTTGCAGGTACTATATATACTATTCATTCCTTTTTACCAACTTCTGATTTAGATGCATGTTAATTAGAGAAGCACCCGCGGATTGTGCCGTGGTTTCATCTTCCCTACGTTTCTGCTCGTTCGTAATTGCTTACTATTGCATTTAATAAATCATTAACATGGAAAAAATAGAAATGTCCGCGAAAAGAGTACTTGAAATCGGAACTGATGTAGCGGTCTCAGTATCCCCCATTCTGCTAGCCTGCGTAGCAAGCGCTCCTCCGCAGGCCCTCGTTTCATCATAAACAGGTCACAGTATTGAGACGGCCTGCAAGATCCTGTAAACAAAATGGTTTTCGGCCGGTGTCTAACAAACGTAGCTACGTCCGAGTTCTTTTAACTCTGTGTCCCACCAGGAAATTCGGTCTAAACTTTCTTGCAGATGACAATGAAGAAACCAGTAAAATGAATTGAAGGGAAAACTATCTGCCGAGCAAAAGCAAAGATTTCGACGGTCATGAAAGTACGGGCTTTTCTTATTGTGTTTTGTCTTATATAGCTATCGGCTAAAGACTGTCAGCTGACCAAGAGTTCATGAGTTTAATATTAATTTTGTTAAATTGTAGGCTACAGTGTAGCGTAAATATTCAAGTTTCAGTTGTTGTGGAAACCGAAAAAGTATTAACCCAAGAGTCTCCAGGTTTGCATTTTCGGTGATTATTCCGGCTGAAAGTTGACAAAGTTCAACCGTAATTACTTTTTTCAACAATTCCTTCATTTTAAAGCTAGGATTCGTATGGCATAAGTCTTCAATGTTCGTCAAAATCGTCGGATATTATTAACAATGGCTAGTTAATTATGCAAAATTATTCGGTGCTAAGTTTTGCCAAATTTTTTACAGGATCTTGCAAAAAAGGACGTGTGTGACCTGTCCATGATGCAAGGATGGTCTGCGGAGGAGGCAGTAGCAAGCGTTTATTAGTAGCCTGGGTACGAAGGTGGAGGAAACGCTTGCAGACAGACCCCGGGATTTTGAAAACCCCGTTCGCTCAACTTCTGATTGGTGCGGCTTTAGTTATTCTGTCAATCAAGTGCAGTCAACCCAAAAGAGCTTCCGGCTTTGAGCTCGCGTCACAAACATAAATAGCACTAGGGAAATTACTCGAAGCTGACGGACATTCGAAGGATTCCTTTATAAATCAAGGTGAAGCGCTAATTTCTCTTCTTCGTACCCGGTTATTTTATATCGGTCACTACAATGAGGAGAACTACTGCCAACTTGTTTTTTAAAAAAAAGTGTTGACAAATTCTTCTCTTAGTTATAATATTTGTTAGTTACGTTTTTGAAAGATTCAACTGAGAGATACTCGTATTTATCAACAATTTCATTTGGTAAAGTGTTCCAGGACACGGCTCCGCGATATGAAAAGCTATGTTTTAAGAATAATATATTACCAGGGTTAAGTCACGTTGGCCTGAAAAACAGAGAAAAATCTTCTCGACGTTTCGAGCGAAGGCCCTTCGTCAGGAGAAATTAGTGAATGTTTTAAGAAGTTTGTTGTTGGTTTGTGTAAATATAATTTTCGATCATTGCTTCTCAACCTGCATGTGCCGTTGTGGCTAGTAGCAAATAATTCCGATATGTAAGTTGGTGTCAAAGCTCGTAGTGCCTTAAATGTCATTAATTGTTCTCGTTTTTGAAATGTGGTTTCAATTGGTTCCCAATTTAGGTTTTCAAATATCTTGGATGATCTAATTCGTAGCTTGAATCTGTTATTACACGAGAAGATCTTTTTTGCAACTTTTGTAACTTATTAATATGTAATTTGTTTTTACCGTCATGGCACACAGTCGAGCAATAAGTGAAGTGTGGCAAGACAAGTGAATTATACATTGTTATACTAAGGCATCTTGTGTCACAAAGTTTTTTGCTCTTCTTAAGAGAGCAATGTTTTTCGAATTTTTTTTACATTGTGTATCATTGTGTTCTTGCCACTTTAACTGCTCGTCAATGATTACCCCTAACACCTTTTTGTCTGGCACCCGTTTTATCGCTTGGTCGCCAATGACAATATGAGGATTGTTGGCGTCTATAGCTAGTGTTTTCGCGTCTAAAGCTCAGTATTGTTTTGAATGTAAATACATAATTAGCTCTCGATCACCATGTGCGAGAGTAGCCGCAGTTATTTCCTTGAATCAAATAACGTAATTATTGACATCTACATCATTCATTTTCTGATGATGTTGCGTGAAGCAACGAAACGTTAGAACCTCGATACATTTTATTATACTTTACAGTTTACAATGCCTTACATTCGTATTTTATGCTGGGCTTTAATTTTTATCATTCGTCTACGATTCCCGCCTGGCTCATCTGTTGCCCTTTCATATCTTGACTGAATCAAACATCTCATCAATTATATGCTTTATTATAGGATTTAATTATAGGAGTAAGGTTTTCATATTTCTTGCTACTCTTGTATTCCATTTGTTCCCGTTTGGCAACTAGCCTGCCTAGAAAGTCTAGAAAGCGTGTTTAAATTTGTTTCTTCGTTTGAAATCTATATTCTTTAATTTATTTTAGTTTTATCGATAAACCGTAGACCGACTTTATTTTGTTCAACGGAAGTAAAATTCTCTTGTTTATTTAACGCTTTATTCTCATTGGTCGGCATCTGACAAATATGAAGTGGTGAAGTGTGGGCGGTTTTTAAAATCTTGGGGAGCTAGCTAAAAAACGCTTGCTACGCTGTGCACCATTCTGCACGAGTTATCTCCTCACAACAGAAATGAGGTCTGCCATTCGGTATATAAATTATATTTGATTTGTGTAAACTTCAAAAAGTGACTAGTGATATGTGAACGTTGATGAAGGAAATGTTTGATCGAATATCAGAAGTGTCCGCATGCTGCGCAGCACAAGCGCGATAGAATGTCGCATATGCGCTATGGAAAACATATCCTGGACTGCTTTGTTCCTGCATATTGCAAAAAGCACGATAATTCAAGATCAAGGGATATCGCCAAACATTGGACGACATTCTTTCAATCCAAACACAGTCTAAAGGTCTATGGGTTTCGAGGCCGGAAAACGCGTTGACTACTATGTAGACAGTATATTGTGGGGATTTTTGGTGAAGGAAAATTTCGAAGGAAAAATGTATACATTTTAAAACCAAACCAGGACTAGTTATGAGGTTGTAGATTAACCAAGGTTAACAATAAAATGGGAAGAACCTAGCAGGAAATTACTCGGTAATAGGCAAGTTCGGCCGGCACAGAGTAATTACGTCTTTAGACGGCGTGCTGAAGTGGTTGTGAAAACGTTGTAGAGCAGGAATTTTTTTTTTGTGTTTCACCACTCCACCCTTAACTACTGTAAGCAAAGCAAATTTAAATTTCTACCGAAAGAACTTTTGGTGTGATAGGTGCAGACAGTGGTGGTCAGGTCTAGGATGAATATTGACACAAGTATGGATACCTGAATCCAAGTAACAAGGAATCTCAGAATATCCTACATAGGCGACTATGTCCGCACCTAGCCACCCACAAGGATAAGTATAGTAAGGTAGTGAATAGATGTTAAGCGAAAGTACAACATCATAAGGTTTTGGGAACGAAAGCCGCGACCTTGCGATTCTAGTGTAGTGCTGTTACCACTGAGCTGCGGAGGCCGTTTCGGAGAGCTTAGTTACGTATTCTGCGTTACCAGTTATATATCGGGGGATTAACTGGGTTTTTTTTATCAGTGTAAGAATTATATCAGTTTTCATTCTTTTGTTATTAGAAATATTCGCACAATCAACAATCTAGCAACGAGGACGACAAGAGCTACTTGAAAAGTAAGACATGGTGGTAAGTTCGCTCTTTGAAAAACCACTGACATCTCCAATACATTTCGCCAAAGCGTATTACTAACTAAATAGTACTAATACTAATATTAGCCTGTAAGATTATAGACCACAGGAAAGTCTTGTATACATAGAAAATAGTATAGTCCATAGATAGTAAAATTGTTTTGAATTTATTTAGCAGTATAATGTATCCAACATTAGTGAGTATTCTTCCTACGATGTCCTAATATTATACAGTCAAGCAGGTCGAAAATGTGAGACGAAGCTGACGAACACTGACGAGTATTGGAGGATATAGCTTCTTAAACGAACCTCTCTCTCTCTCTCTCTCTCTCTCTCTCTCTCTCTCTCTCTCTCTCTCTCTCTCTCTCTCTCTCTCTCTCTCTCTCTCTCTCTCTCTCTCTCTCTCTCTCTCTCTGTCTCTCTCTGTCTCTGTCTCTCTCTCTCTCTCTCTCTCTCTCTCTCTCTCTCTCTCTCTCTCTCTCTCTCTCTCTCTCTCTCTCTCTCTCTCTCTCTCTCTCTCTCTCTCTCTCTCTCTCTCTCTCTCTCTCTCTCTCTCTCTGTCTCTCTGTCTCTCTGTCTCTCTGTCTCTCTGACTCTCGTCATGGAAGGAGCTCATAAAATCGCTCCGACGTTTAATGTACAAAATGATTTGGATTCGTTCACAAATCTTTTAAAATTTATCGATGGAAAGAAGCCCAAGTTCCTTTGGTTGGGAAATACAGAACAACTAGTTTCATTTGTTAAACTGGTGTTTGGAAATGTAAACTCTGAAAGCGAAGATTTAATTCTTTAACATTTAAATGTTATTCAACTACAACGCTATGTATACAAGGACAGAATGAGCAAGCAGCGAAAGAGAAGCTATATAATCTTCTGGGTAAGTCGACAAGCCCTGAAATTAATGTCAACGATAGAAGCTTTGAAGGTTGTAATGGCGGTGACACACCTGTATTTAGTTCGGAGGACATTGATCTTTCTGAAGTGTGCAGTCTTACATCTGAAGCATCAGTGGTAGAGAACATACCAGTCAATGTGTCCTCAACGAATGAAGATAAGCTGCTGCAAGAAATAACCACCCTAAAGAAAGAGTTTAACGAAATAAAATACAACGTTGAAATTCTGATGTCGAAGGAAAATATGCAAATTTCTCCAAACAACAAGAAGCCTTTGGCGAATGAGCTTATATCACTAAGAAATAAGGTTGCAGATATGTCCCTGGTGAATAATAATCTCATAATGAAGATCGAGGAATTGGAGAAGGAAAAAGAGTCTCTCTTAACTGTCATACGAGTATTGCATGAAGATAAAGCAGGAAAACCTGGTTTAGTCATTCCCGATTCAGACGACAATGTTAATGGAGTCAATGATACCGAAATACCATTTGTTGAGATACAGAAGAAGAAGAAGCGAAAGAGGAAGAAGACAAAAGCCAGCTTTACTCCTGAAGGCATACCTGGTAAAAGTTCTAATAAAGCTAATGAAAACCGAAGAGTTAAAAGACCTGCAAATAATGATGCAACTACTCTGATCTTAGGAGACTCCATTATAAAGAGGTTAAGCAGCTGGAAACTGAGTAAATCTACGTCTTCTAAGGTGGCTGTGTGCTCATTCACAGGAGCTCGAGTTCAAGATATGTATCATGTAAAACCCTCTCTTGAGAAAACAGACGGACCAGTGAAAGTTGTGCTACATGTGGGCACAAACGATCTCAGCCACGATTCATCCCAAGGTGTTTCGGACCAAATAATTGACCTTGCGAAGCATATTGAAAGTAATCGTCCTCAGACAACTGTTCATCTCTCCGAGATAACACAACGATCTGACTCAACTGAACTTTCAACAAAGGTCGGTGAAGTAAATAAATTAATTAATAGATATTGTAAACAGTCCGGAAGATTTTTGATGAAACACAATAATATAGATGAATCGTGCTTAAATCAAGGAAAACTGCACCTAAACAATAAAGGCGTAGCTATACTGGCTAGCAATCTTTCAAGTTCTATTATAAAATCAAATTGATGGCGTGCTGTTACTGAGGGGTTTACCCATAGTACTTGCGAGGACTCTTCAAGTAATAAAAATTCATCCATTAAAATTAAGAAAGGGTTTAAATTTGGTTCATTAAACATTAAAGGACTATTACCTCATATCGATGAACTTAGGGTATTAATAGAGGATTATCAGTTTGATGTGTTAGCCATCAATGAAACGAAAATTAATGCTACTGTGGATGATGACCTTGTCAGAGTCAATGGTTATTCTCTTGAGAGAAAGGATCGCTATTTATTTAAATAGCGGGTGGAGTTGCGTTGTATATCCGTGAGAACATAAATTATGTTAAACGTGATGACTTGATACCAACCCACCTAGAAATGATAGCGATTGAAATTTCGAAGCCTAAAGTAAGGTTTATTGTGTCCACTTGGTACAGACCACCGGACTCAAGAGTTGATCTTCTTTTGGATTTTGAAAATTTTCTTAAAACCGTTGACTCTGAAGGTAAGGAGACTTTGTTGGCAGGTGATATTAATATAGATTTTGCTGTAGATAATAAAGATTCTATATCGTCCCCAATGAAGTTTCTTTATGAAGCCTACCAGTTTTCACAATTAATTACTAAGTATACTCGTGTCACAAAAAACTCAAAGACTCTGATTGATCACTTTATAACTAATGAGCCACAAAACATTGTAGAATCAGATGTCATTGAAATTAGTATAAGTGACCATTATTTAATTTATGGTGTACGAAAGTTTTCAACAATTAAGAGCAACCCAAAGTTCATTGAAAGTCGAAATATGAAAAACTATGATGCAGAATTGTTTATTCATGATCTTAAAAATGTCCCTTGGGATTTGCTTCAAATTAGTGATGATCCTGATGACATGGCCTATATCTGGGAGAATTTATTTTTGGAGGTGCTTGACATTCATGCTCCTCTAAGAAAAAAGAGAGTGAGAAATAAACCAGCACCTTGGCTCACTCCTTCTATAAGGAAAATGATGTATCATAGAGATCATTTAAAAAAACTTTCGGTTAGAAATAACTCTCACTCTCTTTCTGAGGCGTATAAGGTGGCCAGAAATAAGGTCAATATTGCAATTAAAATGGCAAAGAAGGAATGTGTTACTGCTGAGGTTACTAATAATGTGGGTAATCCTCGTCGATCATGGAAAGCAATAAATTTTCTTCTCGGCCGACAATCAAAAATTGTAAACATAACAGAGTTAAAAGTTTATGAAACTGTTCTAACTGAACAAATTGATATTTCTAATGCATTTAGTGAACATTTCTCGACAATAGGACTTAAGGTTAGTGAACAGGTAGATTCAACTACTGTACTACCTGAATCCTACGTTAAGTCAACCGCATCCCGGTTTAAGTTCAGTGAAATTCCTATATCCGTTGTTTATTCTATTTTGAATAAATTATCAGTATCTAAAACGTGTGGTATAGATGAAATCTCTGCCCAAGCACTAAAAGATGCTGCAACAGTAATAAGTGAACCGTTATGTTCCATTTTCAATAAGTCTTTGCAAAGTGGTACTTTCCCGGATAGTTGGAAGACTGCTAAAGTTTTTCCAATATATAAGGGAAATGCCAAAAATGACCCAAACAACTACAGGCCTATTTCAGTGCTTCCAATTATTGCCAAAGTTTTTGAGAAAATTGTTTTTGATCAGCTCTATCTATATCTAACTGAAAATAACATCCTGACTAAATTTCAATCTGGTTTTCGGTCAAATCATTCTACATTAACTGCTTTATTACAGGCTACCGAAGCCTGGTTTAGAAACATTGATAACGGATATATGAATGGAGTTCTTTTTATTGATTTAAGCATGGCCTTCGATACTGTTGACCATGCAATTCTCTTAAAAAAAATGGATATATACGGAGTGCAGGGAGAATCAAATAAATGGTTTTCCTCCTATCTCTCAAATAGATCTCAGTGTTGTATGGTCAACGGTATACTGTCCCAGTGTAGACACGTGTCAACTGGTGTTCCACAGGGATCTGTCTTAGGCCCTCTTTTATTTTTACTATATGTAAATGATTTCCCAAACTGTTTAGAATACACGACTCCGGGTATGTACGCTGATGATACCCAGGTTACGGCAGTTGCTGAAACTATGGCTGACCTTGAACAACTACTCAATTGTGATATCGAAAATATAACCTTGTGGCTTAACGCCAACAAGCTTTCAGTAAATGCGACGAAAACTGAGTTTATGATTATAGGTTCAAACTATAGGTTAAAACAGCTTCTGAGTAATCCTAGGGTACAAATTGATAATAAAACTATTAAAAGTGTTTTAAAGGTAAAATTACTTGGAGTTGTGGTAGATGAACAACTCAGTTGGGAAAATCATTTAAGTGAAATTATAATACCAAAAGTTCTTAGGGGTCTCCGTATGATACGTACTTTGCGAAATTTATTAACAATTCCGCAAATGGTTTCGTTGTATAATTCTTTTGTACAGCCGCACTTTGATTATTTTAGTAGCTTATGGGGAAATTGTGGAGCTGTTTTGAGAAATGAAATTCAGAAATTGCAAAATCGGGCAGCTCGAATTATTACTTACTCTGGTTATGAGGTCAGGTCAGCTGACATTTTGTCTTTTTTGGGTTGGCATGATCTCGATACCAGAAGAAAGCACCAAAAAGCTGGTTTGATGTATAAGATTATGAATAATAAAGCCCCTAGTTATTTGACTGAGCTCTTTGTTCCAGTGAACAAAACTCATGAACATAATCTACGTTGCTGTGATATTAACCTTAAAATCCCTCAACCTCGCACAGAGTATTTAAAACGCAGTCTAGCATATAGTGGTGCCCACTTATGGAACAGCTTGCCATCAGTTGTAAGAAATCTTGACAATGTCAAGAAATTCTCTGCAAATATCTGTAATTATAGTTTTTAACATGTAATAATTTATGTAGTTTAGTGTCTCCTACTAAGATATAATTTAGTTTATTTTTGTCTATTTACTTAATATACGGCTTTTATGAAAAACAATTGTACATATTGATAAAATTACCGTATTGAAATAAAGTTCTCTCTCTCTCTCTCTCTCTCTCTCTCTCTCTCTCTCTCTCTCTCTCTCTCTCTCTCTCTCTCTCTCTCTCTCTCTCTCTCTCTCTCTCTCTCTCTCTCTCTCTCTCTCTCTCTCTCTCTCTCTCTCTCTCTCTCTCTCTCTCCTGCTCCCGCTCCCGCTGCCCCTCCCGCTGCCCCTCCCGCTGCCCCTCCCCCTCCCTCCAAACTCTTTAACTATTCATGAGCCTAAAATATAGAAAATCAATGGATCTTTTTCACACTTGACGTCAGATGAAAACCAAGAATACTGTGTCGGTGCAAAAGATGTTTCCTTGTCCTTTTAATTTTACTTAATTTTTGCTTTACACATTATAGGTACTTTACGGTGAATTTTCTCTGTTATCTTATTGCAGGTTAGGTATCAGTTTAATGATACTTGGCGAGGTTGGTAATTTCTCAGCGTATGGCTTTGCCCCAGCTTCTTTGGTTGCCCCGCTTGGGACTACGACTGTGATAGGTAAATTTAAACTAATTGCACTTGAATTAATTATTCAAGGATGTATTACGCTGCATGTGGTGTAGTAGGGACTTCAACATGCTAGGACGACGACGGCGGTTAAAACGCAAGCTTAAAGTTTTACAATTTAAATGTGTCACGGTTAACTGACTATTATATTTGATATTTGAAGGTACAGTAGTGTGGTGTCTTCAAAAAATCAGTATTTAAAGAGAAATTTGAGGTAAAACTTCTCTTAATTTATGGGCGTTCATTCCCGCATTTTACAACAACGTATCGGTATCTGATTCCCATTATGTTTTCCTCATGAATCATTCCATTAATTTCATAATATTAAATCATTCCATAATTGAGAACTTGATTTCTCAAACTCATTAATAAATCATAAGGAAAACACAATGGGAATCTGTGTGAATTGGTAAATGTGGTGATGAACTCCCATAAATTAAGATAACTTTTACCTCAAATTTCACTTTAAGGTGGCTCAATACACTTTTCATTAAAGGGACTGGGCACTACTTTTTTATTGTGCGTGTAATTGCGAAATTACACGCGCGCATTTTTTCGGCATTTAAATGTCCCGCGGGAAATTATGAAAACAAACAAACATGGCTACATTTTGCCGATTTTTTCGTCCTTTGGCTTCAGGGTTTCGCATGCTATGCCACATTGAAAATACAGATATATTAGGTTTTGGCATTAAGAGAACAGAAATTTTTTTCTGGCCTGGAAAATTCTTCACCGAAAAGTCAAGACCGTGTCAAATTTGGCTGCCAAACCGCGAAAATGACCGCAACGAAAACTACGAAAAACCGCAACGATTTTGGCCAGCACTTGGACTCGGTTTCCTAGCAGCTGTTTTCACAGTTCTTTCTCTCCAGAAACTGGAAGCAGGAAAAGATGAAGCGAGTGACTTTGCAACACCGCATACAAACAACGTGGGGCAAATAAAGAGCGACAAAGGCAGATATGTAAAGAAAACTACTCCAGAGTCTTTAGAGAAGCAAGTAAACAAGTTGAAGCGAATGAATCTCTTACGAAAAGCAAAACGAAAACTTGAATTTGTAGAAAACACCAATGATATGAGTGCGACAAAAAAAAAGGAATTCACGAAGTAAAGAAGTGAGTGCAATTGTTTAAAATAATTATTCACTTAATTATTTCATGCGACCCTAATTTGACTTTAATACTTTATATTCTGCTCTAATTAAATTACAGAGACAACAACACGAAAATGCTTCCAAACACCACAAGGGTGCTGCATTTTTGATGTGGAGCTTTTAAGTACGAGTCTTACTGCTTGCAGTCATTGCCTTTCAGGTTTGTATATATTATCATATACCAGAAGCTTTACATGCATCCAAGTTTAATCCATTCCTGTTGACCCCGTGCAGCCCCTTCTCTCTGCTGAATAAAATTATCCTGAATAAAATTATCCGGAAGGGTCCAGGGGCCAAGCTGTTTGTGAGGCTGGGGGTAGGGGGGCAAAGCCGACCAGAATTTTTTTTATACCTATTAATACCTATGAATCATATGATAGCTAATAAATATATGAATCATATATCTATGAATCATATGATAGCATGAAGTTTACACATAAATCGAATGAATGCGTCCTTTAATGTACTTGGATTTGACAAGGCAATTGGCACCCCCCCCCCTCCCCTTGGCCAAGGCCAGGGGGTGCAACCCCCCTGCGAACCCATTACTGATAAATACTCTAACATTGTCCAGCCAGAGTAAAAGAATGAAGGCAGGCTATACTGGACAGGAACAGCAAAATATCAGACAGTATACAGTAATAAATGTCAACCATAACATTGGTACAAAATAATATTTTAGTTTAGCTTAGTTGAAAAATTTCAGCTTGATGTTAGTAAATTGTTGTTGTTTTTGCTGTACAAGCTCTGTTTAGTTGTTAGTACTCAGAAAAACTCTGAACTCTGGTCTGGACCAGACTTGAGCAGTCTGAGCTTGTGCTGCAAAAACAACAATTTACTACCATAACATCAAGCTGCAATTTCTCACTCAACTAAAAACATTTAACTGAAAATTTACTGTTGCAATATGACTCATTACCAGGTTTAAATATGGTAATTAACCTTGCTCTGAGTTCCAGTAGCTCAATATAGACATCTAGCTATCACTCAGAAGGTTGTGAGCTTGAAGCCTGTCTATAGTTCAGAGGTGGTTCTGCGTACAGTACTAACAATTGAACACAGCTTGTGCAGCAAAAACAATAAGATAATATTTGGCTTATAAATTACTTCTAGGTCCACTGTCACTTAGCAACGTAATTAAAGATGATATGGTTGGTTTTGCAAGTATCTTTGAAATTAAATGCCATGTATGTGGAAGGATCAACAGGCTGAAAACATCTTCAGAACACAGAACTGGAAAGCGTGGGCGATTAACATTTGACATCAATTCTCGGGCTGTACTTGGTTCACTGCATACTGGTATAGGCAATACACATTTGAACAACCCCTTGTCAACAATGAACATTCCAACAATGAACAATGAACAATGAACAATGCCACTTTCAAATCACGGGAACGGGAAGTTGGAAAAGCTGTTGAATGCCTTGTTCAAACAAGCTGCAAGAAAAACATGCAAACTGAAAAGGAGAATGCTGTATCAAATGGGGCAGTTGCAGATGAAAATGGTTTGGTTGGATTTCCTGTGTCATATGACATGGGATGGCAAAAGTGAGGAAAGCGACACAATTCATTGACAGGACAAGGGACAGTTATGGGACTAACAACAGGGAATGTTTTGGCTTATGCAACTAACTGTAAGTTCTGCAGAGTGTGTGATAGTGCCAAAAAGCAAGGGAAACAACCACGACAGCATGATTGCCGAAAAAAACATGTTGGCTCATCCAAAGCTATGGAACCAACTGTTGCATGTGAGCTATGGAATGCTGCCCCTAAAGAAAATGTGAAATTTTCAATTTATGTGGAAGATGATGATACAACCACACAAAGTCATCTTCACCAAAATGGTCCTTACGGAGTTGATAAGTGGTCAGACATTATACATGCAAAACGTCCAGTAATAACAAGGCTATACAATCTTTCAACTCGATGTAAATTTCCAAATTCATCTACTTTAAGCCAAAAAGTCATTAACTATTTAGGAAAATGTTTTACATACTGCATAGCACAAAATTCAAATGTAACTAGTATAAAATTAGCTTTGAAGTGCATTGTTCCTCATGCTTTTGGAGACCATCGAGGTTGTAGTCCCTCTTGGTGTGATTACAAGAAAGGTCCTTTGACATACAAACATAGAGATCTTCCATACAATAAAGACTTGGAAGGTAATGAGTTAAAAATCACGTACCAGTTTGTTCGATGAATATGCAACAGACCTTGTAGCAGCAAAACTAGTGCCATTTGCAAACTCACAGAGAAATGAATCAATGAATAGTACAATTGGAAGTAAGAATCCTAAAATCAGGTTTTATGGAGGAAGTGAAAGCAATGACTTTCGTGTTGCATGTGCAGTAGCCCAAAAAAACATTGGATACTCCTATATCAACAAAACATTGGAATCCCTTGATATAGATCCTGGAAACACTTGCATCCTACACAACACCAGTATGGACAAAAAACAAGAAAAAGACAAAATACGCAAGTCCTGTAAAAAATTTAAAACAAGACGTCATCAACAGCTATCTCAAAGAATTTCAAAAAACACAAAGAAAGAAGCAAGAGAAGGTAAACCTATGAAACGGGCTTTGGGCTCAATCTTCAACTAGAAGATACTACATCCCAGTCTACTACAATTAATACAGATGATACAGATATTGATAAAATCGTTGTTGGTATAACACAAAAGCAATGTGAAGAATTTGAGAAGTTAGTTCCTTGTTGTACTGAGAGGCCAACCAAACTGTACCTAACATATACAGGGGCCGATTTAGGATTTTGAAAACGTCAGTGAAAGTTGTGGTCCATGGTTCTAGGGGGGTCCGGGGGCATGCCCCCCTGGAAAATTTTTGAAATTGGGGTCTTTAAAACGGCATTTCCCACGATTTGACAGCACATTTCCCACGATTTGACAGCACATTTGAGCAAAATTTTGAAACTTTTAAAACATATTTTTAATAGCACATTTTATTATGTTTGCAAAACATTTGTCCAAATTGGATGTTCAGCATTTATATTTTTACAAAGCTAACTAAAATATTAGCCAAACGAGAAAGGCACAAACACCCATGCATGCCTTTCAAAATTAACTAAATATTCATTGTCTCAAGGATATTCATAAATTATATGTTATCTACCGACTAATTAGATAAACCTGGGGTCATATTTCACGAACGCGCTGTTAAAATATTCTTATCAGAGCAAGATAGCGAGGCTAACCATAATTTGAAAACAGTTATTCATTTCAAAATCATGAAAAGAAAGATCCAATTTAACGTTGAATTAAACCTTGGCTTAAGGATCAATTGATCTTTTCAAATTCATATATAAGGACTCCTGGCAAGCGTGAAATATGCTAATGCCGCCTTGCTGAATAAATATATGTCTGAAGTCAGACTTCACTAGGACGCAAAATGATAAATAATACGATATTGAGACTGGACAAAGACACATATATTCGACACTAGATTGTTTGTATATTTGAAATGAAACTAAGACGACCTTAACTTACCAGTCTTACCTTACAGCAGTAGGGGAATAAATGACTCCGCGCGGCGCCAAAATTTAGACGCTTTCAATCGCGTCTATTAAAATGTTCCTCGCTTTCCTCGCTTGAAATAAATCGATGACTGTGTAATCTAGATGACAAATCATCGTAGATTGTTTAAAGTATAACAGTATATCTTGATCGTTGCTGTTAAAAGCAGCTAAAACCCGTTCGAAAACGCTTTTACAGAACTCGTATGACTGAAGGCTTCTCACTGTGTGCGTGGTTTCAGGCTTCAATGAATAAATTACTCGGTATCTCAGCTGACTCAGCAATCGATGGTTGCCATGGTGCAGATCGGTCAAAAAGCCCAAAATCTACGCGACAGCCAATCAGGATTGAGGCAAATCGGTCAAAAAAGTGGTTGCCATGGTGCAGATCGGTCAAATTGATCAAACACCAATCAGATCTCTCCGCAAACCGGTCAAAACTCTCAAAGCGAACGCTGACCACCGGTCATCTCTTCCCGGTGTCTGCTGACTCGCAAATTACGATAAAAGCGAATTTGAAACCTAATCCGTTTGCCAAGCTTTGCCAGTCACGGCATAGAAGACAGTTGAGATCAAAAATATTGTGTGATTGCGCAATTATTCTGGTGATTTTTACGTAAGTCGCGTGACCGCTCTGATGTATGCTAAATCCGCCCCTGCAGTATAAAATTACATAAATAATTATAGACTAGAAATACATGAATGCAACAACCCCTCGCCCGCTTTTATTAAATGCTTTTTTGAAACACCCCCCAAACCAAGTCACCCACCCACCCACCCTGATTAAAATAAGCACACCTGATACACGGCCAATATAAAAACAAACAGAATTTACAGATATAAAAACAATGATAATCCTCAAGATAATTCTATAATTTATGGATAAGATGGCTAAACTGATTTAACATATCAAAGCAAAACTAAGATTTCATTGTTATTCTGGTTGTACAAAATATGTTTTTAGGAGGTTTCAAAAGGGGTTGTTTTTAACAAGCCTTGAATGGCTTCCCCTGAGATAAAAACAATTCTGTAGAATCGGATTCTAGAAAGAAGTATTAAATAGATAACGTTTCAGTCGAAAATTTGGAAATACAGCCAAAAAAATCGCCAAAGCCCATGAGTATTTAATAAATAAGATGCATCCAATGTCAATGAAAAACATCGCGTCCACATAAAGTCTAAGGTAGTGTTATAAGTTAGCTTTAGTTAAGGTGATTTATGCTTCGGACGAGCAAAGGGAAAGCACGAAAACGTGAAGCTGTATATTGTTTAGGACAGTTTAGGTTAAGCGAAAACTTGAAAACAACAAGAATCCTACCGTTTTTGTTTACCATACTGGTTTCTCTTCAAGATATATTAAATGGCTTGTTTGTATCCTCCTTTTCTTCGTGCTCCATTTCGTTTCGTTTTAATAAACGAAAGCAAAATACTATTTGTTTGAGAGTTTATACTTTATAGTTTTCTTCGTCGCTAGTCACCAGTGTCCAACTATTCTTACCGCGTGACACCGTACCAAACATATATATATATATATATATATATATATATATATATATATACAAACAAATAAACTATTTCACAGATTTCGTCTCCCTCGCATTTTAGCAGTGGACTCCGCGCATGTCGAGATTAGCACCCTCACCGTGCTCCGGGCCTTCGGCCCTACGCCCGGCTTGGGGATAAGGTTTCAGAAACAAGAATGATGCCTATACGTAACGTAGCAATGTGCATCATACTTTGGGACACAAGGCGCCATTAAAAACATGTTTTAAGACTTTTAAAATTGTGCTCAAAATTGCTGTCAGAGTGCGGGAAACGCCGTTTCAGAGACCCAAATTTTAAAAATTTCCCAGGGAGGCGCATGCCCTAAAAATGTGGACTTCAACAAATTTGACTAACGTATAAAAATTCCTAGATCCGCCCCTGTTGAGGTCAAAGTTGGCTTAATTTATGCAAGTGTTCGATCACATATCCATCTTGGTACTGATTTCCTTTGTTTTTATATGAAGATATTCGGTCAGGCTCATACATAATTAAGTAGAAAGTATACGTTCTCTCACCAAAAAGTAATATTAATTCGAGCTTTCGACTGTCAGCTAGACTACAGTCCGTTGAAGACTGTAGTCCGACAGTTGAAAGCTCGAATTAAAACTAATTTTTGGTCATGGAACGTCTACTTTCTATTTAATAGAACAGGAGTTCTTTTGAGTCTGCCTTGACAGTGTACATGTACTTCAATGGGATGAACATGAGATATATAGCAATAGGATACATAGCAAATATACCAAACTATTATAAATAAAACGCTCTTTCTGTTATAAATTTCTTTACTAATGCCCGTATCGTTAATCTATCTTTACGTGCATTGTCCCAAACGGCGTAACAATATATCACCAAGTGAAAAACTGAAAGCTCTTTTAAAACTTCAAAAAGATCAGCATGTAATGTACTAGAGCCCTTTACTGATGAATCGTCGGTTGGCCTGTTTAAAAAACTCTTATGGTTCCAACACATAAATTATTAAAACTAAGAAAAGTCTCGTTGGTATTTGCTATACCAAAGATAAAAGCTCTGTCGAGACAGGTAGCCTTCGAGTTTGTCCCCTTTACATTTAAACCCCAGACACGCCGATTCTTTTTCTAGTACATACAGTAACTCGACGATCTCAGGACTGTACAGTTACCGTTCGAGCTGTGGTTTGAGTTAAGTCCCTCATAAAAGTACTGGAAGGCAATCTGCGACTTGAAGGATGTAAACGAATGGCCAGGGCCGTGGCTAATTAGCGATTTGAAGCGCCATCTTTTTGCGGTAATTGATGCCCCGCTGATCTAATTGCCCTCCTAATCTGAAATCCTAGATTCGCCAGTCACCAGTGCGGGAAGATTGCGTATGAGATTGTGCAATTGCGCACTTATTCTCCGCCCCAGAGGCCACGATTCTTTTGGTCAATTTTTCCCCTTATCAGGGTTTCCCTCGTCGTTGACGACGTGCAATGGTAAAGCTTTGGCCGACTATAAATAGAATTCTCCATTGGAAGAATCTTTGCAAACAGTCGTGAACGGATCATGTGATGTACTGTAAATGGCGGTACTTCTGAAAGGCGCTTATCAAGCAAACAAGATGGAGGATATTGTAAAGAAGAGAATTACTAAATTGTTGTTATTTTTTTTTATATTTGAACTGTTAAACTCCATTAGATTGCCCTGTTTTCTGATATACTTGTTACATATGTACCTTTAAGTGATCTCAACGTTTCCCATAGCCTGCGAATACAGCCGCCTCACATCGGGCGCCCTGGTGAAGCGCGAATTAAAAGGCTTAGTTTAAATGTCAATAGTTTGTTGAAACATTTAGATCAAATTCGAGCTCTTCTAACCAAATTTCCTGTTGATATTATTGCAATCAATGAATCTAAAATTGACGATTTGATCCCCGACAATGAAATTAATATACTAGGAACTTGGTTCGGAAACACCGAAATAGATCCGGGGGAGGGGTGGCTTTTATATATTCGAGATTCTGTACCATTTTCTGCATGAGAGGAAAGATCTTGTTCCAGATCACCTCGCAATGTTATGTGTTGAAATCAGTAGGCCATACAATAAGTCATTCCTAATAAGTACATGGTATAGAGGCCACCAAATTCAGGTATTGTCAATTTTGATAAATATGATTTATTCTTACGTAAATGTGACTCGGAAAATAAAGAGTTAATGGTCGTTGGAGATTTGAACTGCGATGTCGCTAAGACATCGCCAGATCTCCATACACGGAGACTACAATTTTTATGTTCGCTTTACCAGTGTGATCAGTTGATTAATGAGCCAACGAGGGTGACAGAGACATCGGCTACCCCAATCGATTTAATTCTTACCAATAGAGCGGAAAACATATCCAATTCTGGTGTTATCCACCTTGGGATATCTGATAATAGCACGATTTTTGCAGTAAAAAAATCACTTTGCCAAAATCTAAACAGAGACTTACAGAAGTCCGAGATTTTAAAAACTTCGTCGAAAATGATTTTATTGAAGATATATCGCGGGTTCCATGGGATACAGTATATCAATTCGACGACCCTAATGTATGCTGGCGAGTGTGGAAATCCCTTTTCCTTGAGGTACGTGATAGACATGCGCCTCTTCGGCACAAGAGGAAAAGAAGGGATCCAGTCCCCTGGATTACACCGAAAACTCAAGCAATCTATGAGGAATAGGGATTTTCATAAAAAGCAAGCAATAAAATATGCTTCCACGATACACTGGGAAATATGCCACACGCCAACTTCAGTACGCCGCTTTCCCTTTTGAAACCATTCATAAGCTACCGAATACTTGCTGTTCAACTGCTGTTTGGTTCCAGAGGTTTGGTTCTTGACAAGTTTCAGTCGCCAGATAAAATTTGAAACCCCCCAAGGCTTTCGAAAGAACAAGGAATACAGATTTTCAAATGTCCCTTGATATAAAGGCACTGGCACTAGCATGTAACGCCTTAGCAACCTTGACAACATCGTTCGCTTACGTCACAACTACAAGTTTCAAACGACTAAACTTAATGACAAAACTTTAGCCGTTCCAAACTCAACTGGGAATCGCAGTAACATACCTGCCAAAATTCTTAAGATGTCGGCAGATATAATCGCGTCATCGTTGACTGCTATTTTCAATTCTCTTAACATGGGCATATATATATAGCATCGAGTTTTCGGTCAGATACTTACATATCTGGCCGAAAACTTCTTTCTCAAAAACCTTACTTATTATCGGCAGTGTCGAAATAGGCCGGTAATTTTCACAATTCCTTCTGTCATCGGATTTAAAAATTGGTTATATCCGGGCTTGTTTCCATTCGTAATTATAATTATATATATATATATATATATATATATATATATATATATATATATATATATATATATATATATTATAATTACGAATGGAAACAAGCCCGGATATAACCAATTTTTAAATCCGATGACAGAAGGAATTGTGAAAATTACCGGCCTATTTCGACACTGCCGATAATAAGTAAGGTTTTTGAGAAAGAAGTTTTCGGCCAGATATATAAGTATCTGACCGAAAACTCGATGCTATCGAAATTTCAATCGGGATTTCGTCCAAAACACTCGACCGTGTCCGCACTCATTCAAATGTGCGATCATTGGTTGGAGAGTGTGGATAATGGCATGTTAAACGGCGTTGTATTTCTCGACATCAGAAAAGCGTTTGACTCAATAGATCACACGATTCTGTTAAACAAGATGAATAATCAATTTGGAGTCGTTAATCTCGAACTAAAATGGTTCGAATCTTACCTGACAAACAGAGAACAAGTGTGCTTTGTCAATGGTCACACATTGTCGTAAAATAATCGTTATTCGTTCAGTTATACACGTTTTAATAATACAGTCGTCCTTCGAAATCGATCACTATCTTACAAAAAATAACAAAAAAACAACAAAATCCAGCTAAACCGGTTTGACAGTGACGTCAATACACTACCGGATGTGAACCGAACAAATTATCCAACCATTACATAATTAATGTTTATAACAAAATATCAACGTTCATTACACTCCCCACTGTTGATTCACTACAGTGATCAACTTTCACGATTCATTATACACAGTATTTACAAGTTATTATCTCGACGACGTAGTTCTCCAACAACTGCTGCACTGCGACGCACTTTGGTACTGGCTGACTCTTGATTCGATTCTCCATCATCATCTTGAAGTTGAGTACGCTGTTCATTTGCTTCAGATGCTCGTATTTCAAGAGGAATCAATTGCTGTATCACTCTTCTTAATCGTGAAGGTTTGCCTTGATCGGTCACTGTTTTAACAACTGCGGCTCTTATTTCTCCGTCTCTACTCGCAATCAATTCCTCAACTTTCGCTAGTTTCCAAAAATTTCTCGATGTTGAATCCGATTTCAGCAGTACAATATCGCCCACGGCTATTGAAATTCTGTTTGGCGTGTTCGGAATACGCGATTTAGTAATGGCATTTTCTCGAAGACTCAAGAGATAATCGCGTCGCCAATGATTCGTAAGTTGTCGAAGTAAATTTCTGTGGTGTCTTGCTCTTCTTGTTAGTACATTGTTTGTACTGATAACTTCGAAGTGACTACTGTTTGGTGTACTGGTAATCTTTCTGCCATAAATCAAGTGCGATGGAGTGAGAGGATACGACACTGATTCGTTATCGTCGTATACATAGGTCATGGGTCTTGCGTTGACGATCGACTCGACTTCTATCAGGATCGTGTTCAATTCATCGTAGGTGAGCGTTGTTCGTCCCACAGCCTTCTTGAGGCTCTGCTTTACGGTTTTAACCATCCTCTCCCAAAAGCCTCCCCACCAAGGGGCTCTGTCCACAGTGAAACGCCATGTTACTCGATTGTTGGTCAAATAACGCAACACTTCTTCTGATCGCGTGATCTTCTTTACTTCCCTTGAAGCCGACTTGAAGGTCTTGGCGTTGTCAGAAATAAATGTAGCCGGTAATCCTCTTCGACTAATAAATCTTCGGATCGCCAACAAAAACGCCGGTACATTCAGTCCTTGTGTTAACTCTAAATGTACCGCTCTCGTGGATGCACATGTCATAAGCAACACATAGACCTTGGAAGTGTTCTCGTCCGTCGAATCACCTTGCCCCTTTGCGTTTCTAACATATAGAGGGCCAGCGAAGTCCAAACCGTATGGGAAAATGGTGGATCTGTTGACACTCTGTAACTCGGTAAGTCAGGAATACGCGGTGGTGTGTAAGGTTTTCCCTCCAGCTTTCGACATACTACACAATGTCTGTTATATTTCTTAACTGCTTCCCTTCCTCGTAGTATCCAGAATTTCTCGCGTGTTGTTGCCAAGGTATCACGAACGCCACTGTGATTCGTTCGTTCATGCGTTTCTCGAATAACTAAATCAGACAGCTGGTGTTTCGACGGAAGAAGAATAGGATTCTTGGTTGATTGCCGAGGCGTCGTTTCATTTATTCTCCCCTTGCATCGTATTGTTCCCCTTTCGTCGAGAAATAACCCAAATTGAGCAACGCGTGCAGGTGGCGATGACCGTTGACGACTGTTCAGGTATTGGATCTCCTCCGCAAATGCTACAGCTTGCACCGTCCTTACCCAAACTGTTTCAGAATTGGTCAACTCTGTCGCTGTTAATTCATTGGTCAGTACTTCCGTCGATATCTGCATTCTCCTTTTCACTCGATTCTCGAGGTTACGCAAAAATCTTAGTACATAGGCCGTGACACGAAGAAGACGGTTAAGGTTACTGTATTGATGACAGTCAATCACCCTGGCGATGTCAACATGCAACATGCTGCCGTCTGCTGTATTCATAAGCGAATGAACAATACGAGGAGGATTCTTCACAAGCTCCAACGATGCAGAATTGTCTACACTTGAACTGGTAGGACACGTAGGCCACTTGGTTTCAGGAGATTGAAGGAATTCCGGGCCGTTCCACCACAATTGATTATTTTGTAGCTCAGCTCCAGACAAACCACGCGTAGGTAAATCAGCGGGATTTTCCGTTCCGGGACAGAATCTCCAATCATCTTTCTTCGTTAGTTGTCTTATCTCATTCACGCGATGATTAACGTACTGTTTCCACAATTTCTCGTGCTTAATCCAGCAAAGGACAGTCATCGAATCTACCCAGTAGGTGACTGGTACTTTGTTAGGCAGAGCCTTAACCACTGTGTTGACTAGTCGACTAAGAATAACAGCACCAAGCAATTCCAGGCGAGGAATGGACTGCTTCTTTAAGGGCGCGACCCTCGATTTGGATGCAATGAGTCTAACTTCAACATGTCCGTCCTTGTAGGTCGATCTCATATACAACACTGCAGCATACGGTTGCCCAGAAGCATCACTAAAAGCATGTAAACGAGTTTCCACAGGACTTGAATCCAGATGAAAGTAGCATCTCGAAATTCTGACAGCGTTCAACGATTTCAGTTCACTAACAATCGTGTTCCATTTGTTCAGCATTTCTCCTTGTAGAGGCTCATCCCAGACTTTCTTCTCGAGGCACATAACTTGAAATAAAATCTTCAGCTTGATAATGAATGAACTTAGAATCCCCAGGGGATCAAATATCTTTGCAGTCAACCTCAACAGTGATCTCTTGGTAACTGGTAGCGACTTGACATAATCGATCAGATCAGACAAATTAAATAGCAACTCATCTGACTGACAGTTCCAACTTACACCAAGTAATTTCATGACCTTTTCTTCATTCCCAGTGCTCGTTGATCCAATTGTCGATTTCGTGTAGGTCTCGTCCTCCTGCACAATGGCCTGAGGGATCAGCTGACTTGATTCACTGTCGTCAGTTTCAAACTTGCTTTCAATTTCCATTTCATTTAACTTCTTGAGCAGCTTCGGTGAATTTGAATGCCATTTCTTTAAGTTGAAACTTCCTTCAGCCATCACCTTCTTCGAAGTTTGATATACATGCAATGCCTTGGCTTCATCCTCTGCTCCAGTTACTAGGTCATCCACATAAAGAGAGTCTTCAATCTGCTTTACAAGTTCAGGGTGAATGTTCTTGTGCAAATCCAAGTGTTGGGCAATTGTTGATCCTAAAATTGCAGGTGATGGTCGTAGACCAAACACTAATCTTGTGAATCTGAAGTGACTGATTTCACTGTTCAAATTAGGGGGATCTTCAAACCAAAGAAATCGCAGCATATCTCTGTCGGCTTCCTGAACACCAATCATGAGAAAGGCCTTCTCGATATCCGCTGTAAGCGCTACAGGGTGCCATCTAAATTTCACCAACACATCGAACAACTTTGGGATGAAGTTAGGACCTGGTTGTAGGCAGTCATTAATAGACAATTCACCTTTGCCAGGGGTAGCTGAGCCATCGTATACAATCCGAAGTTTCGTGGTTTGTTTGTCCTTGCGAACAACTCCATGGTGAGGCATATAGTGGACATCTTCATTGTGTGATTGGTTGGTTCCAGGCTCAGTAACTCTCTCGATTATACCTTCTTGTAATTGATCCTTAATTATTTGGTCATACTCCCTCAGTAGTTCTGGTTCTCGTACCAGCCTTCGTTGTAACATTTTTAAACGATTGAAGCTCAGGTTGTAGTGGTCTGAAGGGCGTTCTTCTTTCCATGGCAAGCTTACTTCGTATCGGTTGTTGGTGTAGCTGACATTCGTGTTAAAAAACTCTGCAACCTCTTGAGCAGGTGGTTCTTTTATACCAACTGCTTCAGTTTCCCAGAACTTTTCAATGGTCTTCACTAAGTTGTCGTCAGCTGTAATGCTACCGGTATCAGTTGATCGTGAAATAATCAGGTTCGAGTGAGTACTTGTATCTTCCACTGACTCATCAACAGGACCAGACAAGAGCCAGCCGAGACTACTGCTAACTGCAGTTGGGCCATTTTTTCCACGTATTATATCTCCTTGGACAATGTCCCAGTAGTGGTCAGACCCGATTAGGAGATCAATCGAGCCTCGTTGATCACTCCAATCATCAGCTAATTCCAATCCTTCTAAATGTGGACAGTTTACATCGATTCTTGATGGTAGTGGTGAGCAGATCACTGGAAAACTCAGAGCTGTGATATTAACAGAATTGTTGCATCCAGGCTTCTTTAGTTGTGACTTCACAGCTTCGCAATTCTGTGTTTTATATCTTGACTCCCCAAAGGTGTTTAATCTCAGCTTTTCCTTCTTCACAGGTGTTAGGCCCAATTTCGATTGTAGACTGTCAGTGATATATGAGCGCTGGCTCCCATTATCAAACAATACTCTGACTGGTATAGAACGTGTGTTTGCTTCATTGCAGGCAATGGCTCGCGCTGCTTGAAGAAGAACAGTTCTCTTATTCTTCACAACTATTCACACTCGCACATCCAGTAGTTACCTCATCACGTTGTACTTCAATGTGTTCCTTGAGAGGGTCTTGGCCAAGGGGTTTCGTTACGTGCCCTTGCTCACATATTGACTGGTGATGCTTGTTGTTACAATGACGACAAGTCCTTGGTGAATTGCAGTCCTTCGACTTGTGGTTGGTCTTCAGACACACAAAACAACGTCCTGATTTTCGTAACATGTCCTTGCGGTCTTTTGCATTGACAACACTCTTACAAGATGCTGAATAATGCTCCCCTTCGCAGTAAACACATCGCAACTTGAAATCATTTGTAGATTTTGTGAACAGGGAACTTGATGTGGATGTATCTTGCCTCGAATAATTTCTTTCCCTCGTTGGCAGCTTGCTGTTTTGAATCTTGCTCATTTCACTTGCTTCTCTGGCCTCAACCTCTAACTTGATCGTCTTCAACAATTCGTCAATCTGCCAGACCTCTCCTGTGGCCTTTCTCGCGACTTGTAGTCTTATTTCACTCGGTAGTTTATCCATAATAATTGGTATCAGAAGGCTTCCATACTGCTCAGACGCGACTCCCAAGCTCGCTAGTCCTCGTGTGTGTACACTTATCTTGTCATAGACATATCGAAGTGAAGAAGGACGTTCACTTGTACACGCAGGTAATTTCAACAGCTCATCCATATGACAAGTAATAATTTGTTGGGTCTTACCGAATCGTTCGTGTAAAATCTCCACTGCCGAGTCATAGTTTGCTGCGGTAAGAGATAACCCTTGAATCGATCTGGCTGCGACTCCTTCCAACAATGAATTCAAATAATTGAACTTGTCTATTGGTGTGAGCGCCGAGTTTTCATGAACAGCAGTTTTGTAGGAGTCCCAAAAGGTCGTCCATTTTGTCACATTGCCCTTAAACTTGGACAAAACCAGCTTCGGAAGTTTCGGTCGAACTTGACTAGACACTGACGATGAATTAATATGTACTGTTGCCTGATTTGCTGGGTCGGAGATCATCGATTGCTCTTGAACACTGTTCAATGTCGCTGATTGATCGTCGTGTAATATTGGGTTGGTTTCAACCAAATTCTCCTCGTTGGATATCTTTGGTTCCACAAACGGTTTACTACATATTCCCTTTGAAATGTACCTTTGAATGTCCAATGTGCGCGAGATTATTTCTTCAGACTCCTCAATTTCAGTTTCAATATTTTCCACATCGCATTGTTCCAATACCTTTTCGTCGAGATCCTTCAATATCTTTGTCTTTTCATCCAATAGCGCGGTTATCGTTTGTAATCTGCCTTTGTCCACCTTCGCTTCCCTTAAGAGCACTTCAGCTTCCTTCATTAACTTTGTAAGAACGCCTCTGTTCCCAGCACGAACAGCTCGTATTCGAGCAATATTTGAACTCATCTTGAATATTCGAAACTCGCTAAATTAATTCATCGTCGTATCTGCCCCACGTTGGGCGCCATGTCGTAAAATAATCGTTATTCGTTCAGTTATACACGTTTTAATAATACATTCGTCCTTCGAAATCGATCACTATCTTACAAAAAATAACAAAAAACCAACAAAATCCAGCTAAACCGGTTTGACAGTGACGTCAATACACTACCGGATGTGAACCGAACAAATTATCCAACCATTACATAATTAATGTTTATAACAAAATATCAACGTTCATTACACACATCATTACCTAGAAAAATAATATGTGGAGTTCCACAGGGTTCGATACTGGGTCCATTATTGTTCTTATTATACGTTAACGACATGCCAAAATGTCTGAAATCTACAACACCATGCCTTTATGCAGATGCACAAAAATATCTTCATCATCATCTAATTTTGACACACTTGTTGTAAACTTAAATGCCGACCTAAACAATATCCGAACTTCGCTTGGCAAGAATAAGCTACAACATCACCCAACAAAATCGAAATTGATGTTTATTGGGTCGTCATATAATCTTAATAATAAGGTTGGCAATAGTCGTGTCTTGTTGAATAACGAGCCAGTCTCTCGAACTACCTCTCATAAATGTTTGGGGGTAGAAATCGACGAAAAATTGAGCTGGGAAAAACATATTGAGACTATATGCAAGAAGGCCGGTGCTGGTATTGGGGCTATTAGGCGCGTTAAACCTTATGGTTCCTGCCAACACATTAGAAACCATATACAAAGCACTAGTACACCTAACATTACTGTTCCCCCTTATGGGATAACTGCGGTAAATTGCTCCAAGATAAATTACAAAAATTTCAATCTCGCGCGGCAAGAGTAATTACGGGAGCCACTTATGACGCTAGGTCAGCCGATGTTCTCGACACCCTATCATGGGAAACGTATTTCTATAGTTTGATACTGTACTTTGATTTGTACTATAGTGTAAATTATTTTTTGCTATGTAAAAATAAATATTTGGGATTGACTGTTTGTGACTGAATTGAGGTTGAATTTCTTCTTGAACTGCAACCGCAAATTTGCACTAACTTTGAATTTTGCATAATTATATATGCCAAGCTAACTCATTCAGAGAAATTAGTTTTGCTAAAACAATGTCCTTGTCCAATTATATGCTAAGAAGCCAAATTGTATTAATCTTGGTTACTTCAGCATCTCAGATTAAATTTTGATCCAAGCTCTAGCCTTTCCAGTTTGCCTGGTTAGTTTTAATTAATCAATGGTTTATAGTACTGTATATAAACTTGCACAATATCAAATGATTTCAACATGCAAAAGTGATTGCTATTGAAAAAGTTTTATTCCTTCTGTAAGACAATGATGTGAAAAAACTTTATATATATATTCTATCATGTATCCTAATAGAAATTTTGTATATTTTGTAATTCAGTTTTTTAACTGCAAATATGGTATTAAAACATACAAATAGCCCTGATCACTGGTGTCAGACAACAAGACAGCAAACAACTCACAGGTGCATTGTGACACCAAGCAGTAATTTAAACATAAGTTACCTCTATCAGTTTAATTCCTACATGTTAGTTCTATGAAATTTCAAAAAAATATAACAACAGTAAACAACTGGCCTTATTAAATTTCAAAATATATTTAATACTGTAAAACGACAAAACATCACCTAATAGAATTGCTTCGTTCTTCAAAATTACTCATTCCATTCAAGAAATAACAGGAAATATGTTCAGCTTAATCTTTATACTTAACGTTTAAAGTGTTTTCAAAGATTGTCTGCTCTTATTTTTGCTTGCAAATGCAAGTTTAAAGAAGACGGTAATGCTTTAAATAGCTTCACACAGTGGCGGTACCTTCCAAACGGCAAAAATATTGTCATCTACCTCTCCTCTATTACTACTGGTTGTAGCATAAAAATCGAGCGACTGGTTTGTGAGATATAGCGATTTTAGTGATCCAACTCCGTATTTCGCCATTGCACTCCTTGGTTGACCTGACTGAGGTATACTGGCTGCGAGATTTTCCGGAAGTAGTTTTCGGTAACCAGCGCGGGGGACAAAAACGTCAAAGGTTCCGACCCGAGTGGCAATTCTGCTCAGTTCTTTATTCAGTGACACTGCCCCGGGTCTAAAACAATCCTTTTGTGAAAGGAGCGTTTCACAAAATACACATAATTTAAGAAATAGTGATACAGATTTAACACTTCCGAAGCCCAGAACTGAATCTTCAAAAAAGAACTTCAAATATAGCGGTGCCATGTTGTGGAATGATCTTCCGCGGGAAGTTAAATTGGCCGATACGGTACGAAATCGAGGCCACGAGTTACTTCGGCCATAAAACGTTGGAAGGTTTGTGCTGCGTTGCGGAGACCAAAAGGCATTTTGGTGAATTCAAATAGACCAAATGGGGTGGTGAGGGCAGTTTTGCAGATATCTTCTTCGGGGTCGATCTTAGAGAAAATGGTGGCACCATGTAGGATCGCTGAGAAATCTTGGAGATGTGGGACTGGGTATTGGTCGAGTATGGTAACACGATTGAGAGCACGATAGTCTCCGCATGGACGCCAGTCACCAGGTTGAGATTTGGGAACCATATGGAGAGGTGAAGCCCAAGGACTGCTTGATGGTCGAACAATGCCTGTGTCCAACATGTGCTGGAATTCGTCCTTGGCGATTTTAAGTCGAGCTGGTGGAAGGCGACGCGGTCGGGCAGAGCATGGTGGGCCTCGTGTTAGGATGTGGTGGGCGACGCTGTGTTTGACGGAGGTCTGCTTTGTTGCATGTATTTCGTGTAATGTCTGGGTACTCGCTAAGGATTTTCGTAAAAGGTGTTGAGGGTAAGGCAGCGTAGACGAGACTAGGGACTGTTATTGGCGAAGTAATACCGTTAACACGAAGGTTGGTTACTGTGTCAATAAGGCTACGATTGCGAACGTCTACGAGAAGGTTGAAATGGCGGAGGAAATCGGCACGGATGATGGCATGGTTGACATCTGCGATGGTAAAAGCCAGGGAAATGATCGTCGAAAGCATTGGCTGCCTGAAGATCATAACCTTGACGATGAGCACGGTCTGTTGGTTGTCGTGGGAGGACGCTGACTTCTGCGCCTGTGTCTATCAAAAATTGTTGCTTCATGGAAGCGTCGGTGACGTAAAGCAGGCGGCTTTGGTTGGAAACGCCAGACGATTCTGCCGCGTCTATGGCCTGGCGTTGTAGTTTGACGATGGCGGAGTTTGGTGAGAAAAAGAACAAGGTGGTAAACATCTCTTCGCTGAGGCACCAAAATTGTGAGGGGGAACGTCGTGTGGTGGACCGACTTCGACGTCTCGAGTTGTGGCCATGTTGCGGTGGAGTGAAGTTTAGGTTGTTGATGGTGGTGGTCAACTGAGCAACGAGGTCTCGAAGTTCACGCAGTTCGGTGGGTTGTGCTGAGGTTGTTGGTGCTGACTGGGGAACAATGGTCGAAAGAGTTGAATGTGTAGCATGTGTTGGAGCGAATTCTAAGATCGTGTCAGCCAACTTCGCCAACCTCTCAGCATCTAGGTCGTCTTTTGTCGAAGCCAAGATGGGTTGGACGTTCCTTGGGAGCCGTTGAAGGAATAATTGCTTCATAATAGAACGCTCGAGTTGATTTTCGCCAAGTAACTGTTGTATACGACGGTAGAGTTGAGTGTGCTTTCGATCTCCTAACTCTTCGGCGTTAGCAATTGGTGTAGTCGCTGTTGCTCGGACGCGGAGGTGCGTTTGACAAGTTCAGTTTTGAGGCGGGTGTAAGGAGTTTCAGTTGCATGGTGGGTGGATGAGAAGATCTTGGACTTCTTGAGCGACTTCAGGTTGAAGGGAACCGACAACGTACGCATATTTGGTTGCTTGCGAGGTTATGCCTTTGGTGGTGAATTGGGCTTCGACTTGGGAAAACCAAAGAGCTGGGTCGCTTGGCCAGTAAGGAGGGAGTTTGATGCTGACGCTTGAGGTCTGCTGGCGAGGTTGTAGCTTGCGCGACGGCGTTGGAACCTGTGGCTGATGAACTCTGTGGTGGTGAACTCCATTGTTGAGTTGAATTTCTCGCCGGGGTCAATTCTACTTCAAATGAAAAGTCGTCATTAATACACAAGTTGTAGAGGTGTTACTCTTCAGAGCGCAAAGCGAAGACTGTCTCGTTTATACTATTTACATGGTGTTTTTAAAACTAGCAAATGAGTAGGCATAAAAGCTATTAAGTTACTGTCAACACGATTAACATAACTTTGGCTAGGTTTGCCAAGTGTTCGTGTCAAAAGGAAATTAAAAGGTAATGCTATTTAAGTACGATTAAATCTAGCCGAGTGTACTTCCTAAAAGGTTTAAGATAATTAAACTAATAAATAAGTTCATTGCGCACGGACAGCATAATATGCGCGTAGTGTTATCGCGTGACTAGCACTACAATTGTTTCAAGAGGAAGATACGCCCAACTTGACTATGATGCTGGATCAAACCTCCTACTTCCTGATGCATGTCGAATGTATGTATATAGAATGTATGTATATTATTTTAATCACCAATATTTTACTTATATAGTTATATACCGTAGTACTTGTACATAATGAACTTTCTCGTTTTATTTCATTCCTACTAGTGTGTATTAAATAGTGTGACGCCCCTCGTGGAAACCAGCTAATGTTGATGAGGCTAGCGTGTTTAAATAAAGTTTTACCTACCTACCTACCTAGAGTAAAAATTCCATACTGATGACGTTGAGTCCATCCTGAATCAGGACGAAGCCGCTGATTGGTTTAGAAGCTTAGAAAGCCTCAGACGCTCGCACCAAGATCAATTTCAATGCTCAGTTTCTGTCCTAAATTCTAAGGCGAAAGCCTAGTTCTTGCCAGAAAAGGAAAACGGATAGCTATTCCTCTCACTACGAGTTCGATTAGCGATAAATTGCAAGATTTCCTATCGAAATCGAACGATTTTCCCGTCATCAAGCGGGACTTCCTGAAGTGAAATTTGAAACCCACGTTGCTACAATCATTGACAAAATGAGTTGGAACATGTGCACCAAAGTAAGACATTGCACAATGTTTTTATATCCCCCCATCCCCCCTATTCAATGTTGGCTTCCCATCAACGGAAATGTGACGAGAACCTACAGAGAACAAATCACGAATGTTTTGTGGTGATACAACAATGTTTAGGGGGGAGGGGGGTCAAGGAATGTAGGCGGAGTGATGCAAAACATGTTAATGTTGCTTTTGTTACAACAATTTTGTCAATGATTGTCTGAAATGCTGGTATCTTTGTATTAACGTTTAACATTTAAAATGTAACTAAATGTATGCGATAATGTTAAGAAACTGCTATTACAAATAAAGTGCTAGCATTCCTCTTTAAAATTATCAAAATTGATTATATTGGGTAAATTAAATGACGTCACAATGAGTTCTTTCAAAAATGGTGTTCAAGGGACGACTTACGGCCTTGCAATGCGCACACGCACTTGTGTGCAAGACGAAAATGTCGAGAACAAGTGTTTGGCGACTTCTACATGCAGAAGAAATTGAAAGGGAAAAAAAAGAAAGAAAGCAGCCGGGGAAAAAAGTTGGTAGACCTCAGGTTATGACAGCGCGTGATAAACGGAAACTTAAAAGAGCTATTGCGAGAATCCGCCAACACAATCCAAATTTTACTGTTATGGACGTCGTGAAGACAAGTGGAATCAGTCTTGATACAGCCCATTACAGGACCTTTTTAAGACAAATTCGGAAACTAGGATTACAATTTCAACAAAGTCGTAGAAAGGGGATCCTTACTGCAAAGGATCTAAAGCAACGACGTACATTTGCAAGGGCAATGTGTGCAAAAAATGCCGATTATTGGCCGAAAGACGGCAATTTATTTGGACGGAGTATCCTTCATCTACAAAGGAAACCCGATGAGTGATGCGATGAAACCAAAGAACAGAGTTTGGCGAAAAAGAAACGAAAGGAAGTAAAGATCTGGCCGGAGGCAAACGATTGCATCTCATTGTCGTCATATCATATGGGAAAGGAGTAATTTTAGCCGAGCCATACGAAAAGATGAACGGAAAATTTTTCGCGCAATTTATAACACGACATTTTCCAAATTTGTTCGAAATTGCTGGAAAAGGTGAAACAGACGAGAAAATATTTGTGATGGACAACGACCCTTCACAAACGTCTTCAAAAACAAGAACATGTTTGGCATACCACAGCATTAGCATGCAAGCCATTCCACCAAGATCGCCAGACCTTAACCCGATTGAGAATATATTCCATGTCGTTAGAAAGCGCATTGAAGCCCAAGTGAGAAAGAATAACATCACACATCAGACATGGGATGAGTTCTGCAGTGTAGTTAAATACAATATTTGGTCAACATCTAAAGAGTGCATTGATAAGACAATATCCAGTATGCCTAAAAGACTAAAGCATATTGTGAAAACTAAGGGTCGACGAACAAAATACTGAACTCACTTACTAATTAAACCGTATCGATATTATCAACACATGTTGTGCAAAACAGCAATTCAATGTTATACATGGTCAAAATAATTTGTATTTAATATAAACTATTTCAAAGGCTTTATGTGAGTTTGAAGGAATAAACTAATTGTTTTGAAGTTGCCATGCAACTCTGCCGTGTTTAATAACGATGGTGTCGTATATCATATCCAGTTACCCGTCACTTTATATCAGTGTATATGATGGTAACAAATACATTTTATTAAAAATTTACGGTTAAACAAGCTTTGTTAAATCGAATTATATCATATTAATTCACTTTACCATGACAAAATCATAATTTTTCATACACTTTACCACACTTTACCACAAACAGTGTATAATAATAGGATACTTAATTTAATTTATAAACACCGCTGTGGTAAAGTGTGGTAAAGTGTGGTAAAGTGTATGAAAAATAATCGTATACCTATGGTAAAGTGTACTCATATGAAACGCTACATCATAAGGATTAACATGATGGTTTTGCATTAACACAAAATAGAAAATATAGGAAGTTATAGCACAATATCTAATATAAGTCGTGCGAAACATGAACCACAGGGTTGCACTTCCTTTTGTTCATGCTGGGCAATCTGGCGAGTAAAATTGAAAATTTTCCATCTGACGGCCATCTTCTCCGTCTCTCGTTCGTCGATTTGTCCGTTCTTCACATAAACAATCGGTCGTTTCGAAGTGCAAAAGATTGGTGTATCTCCATCGAATGTCGTGTCCTTGGCAAAATGGGATTTAGGGGCAGGTAAATGAACCAGTTGCCCCTCCAACATGAGAAGCAGATCGTGCCACGCTAAAATTTGAGGAGACCACCTGAAGTCATTAAGAAAAACGACTTCAGCGTTCTCCGCTCCTACCCACGCAAAACTTGTGCATGTCGGATTGGTGAAGGTGTTGTAAATTCTGTTGAGAGGATTTAATAGGAAAGTTTTACCACAATTTGCAGGTCCCGTCAACATTATGTTCCGGTATTTCCCTCTACCCCTTTCAAGTAGTTCCCTCATTGATTTGGCAAACAGTTCTCGCGGTATGTGGTTGTTCTGCAGTAGCTGTAACGCACACATCTCCCACTCTCTTTCCGTTTCACAAGTGCATTTTGTGTCATATGCTTCTTTCAGCAAATCTATTCGCGATTTTTTGTTTCGTTCATTAGTGCCTTCTGCGCTTTCCATCTTCCATGCATTAGTTAGCAGTTCATTCACAACTTTTGTTCCCCGGTTGATGACGAATTCTGCCAAATCACTCTTCCCATGCCCGTTTTTGCATATTAGCAAAAGCTAGAAAAGCATTTCGATTTCGAAGATTCTTTGCTACTATGATCTCCGATACGTCAAATGCACTGAGTCGTTTCCGCTTCTTCGCCGGCCCTTTCTTCTTCGTATCCGAGTTCGACTCATCATCAGTAATGTCGGGGTCTTCTTCATCGCTTGACTTCAGTGGCATACGTTTCTTACTGCGTTGTTTGAAAGTTTCGTGGGCTCTCATAGTTGCAGGTCCATTGCTGTTGGTTAAATCTGGGTGGTTGTCGCTTTGTTCGTATGCCGTATCTTCTTTCGTAACATACTTCCACGCGGTGAAATAGTTTGCGTGGACGCTTGAGAAATGGACAGATATGCCATGTTTTTTTTGCAGTGCTTTCTTTGAAGGCAACCATCGTTGAATTCTATCAAGCTTGTGTGGCACACAAACATGATAGTGTACTCCCGATTTTTTGTGCAACTCTTTCGAACAACACCATTGTAAAACGACTACAGATCGCGCGGAGAAAGAATCGACAATATCTTATGCGAAAGATTGTCGTGTGGGAGACTTTTGAGTATCCGCTTGGCTCCAAGTAACCAAATATACCTGACGAACTTCGCGAGTATGTAATTCTTCATCTTCTGATGATGTACTCGACCTATCGCTATTATAACATTGTAATAATTCCATTCCATTCAGTTCAATGTGAACTACGAAGACACAGTGGGTGTCACAATGGCAGTGTAATATGAGAAAAGGTGTTATAGTATACGCCATGGCACTTTGGAGATAATTTTTAAGGGAACACTGCGACCTCATTCAGACCATGAATAATAAAAGTAAAGGAAGGCATGGCGTAAGCCATTTCTCGCAATTTGCATTATGTAAAATACAGGGTAATAGACAAAAATATAGTTACCAAGTGCCGTTACGTAAACGCGTGTTCGCAACTTGCCAAGTTATGATTTCTGAATTATGACGAAAATCAATTCAAATGCATAATTTGTATAATATATTATAAAATATACTTCATTAAAACAATTAGGTGCTTCATTTTCACGTATTCTAAGTACTATTTGATGAAATTATTTAGTTAAAATCAGAGGCGGATCCAGATTATAATCTGACCGTTGCTATTGAGGTGTGGTACACATATGTAGGGGGGTGCGGGGGCATGCCCCCCCCCGGAAAATTTTGAAAATTAGGACCTCTAAAAATGCATTTCCCGCGTTCTGAGGGAGATTTTAAGTCACTCTGGAAGGCTTCTTTTTTTCAATTTTAAAGGCAACATTTCAACTTTCCATAGGATTCGATGGGAAGTTTAATAGCACTCGATAATGCCAACATGCATAGAAATGAAGAATAAGTGCGATGGTGTGCATTGTTCGAAGCTTCTGCAAGAACAGCAACATTTGGGTCCCTTTTTGTAGAAACATCAAGTGCAACATCACAAAGAAAATGCACCCTTATTGTGCTGAAGTTCAATCAATGGGTGCAATGAATAATAACAAGGATTGGTGTAAAGCTCAATACTTGTAAGGCAACACAAATACTTAGCTATAATCTCACTGCCACAGAGGGCTAGAGAGCAAGCATTGTAAAAGCAATTACCATCCTCTAAAGTTCTAGAATGAGTATTAGAATACCAAACTTAATACAACATGCAATACACTGTATTTGTCAGCCTGTGGAATTTAGAATTTTCCAACATTATTATACATGTACTGGCAGTCATTATAATTCTATACCAATCTAGTAATCGTTAGATAAGTAAACCCATGGAAGTTACTCCTTTTGTATAGTAAATGAAAATATCTAAACTTATTCAGTGTAAAATACTGCACTGAGATGCCATAGTATAATATCTTGACATAGACAGCTAACCCAATACTTGAAACATTTAACAACAATTTAATTGGATATGTAATTATAACCCAAAGCATTTGGTATCAAGAGTACAGAATGTTTCTCAAATTGAATCTGCAGTCTTGATATTTTTAACCCATTGCTGCCTGAACTGGCCCCTTTAACCCTTTATAACCCAGGAGGTTTCCAGTTGACAAGTCAAATCAACTGGCGTTAGCCAGAGTAAAATACTAAAGGTGGCCAATGGGCTATAAAGGGTTAAGCGAGATAGTTTCTTAACCCTTTATAGACCAGGAGGTTTCCAGTTGACAAGTAAAATCGTCTGGCGTTAGCCAGAGTAAAATATTAAAGGTGGCCAATGGGCTATAAAGGGTTAACCCATTGCTGCCTGAACTGGCCCCTTTAATATTTTAATCTGTCTAATGCCAGACAATTTTACTTGTCCAAGGTAGAACCTTCAGACAGCCTAAGCAGCAATGGGTTAATCAGCTAACTTAAATTACTATGCCGTTTGAGTCTTTGAGACAAGAGCTATACAGCAAGTCTGTTTTTATATTTTCATAATTATACAATAAAAACTTTGATATTAGTTATTAAAAATTTATTTGTGTTGCTGTATATGCGACTGGTACACTAAAGACATACAGACATTACAGCATTTTATTATTCGTTGGAAATGTCAAAATCAACACACACTTGCACAAGACAAATAATAATAATACATTTAATAATAATTAACCGAAGCCTGGCTTGTCTGATCAGATCAGACAGGGCTGGCAGTCGAGTATTTGAAAATATAAATAATATCCCAACTGAGGTAATTACCATTATTTATGTATACATTACTCATGAGCTATTTAACATGCCTACCTTACTGGGTTGGGTAGTAGTTTCGGCAGCGCGATTCCTGGCTGCGCGGAAACTGTAGCTTCGCGAACTGACACAAAGATACATGGCGCGGATCACAGCTACAGAGAACTGTCTTCCTTTCAGAAGCAATCATTTGCTCACAGTAATGCTTCAGAGCGGTTAGCTTCACCTCCTTTATCGCTGGTGAATCACCCCCATCAAACGCATCCAACAATCGTTGTAAAACGCTGTTCGAAGTCATTTCGAACTGAAAAGAACACTGACACTGAACGAGACGAGAATCAGTCTGTGAAAGTGATCACAATATCGTGCGTTGCTACTTCGGATCATCTGAGACCCGAATAATGGAGAAACATGATTGGCTTATTTCTCTACCGTTGCTCACCGTTGCTCAGCATACTAAATCTGATCATTTGATTGGCCAGCATCCCTATGCTGTTGCTCAGAAAAGCTAAATTTAGCATCAACCGTTGCTCCCGCCATTTGCACAATCGATGCTAACTAGCATAACTAAGCCAGAACTCAAAGGTGCGGGCTGCTACACAGGCTAATGATTTAGACAGGCTCGGGCGTTCTCGGGTTCCAAGGAGATCCAATTTCATAATTCACTGCATTTTTCGCGCAAATAATTGCGTATCGCCGCGGAAGTGAGTCAGGTTAGGAACTAAAAATTATAAATACTCGCCTGCCAATTCACTACTGTATTGAATCTAAGAAACTGAATAAATTAATTTGGAAATTCTGACCGTTGCTCAAGCAACGATAGCACCCCTCTGGATCCGCCTCTGAAAATTTGTTTTTCTCTTGAAAATAATCGTAAAATTTTGCATAAAAAACTCAGACAGTAGGTTACGACTATTTAAAGATTCAAATGACTATTTAAAGATTCAACAGGAAGTCCCGCTTTATGACGGGAAAATCGTTCGATTTCGATAGGAAATCTTGCAATTTATCAATAATCGAACTCGTAGTGAGAAGAATAGCTATCCGTTTTCCTTTTTTGGCAACAAGACGCCCGCTAGGCGTAAACGCGGGCTACTTAAAGGTGCTGTCCACTCCGTTCTGCGCATATACCAAACTAATGTTTACTTCTTCGTTTATAAAAATATTTACTGATACCTTATTGAAGATTGTAAGCTTTTCTTGCTTCCTCTTCATTACTTGTACCCAAAACAAAACATTTTCAGAAGAAATAGCAGAAATCCGAAGAGATATCCTCATCGAATCGCTTGGTTTTCTGCCATGTCGCTTCTAACGGTTTACATTGAGCTGAGTACTTCATGTAATTATCTACGAATGTCATGTTTGAGTGTCCCGATAAACAAAGATGCGGATCATACGCAGAACCGGGTGGACAGCACCTTTGAAATATATACAACATAACAAAGAAGATTAATACGAACTATGAACCATAAAAACACACAAACCAAGGCGAAACCTAGCCATACTGGTGTAGCAAAACATTAAGATGGTAGCCATACTGGTGTACCAAAACAATGAAATGGTGGTCATACTGGTGTACCAAAACAATGAAATGGTGGCCATACTGGGGTACCAAAACAATGAAATGGTAGCCATACTGGCGTACCAAAACGATGAAATGGTGGCCATACTGGTGTGCCAAAACAATGAAATGGTGGCCATACTGGCTTACCAAAACAATGAAATGGTGGTCATACTGGCGTACCAAAACTTTGAGATGGTGGCCATACTGGCGTACCAAAACTTTGAGATGGTGGCCATACGTGTGTACTAAAACAATGAAATGGTGGCCATGCTGGTGTACCAAAACAATGAAATGGTGGCCATACTGGTGTACCAAAACAATGAAATAGTGGCCATACTGGCGTACCAAAACAATGAAATGGTGGCCGTACTGGCGTAGCAAAACATTGAAATGGTGGCCATACTAGTGTAGCAAAACATTGAGATTGTGGCCGTACTGGTGTAAGCAAAACATTGAAATGGTGGCCATTGTCGTAGAAACCCTGCGTTTGGTCTTCTACTCGTTGCTGGTTCAATATTTAACACTCTGGGGACTGTATTTTCTATACTTTATTTCATCTTCAAGAATCGTTAACACTCTATTCAATCTTTTCAATCAATCTCCTAAACACTTATCATGCACTCCTATTTATACCTAACCAATGGGAAGTTATTCAGCTAAATGTTACTCTAAACTGCATCTAATAACAACTATTATAGAATTTCTTCCGCTCTACATTTCTTCCCTAGCAATTTCTTCCGATCTATATTTATACATACATGCATGGCTTATAACTAATTTACTAATACAATTACAATCCTTTACGTAAAACGAACTACACATTAAAGTCTCTACGTGTTAAATCAGTTCTTATATTTTTACATGTTATGATTCCTCTGAGCCTTTCTAAGCTTCTAAACCAATCAGCAGCTTCGTCCTGATTCAGGACGGACTCTACGTCATCAGTATGGAATTTTTACTCTCGAGTCGCAGACGTCTCGGGGGTTCGCGTTTCACCCGGGCGCCCGATGTGAGGCGGCTGTATTCGCAGGCTACGTTTCCCGTGATGTTCTGTCTACGGATTTAAAATTATGATGAATTACATGAGATTAAAGCGAGAATCAAACAACAGGGAAATCTGTATTAGTTTTTTTTTAGTTTTGGCTTCTATTAGAACACACAGAGAATATAGTGTAAGAAAGCTAAACGGCTACAAGTTGAAATCAGTAAAGTTTTAACCGCCATTTTGAAAATACTTGGGAACGCTCGTAAACTCCCAGATGAACATTCGGTGGTTTTATAGTCGGCCATAGCGTTTAAGTAACGTTTTTATTACTAATAGTAATATGTAGTTCTATTTTGTTATCTTTTTTTTAGCAAACGCCATTATTGCAGTTGTTTTTCTTGGAGAAAAAATCAGAATGCAGGATCTTTTTGGTACGTTTCAAACGTTACAGATAATCAGTTTATTTAGGCTCGGTTAGGAGTTTAGTCCTGGTCCTGCCTATAGACCTGTGTGCAACTGTTATCTAAGATAATCCGCTTGTTGAATTGAGGAATAGATGTGCATGGCTTTAATACTGCACTAGGTGGAATTTTGAAAAACCGGACAAAACCTGTGAATGACCTTTTTAAAAATAGGTACGCATTGCGTACATGCGGATACTTCAACAGATGACATGATGACTGAACAATGAACAATGTAAAATGCATATCGCAAACACACTAATATACTAAAGACTTACTACTGTAAAGTAAACATATGACGCTGATTATAAGATTAGTTTGGAAGACCTACAGTACAAGAAGCTGAATACTTTGATCTGAGTGCTTTTGTAGGCATAATGAGCAAATTTGATGGACTGAAATTTTAACAGGAATTTACAAACTAATCACTTTAAATTAACATTACCATTTGACAAAGAAAACTAAATTTTCAGCCCATTCAATCAGGATGAAGTTTCCAATCCTATTTCCCACTGCAGAAACACTTTAGACCAGCTGGCACACTTTAGCCTTTTAACCAAACAATTTTATAGAGCCATATTAATGGATGCATGCTTGTTTAACCCAATACGGGGCACACGCCATGGTCTGACTGTTGAAGCAGAATGTGGGATTATCTAGTTTTAACCAACATAAAATGTTCGGTGTGTCTTTTCCCGACTAGCAGAGCCTGAATCAAAATTTCTAGCAATCCACAAAAAATTGGGGGATTAAAGAAAAAGCTAATATTCATCAACTTTTTCTGGGAATTATTCATATCAAACATTCTGAGGGGACCCCTGGCTATGCCAGTCCAAGCTAAAATTACTCATTTTTTTTCCAATTTCACCATTTCTTGAGCCTGGTTCACAGAGCTGCAACACAGTCTGGTGACTTTGAGCTGATTAACTTCCACATGTATCCATCCCCTCAGAACAGAACAAGCCTCCGTTTTGAAGCAAGTTGTACCAAGGGATGAATTGTCTCTGTCCTCAAGATACCTCAATGTCTATTTCTATCATGCTTGCTATGTAAACCGATCATGTGAAACCAAGAACACATGTTAACTCACAATAACTGGACAGGGATAACTTAGTTTCAACAATAAGATAACTTTTGGGCAAGAGTTGATGATGAGTTATCCTAACTTCCATGTGAATGCTTAGATTTACGCAAACTATCTTGGGAGCGGGAAAATATTCTGAGTTTGCTTTCGTAGTTTAATTGTTACTTTAGTTGTTCCGAGGGATAGGAATGACTTAGTAGTTGTGTTTTACATGTGAAACATGACGAAATTTGACATGGTCTCCCAAGAACATATCCTGAGCAGGCTGCAAGAAATTAAACCAAAGGCCAACAAATTGTTTTAGTGCTGTATTGTTGCCTAACTTTGAAAGAATTACTGATTATTAGACTCAGATCAACTAAACTATGTCAAACACACAAGAAGTTTATTTGCACCATGCATTGAAATTCTGGCATTATATTGCTCAATCCTCACTCCCATTTTCACATTTAACAGCTGATTGAGCTGAACTGTTTGGAAGTTATTTGTAAATAATATCAATTGTTCACTGTTCATTCGAATACAGTTCTGATTGAGCACAGTCTGCACAAACGGACACAAAGGCATTGGTTTGAGTTTAATTTGAGTTTTCTTTGAGATGCGTGTTTTGAGTCTGATGAGATTGTTGATTAGAGATGAACACGCAGACTCCGTTAGTCTCTGCGAGAACGGAGTGAATTCCTATTAAAATATGTTTATACACGTACATCTAGAAACAAGAAGAGATGAACAGAATAAACTGTTATTATTAAATAGCTGAGCCAAATTATTATAGTTGGTTGGCTAAAACCATAAAGCCTTCGTGAAAATCTTTGTTCAATGTAGTTAATATTTTAAATTTATATTCGTACATAAGTTTTCTTACCTTAAAACATGAATCTTGTCATCGTTGAAAAGTTCCCGCCAGTCCTGCTTTGGAACATGAACAACGTTTGGTATTACATATACAAGCACATTTGCGCACAATAAGTGATTCAACTGGTATAGAGGCTTTGGATCTTTAAGTACTATTTATAGAATGAGTGGCCGTTCTGTATCGGGGTATACAGACACGAGGCGAAGCCGAGTGCCTGTATCCCGATACATTACGGACACGAATTCTGTAAATGACTTCTAAAACGCCTATTAAGTTAGCTAAAACTATATCACGTTAAGAGGTGATAAACCTTCGAGGTAACGTTTAATAGGTTACGATTATTAAATTAGTGATGTGAGCATGCGCTTTGTATTAATTCAACAAATGTTTTGTTATTCAACAAATGTTGTTGTTCAACAACTGTTTGCATCTTCATCTTGTATGAAGACGCTACCAGCATACCTCACTCAAGATAGTTGAATGCGAAGTGTCTGTACCCTTGCTACAGAACTGATATCAGTGTCTGTAAATGCGATACAGAACTGATGTTTTATTAAACAGTTCTATATCACATTTACAGACACTGATATCAGTTCTGTACCGGGGTAAACAGACATTGATTAAACCTTAATTTCTTTTGAATTTTCCTCATGAATTATTAATGAGTTTTAGAAGCAAGAATATGCAAGGGTAGGTGTCTATCTACGCTCGCCGGAGCCAAACGTATAAACTTATCACTGTATCTGCATCATTAGAGATCACAAGTAGCCGCTCACTGCCTCGAACGAGCTACGTCCCATGCACAATGAAGCAGTAGCCTGCGAAGCAGGCTGTCTGGGAGGCGCGGGCGCGGAGTGGGCGGAGTTGAAAGTGAGCCTGCTACTGAAGCAGTAACTTTTTGAACTTATGCGTACAGAATGTACGCAAAAGTCCCATTGGCTAATCCCTTTTAATTAGTAACTTAGTCCTAGTGTTTCTGGAAAATATCGCATCAGACGCTCTCAACTTGGTATTTTTATGGCTTTTTGCTGCCGCAGGCAGCACTCCTAATTTTGACATGCTAAGGTTTCTCCAGAATTCACTCGACCCAGTTTTTCGCGCCGATCTATGTGTTGTCGAGATTTCGATCTCGCGTCTGTCCGTATTTAAGATGTCGTAATTCCGGGGGAGAACCGGGGGGGGGGGAGTGCGAGAAAAATATTGAATTGCGTGCGCATGTACTATTTTATATGCTCTACAAAATCTCAACTCTCAAGAATTTGCAAGCTTTTTATTCTGGATCTGACTTGATGCAAAATATACGAACACTTCCCGAAGAAACCAGGTAAGTATGGCTTTATTTCTTTCTGCTAATATCCATCAAGGCGATGAACTGTGTAGCGTTCATTCTAGAGGCAAGCAATGTGCTGTTATGAGTTTATCGGCGCTTCTTACAGCCCGAAATATCCCATTGTCCGCATGGTCGTTTACAACATTTAATAATGTCTTAATACAAGGAGACAAGATGTACTTAAAGTGTCACTGAGACGAAATTTGTACCCCTACTTTTTTCTCTATGAGCCTAAAGTGCATGTATCGAAGATTTACCAAACGAAGTTTCATGCTGATATTCGGAAAAGTAAAGCAGATATTGACGATATTAAAATTACATTATTCCGTCATGCCATCATTTCGCTTTGTTGTAGAAGATTGCAGCAATCAATATGATATTAAAGCAGGAGTATCCTTACATAAGAGTCCAAGGATTCTAGTAATGAATGAGATTATTTTGCAGGATTGCGCAGCATATAAGCCCAATTGACAAATCATACGAGCAAACTGGGTTAGGTCCGTTTGTTTGGAACATATTAAACGCGCCGACACGCAGTTTAAACCAGATGATTCATAGTTTGTTTCAATCCATTTTCCATGAAGATTTTTAGAGCGACCTTACTACAAACAAGAGGTTTTCAGCGTGGTAATATGCTTATTATTTGAAAGACTAACAAAACTTTGGAGGCAGAGGCAGAGCAGTCTCGAGCTCCAAGGAAGTGAACCGTTGGAAAATAAGCGAATATTTCTTGTTCCCTGTTCTTATACCATACCATGCTAATCATAGTTCCACTATACTTTTATTTAAGATCATAAAATATATCATGTAAGTAAAACAAACGAGAAGGAAGGTTGAATTTGATGTATTGTATTTGTATATATAAAATACATGTATATACTAGCAATTCATTTAGTATTTTAAAACTTAAAGAAAATGCTATTAGATGTTACAAAATAAATAGCATAACTATCTCAATAAATATACAGTCTGATTTGCAAAACAGCAAATCGTAAATACTAATCTAAATATTTTAGGCGTAGAAAACTTAAGAAATTTAACCAAAACAATTCAACAAGCTGAAGCAGTTCAGCACATTATTGATACTTTAGTTATACTTATGAGTTTTAAAGATGGCGTCGACGTGGTCTTCGCAAGTTGATTACAAACAACTACATAATTTTTCGTCTGTGGTCTTGTACGGTTCTACGTCTTCTCGCGAAGACGGAGCAAATTGTATGACGTTGAAAGGATAATTTCAAAGCGAAAGATTCGACATGTAAGTAAAGGTCTATTGTATTAACCTTGAAGGAATCTTCGGTTTTTTCTTTTCTCACTTTATTTGCGAAGCAGAAGAGCCACGCTATTAAATATTGATGTAATATTTAGGATACGGAATACTTAATAAAATGGACTGGTTGGCCGTTAGAAAGTTGCTCCTGGGAGCCATCAGAGAATTTAACTTCTGCCCTCTTAAGGTATGTTGGATTATATTTTTATTTGCGCAGAGTCCAAACTTGCACAGTTAAAAATAATTTCCCATGTTATAATTATTAAATGGCTGTTCATTATTTTATAGAACTTATGAACGACCACCAAAACCAACTGACAGGCAGTTCTCAGATGCCGGTAGGTCTCTGTACTGTGCAATTCAGAGTGGGTTAATGTCCAAATCTTTATTGCCAGTATCAGTGGAAATTCGTTTGGATGTGTGGCGCTATGTTGTTAATGGTAAAGGTACACCCTCAGATCATCCTGGACATACCATGTTTGAACGCCAAGAATTTTCAAGGCTTACAACTTTACCAACACACTGGTGGTATTACCTGGATAAACATGGGGAAGGTATGGCTATTGATTTCCCCTTAAAGGTGAAAGCAGTGGTTTCCTGGTCTAGGAAAAAATTCATAAAGATGGGAGATGCTCTCTGTGAAGCACCTAGGATTCCTATTGAAAAATTACAAATAGGGATGGCTCGTAGAGCTTGTAACACTGACAATATTTAAGTGCCAAATGGAAAAACCTTGGGAGTGAAAGGGTTAAAGTGAACAGAATATATTTTTTATTCATAATTACAGTATAATTATTAGTTTATAAAATGTGTCGTGTCTTACACAGCAGTGATGGTTATGTAAACAAAATTGTGACACTATGGCAAATTTTTTAGTCTTATACATGTATTATTAAAGAAATAGAAAATTGATGCCCTGTATTTATATAACCTGATGAAAATGCTTCCAACTCACTCTTGCATTTGCATCAGGCTATATAAACACAGGCAGCCATTTTATACATATTATATATATATATATATACACACATATATATATATATATATATATATATATATATATATATATATATATATATATATATATATATATATATATATATATATATATATATATATATATATATATATATATATATATAAGATAAACATGTCACAATGTGGCATTTAGTAACATTTGCTGCAGCGTTTTTATGCATCTAACCCTTGTATATATACCCATTTCCTTCAGTTTTGTTTTGATCTCTGCAGCAGACAAACTATATACATTTGCTGCCTGTTATTTTCGTCATCTTCATTTGCTGGTGATGATGACAACCTTTTTCTTTTCTTCCGTGTTTCCTTTATCTCTTTACCCCAATAAGCAGCATTGTGCTTGACATAAGATCTCGGTGTCCTCTCAAGGGCCATGAGATGTTGTTGTCGTTTATCAGCCAATAAGACATCCTTGGCAGCATCCCACTTATTTGATTTGGTTAGGTGAATTCGTCGGGCATCATCATTGTTCTTCTCAACACCTAAACAAGAAAATTATACACAGGTATACAACATAGAAACAAACATGTATGTGTATCTTACCAGTTAACAGCACTTTACATTTGGCCATTTGAAGCAAGGCCATTTCAGATGGCTGTTTACCTTGTCCTGTAAATTGTTTGATGCCATTATGTCTTCTCATCATAGCAGGAACATGGTAGACAAGGCTGTGCATGTAAGGTGTCACTGCTTTCTTTCCATAACCCACGCATTTTCCTCCTAACTGCTCAAAAAGCTTAATCCATTCATTTGCCTATGATAAAGTAAAAATTGTTTAAAGTTTGAAATTACAGTAAATAAATGTACTGTAAATAAAAGACATGATACCATGGATACCACAAGGATCCAAAAGTAGCTACCCAGTTACTCTTGGAAATTTACAGTAAATGTAATATACCGTAATGATTCGAATAAGCGCCTGGGGTGCTTATTCGAGAGGGAGCACTTATTGGACGGACGGCGCTTATTCGTATCATTACGGTATAACTACGTAACTTATTAAATATATATACAGTGTATACCTTTGTAAAATAGTCCACAACTTCTTGTTCATTTCCTTTGTTAACAGTTAATAAATTATATTATTATATACATACTGTAATATTCACCTCGGCAAGTGCCAAGATAAAACTCATCTACGACGCATTGCGTGATTGAGACGATGTTCCCCACATGTGAAAAAAATCGTCCGACCAATCAGAGATCGCAGACGATTTTTCTCACATGTGAAAAAAAAGTATCGAATTTTCCCGCCAATTACCGGCCAACGCTTCGCTCAATCAGTCAATCGCTTCGAAATGGCTTCCCGTTTTGCAGACCTTGACATTTCTGTCGACGAATTCATCGAACAACAAGAAAATGAAAACACAAAGAGAAAAACTGAACAAAACCTATCATTATTAAATCAGTTTCTTAGTAGCAAGAATGAAACTAGAAGCATTGAGGACATTCCTTCTGCGGAATTAAACCTTTACCTGAGCGAGTTTATTATTAAGGTTCGTACAAAACAAAATAAGGATTACGAACCAAATTCCTTGCGCGGTATGGTAGCCAGCTTCGAAAGACATTTAAAAAAGAAAAACTATGGTTTAAGTATCATGAAAGATCTACACAGTTTGAACAGACTCGAAAAGCTTTGGTTTCAAAACAAAAGGATTTAAAGCGACAGGGAAAAGGAAATAAACCGAATGCTTCGTCTGCTCTCAGCGAAGACGACATAGCTGTTTAGTATGAAAAAGACTTGCTGGGCACATCCAGTCCCGAGGCTTTACTGAACACTCTTTGGTTCAACAATACAATACACTTTGGATTACGTGGCTGTAAAGAGCATCGCGATATGACTTGGGGTGACGTGAAATTACATAAAACGGTCAGTGGCGAGGAATATTTGGAATACAACGAAAGGCAAACAAAAACACGCTCGGTGGAAAACACCAGAGATGTGCGAAAAGTAACTCCAAAAATGTTTTCCGTACCGGGAAATAAAAGAGATCCTATTGCTGCGTATAAACTCTTTGCAGAAAAACGTCCGGCAGAAATGAACAGCTACGATAGCCCATTTTATCTTGCTGTAAACAATTTAAAGAAACCTGAATCCGTTTCATGTAAAGCTTGGTTCAAAAAAGCCCCAGCCGGGGTTAATAAACTAAATTCGATAATGAAGAACATGGCTGCGAAAGCTGGACTTACTACCAAATTTACCAACCACAGCGGAAGGAAAACAATGATGCAGGCCTTGGTAAACCAAAACTTTCCACCAACAGACATTATTCAACTGTCGGGCCACAAGAACCTGCAGAGTGTTACTCATTATTCCACTGTCAACGAGTCACAGCAAATGGAAATGTCGAGAACTCTCAGTTCAGTCACCACTGGAAACCTGAGTCATTTGTCTAACTTGACCACTGGAAACTCGGAGGTTCCAGTTCACACGTCGACGAACAGGCAGAAAGCGACAATCGAACACAAAGTCGAAGAACAACATGCTATGCCGGCGCTGTTTTCGAACGCAACGATAAGTGGAGGGAGTATAAATATATCAATAAACACTCTCAAGCAGTCTCCAACACTATCTATAACAAATGTGGATAGCCCACCAAAAACATACAAACGTTTAAAACTTCTGAGCGATTCTGAGTCAGATTGAACTACACTTTTTTGAAACAGTTTATACAGTTTTAGCCACCGGTAGGTGGCGACAACTTGTCTAGTTATGTATTTTTATGTGTTGAGTTGTCAAATGGCTTCCTTTTGACTATAATTAAATCTTTATAGCTGTATACGTTGATTGTTAATTTGTTAGGATGATTGTTTTCACTTTTTCATATTAAACTAATAAATGTTGTAAACACATTAGTAGATAACCCCCCCCATATACCGACACAAAGGGATGCCGCCTCATTAAATATTCAGCGTGACTCACGCATGACTCACGCACCATGACTCACGCATGACTCACGCATGACTCACGCCTGTGACATGTTTGGGCAAGATTGGAATATAGTTAGTGCGTATGAAGTTATATAAATTGAATAATATGGAGACTTTGAATATTATATTAACCTAAATGATCAAACGGTCTTATACACGTTTTGTGGCAATAAATGTTAACAATTTTAGAGAGTTATCGTTTACTTTGGCCTAGTTTGTAGAGGAACGAAACAGAAATGGATAGAGACACTTTATATTTTTTATCTTAAACCTGGTTTGTAGGAATTTAGCGGGTTTTTGGTTAAGTAATCTTAGTGTTATTTACGAAGAAATGAATGTTGACAGTTTTGGTCGAATTATCGCTTATCTAACCCTAGTGTATAGAGTATACGAATCCTTGGATGAAGAATCAATTCGAGAAGCCGTAAAAAGAAGAACGATCAATGATTTCATGAGAAAATATAAACGGAATAACTCTTCAAGCTGGTTGCTACGCTTTCTGTTACTAAGTGTGATATTTGCATATTTATCCTCAGTGCACGTGCAGGAGACAAAAGAGAAACTCATTAGGGACAATTATGAGGATTAGGCAAGTCTAGGCGAGAAAGTCATTAACAACACACGTACATGTAATACAGAATTTAAACTATTTTATTGAGAAATATATCTTTACACAAAAAAGTCTTGATTATTTAGTGATCTATCGGTAACACTAGCATATGGGCATACAGTACATCTTATAATCCGAAGGCATGGATCATGAGTCTTGAATTCTGTACCACAAACATTACATATCAGATTTCGAATAACACATTTGTTAAAATATTTCCACAAACACGTAGGACACTCAATTACATGTGTAAAATTAACAGGATTCTGACAACGTTCGCAATCAACAGGTTCGTCAATTATAGAATTTTCTGATTCTATTTCGGTGTAATCTTTATCGTGTTCTGAATCTTCTTCGGAGGACGTTTCTTCGTTTTCGCTCTCTGATTCTGTTTCTTCTTCTGCCTGCGCCAACATTGTCAGCACTCGAACATTTTCGATAAGGTTTTTGTCAATGTTAATGTCGGCGAGTCCTTTTACAAATACATTTAGACCAGCTGGTTCGGGAATTCCTGAGACGTAAGGTGATACGCAGTATTCTACCAATTCGGCTATTTTTGTGTTTGGTATAGTTCTTCCTTGATACACAATTTCTCCTTTGGGATTCCATGTTAAGTTGACATAGGACGCGAGTAAAGTATTCAGTAAAGAAGACGCTGTCGCTTCATCGACTCCGTAGTCAAAGTGTGACAGTATTTCTTTAACACGAAAATCATCATGTAATCTTTCTCCCATCGTGTTCAGGGTTCGAATGAGGGTCTTTACAAAATATCGTTCTTTTATATTAGTTCTGCGAGTCCGTCTAAAACAGGACCAAGTAAGACATCAAGAAATCCTGCACCTTTTTGAACCAGTATCTCCTTTTTTCTCATAAAACTACTTCGGGGACTAGCCAAAGTTGATATGTCGTCGCTATAAGGCTTAACGTCTTCAAGCAAAGCAGGTGATAATTGATATTGCATTGACCAAAAGTTAAACATACAATCACAAATGCATCTAATTTGCTCGGGGCTTGCAGTCTCCAACAGAGCTCGCTGTTGAATAGGTTCACTTGTACATAAAAGTTCAAGAAACGGTTTGTGCTTTTTGATCAACATCTCTATTTGACAGTCAGTGTCTAAATGAGGAAAACGCTACCAAAACACACATTTTAAGAGGAGGAGGAGGAGGAGAAAGAGGAGGAGGAGGAGGAGGAGAAAGAGGAGGAGGAGGAGAAAGAGGAGGAGGAGGAGGAGGAGGAGAAAGAGGAGGAGGAGGAGGAGGAGGAGGAGAAAGAGGAGGAGGAGGAGGAGGAGAAAGAGGAGGAGGAGGAGGAGAAAGAGGAGGAGGAGGAGGGGGAGGAGAAAGAGGAGGAGGAGGAGAAAGAGGAGGAGGAGGAGGAGAAGAGGAGGAGGAGGAGGAACAAATAAACACACACACATACATACAAAAGCATTTAGCTTAAAAATATTTATTTCGGTTTTCGTTCAAACATATACATATCAAAAGTATTAGTAAGGTCTGCTTCTTAGATTATATTTAGGCGTTTTTATTTTAAAGGTAGCGTGATAGTCTTTCTTGTCCTCTGATGATAATTGTGATACATCTTCTTTTGTCATGGGTAAATATTTTGATCTAGTCATCATTAGATGGTGTTCATACTCTTCTCTATCATCTGGGGTCATCTTTGCCAAGTCACTTTCTTTCCAATCCGAAGAGCTTTCCCAATTATGAAAGAAATTATGTTTAAGCGTCGGTTGTTCAACGGTAGGAGGCGGTGTTACAAAATAGGTTTTAGGTGTAGCAGGGAAACCCCACGGAAGATCGTCAGTTTCTTGCTTTATCTCTGGTGTCAAATTTTCTGTATTTTTCCAAGGTTGAAGATTAGTCAGAGGTTGAGACTGATTTTGCAGTTGGTTTTGAAACGTCAGAAAACGTCCGAGCTGATTGGAGTAAAGTATGTTCTTTTCTTCAGGTGTTAACTGTGGCGCTTGTACAATATCTTGCATTTTTTGTTCTGTATTGTACATGGCATTAACGATCGGAGGTAATTGATAGGATTGCTTTTGTATGAAGCTACCCAGCTGTTGCTGCAGGCTGGAGCTGTTTTCTCCAGGTAGAACATTGGTCTTGAGGCGGTGATCGTCGTCCGTAGTCGGCTTTAGATCAAGCATTAAATAACCATGAGGGCGACTTGTGGCTTCCTCATAACTCTTCATAAATTCATGGACATGACCTGGGTTCACCTGCCGTGCCAAGACAGAAATTTGTTGCTTATCCCTCGGAGACTTAAAGAGCACAATATAGTGTGCGTTGAGGCTGATGTTTCTTGTTTCTTTGCCTTGATGAAATATATTCTGAACAATGTAGATCACGGAGAGATTCCTGTGATGACTTCCTTAGTAAATAAATTAGCAATACGCTTATCTCTTCCTGACTGATCCATGAGATCATCGAGGACGATCAGGTTACGTTGAGAGACTTCAAGAAAATTATCAGAGTCAATGTCGGAAGGTATACCCTCGTAGAATTCGATGCCTGGTATTGTCTTGATCATTTCTAAATACATGGGCTGCCATTGTCCATAACACCAAATGATACGTTCGGGAGGAGGATTAATCGTAGTTTGGGCGTTTTCCAGCAGCGTTTTTACCCATACTGTTTTACCACTCTGTGTGCATCCAGCGACAATGCAAGTAAATGGATGCTGCATGACTGTTGCGTCATTGAGAAGATGTGCTGGTCTTGAATAAGTACTGTTTTTATGGAAATTTTTTATATGACGTTGCATGTTGAATAGTGTAGAAAACGTTTTTCCACAAGTGCTGCAGACATAAGACATGTTCACTCGTTGAAGAGCATGAGCAGAATAAAAATTTCTAGAGAATGTCATATTATTTATTTCTCCTCCTCCTCTTTCTCCTTCCCCTCCTCTTTCTCCTCCTCCTCCTCCTCCTCCTCTTTCTCCTCCTCCTCCTCCTCCTCCTCTTTCTCCTCCTCCTCCTCCTCCTCCTCCTCTTTCTCCTCCTCCTCCTCCTCTTTCTCCTCCTCTTTCTCCTCCTCCTCCTCCTCCTCTTAAAATGTGTGTTTTGGTAGCGTTTTCCTCATTTAGACACTGACTGTCAAATAGAGATGTTGATGAAAAAGCACAAACCGTTTCTTGAACTTTTATGTACAAGTGAACCTATTCAACAGCGAGCTCTGTTGGAGACTGCAAACCCCGAGCAAATTAGATGCATTTGTGATTGTATGTTGAACTTTTGGTCAATGCAATATCAATTATCACCTGCTTTGCTTGAAGACGTTAAGCCTTATAGCGACGACATATCAACTTTGGCTAGTCCCCGAAGTAGTTTTATGAGAAAAAAGGAGATACTGGTTCAAAAAGGTGCAGGATTTCTTGATGTCTTACTTGGTCCTGTTTTAGACGGACTCGCAGAACTAATATAAAAGAACGATATTTTGTAAAGACCCTCATTCGAACCCTGAACACGATGGGAGAAAGATTACATGATGATTTTCGTGTTAAAGAAATACTGTCACACTTTGACTACGGAGTCGATGAAGCGACAGCGTCTTCTTTGCTGAATAGTTTACTCGCGTCCTATGTCAACTTAACATGGAATCCCAAAGGAGAAATTGTGTATCAAGGAAGAACTATACCAAACACAAAAATAGCCGAATTGGTAGAATACTGCGTATCACCTTACGTCTCAGGAATTCCCGAACCAGCTGGTCTAAATGTATTTGTAAAAGGACTCGCCGACATTAACATTGACAAAAACCTTATCGAAAATGTTCGAGTGCTGACAATGTTGGCGCAGGCAGAAGAAGAAACAGAATCAGAGAGCGAAAACGAAGAAACGTCCTCCGAAGAAGATTCAGAACACGATAAAGATTACACCGAAATAGAATCAGAAAATTCTATAATTGACGAACCTGTTGATTGCGAACGTTGTCAGAATCCTGTTAATTTTACACATGTAATTGAGTGTCCTACGTGTTTGTGGAAATATTTTAACAAATGTGTTATTCGAAATCTGATATGTAATGTTTGTGGTACAGAATTCAAGACTCATGATCCATGCCTTCGGATTATAAGATGTACTGTATGCCCATATGCTAGTGTTACCGATAGATCACTAAATAATCAAGACTTTTTTGTGTAAAGATATATTTCTCAATAAAATAGTTTAAATTCTGTATTACATGTACGTGTGTTGTTAATGACTTTCTCGCCTAGACTTGCCTAATTCTCATAATTGTCCCTAATGAGTTTCTCTTTTGTCTCCTGCACGTGCACTGAGGATAAATATGCAAATATCACACTTAGTAACAGAAAGCGTAGCAACGCTTTCAAAGTAATAAAGAAAGCGTAGCAACGCTTTCAAAGTAATAAACCGCTTTGGGTTTATATTTTCACACTTAAAATCGTTCTTCTTACGGCTTCTCGAATTGATTCTTCATTCTATCTTCCTACAATTTCCTCACTTATAAAGAAGGGTTTAGTTAGCAATAATTCTAGGATGACTTACTCTGTTTGAATATTTAGGTATTACACCTTTTTTATTGCTATTAGCCGAATACTTTAATGTCATCGCCCCAATTAACCCCTCATGAGATTTATTATACGGGGAAGACAACATAACGAGTATTTTATTGTACTCTTTACTGATTTGGTGGTTCTTAAAAGAACCGTTTTTGAAAAATGATATGGACTCAGCGAGTTGTTTTTGTGTCAGATAACCAGCGCCCAAAAGCTTCCACCTCAACTTTAGCGCAGTGATGATACGCATTCACCTCCTCATGGTTTCCACAGGTCTCTATCCACACCAAGGCATCGAAAAAATTTTTGGCTTTGGGGCAGCCGAAACTCTCTAGGTTAACAGACGGGATTTTCAGCCTTGCTAGCAAGTCTCGTTCGTAATGCCCCCCTTTGTAGGCTGCTGTTGAGTACTTGTTGATACGGACTTTCCGGTATAGTTTCATTACGATATTTTCAAGCTGACTTAATGGAATAGCTTGAGAACAGGGTGGTACACCCAGCGGAAGTTTGTGAATATGTTTTTTCACATAGAGACAATTCTTTTCATCTTGGTCGCTTAAATCATACCACCAAACACCAATGTCGAAGAAGAAAGATAGCCCTTCGGTTTCACCGATTTTAAGAACTCCAAGTTCCTTACAATAAAAATTTCTTTCAATGTTGAATCCATCCATATCTATAATCGCAACTATTTTATTCATTTTGAAGTACAGTGTAATCCTAACTGTAACATCGTAATGTCTGAACTTATATAGCTTCATGTATACTATAATTATTCCAATCTTGCCCAATCATGTCACAGGCGTGAGTCATGGTGCGTGAGTCATGCGTGAGTCATGCGTGAGTCATGGTGCGTGAGTCATGCGTGAGTCATGGTGCGTGAGTCATGCGTGAGTCACGATGAATATTTAATGAGGCGGCATCCCTTTGTGTCGGTATATGGGGGGGGGTTATCTACTCACATTTGACTTGTTCTTGGACCATTCAAGTCGATTGACCTTGTTATCAATTGGCCACCGTTATAAAGTCCTTTTCGTCGATTTATCACAGTTCATTATATATATAATAAACAAATTACTTCATGGTTGTCTCGTTTGTACGATTTTTATTCACTCGTTGTGAAAGATTACTAACTCACTCGTTCGCTGCGCTCACTCGTTCGTTAGTAATCTTTCACAACTCGTGAATAAAAATCGTACGCACTCGTCAACCATGAAGTAATCTCTATTAGTTCATCAAAATCCTGCATGAAAAATTGAATATTTATATTAAAATATTATTATCTAATTTTGGTGTTTATCGTACTGTAATTAAAAGGTATTTCAGCAATTTGACTGTTTCAATATTTACAGTTACCTTCCAAATTTTGACAACAGTGTCTTCACTGTCAGGATGGAGAACCCCCCTTAGGTTATCATGAAGGGTTTTCATCAGTAGCCGCTTATCAGATCCCATTAAACTGGTAAAATCCGAAATTCCACTCCCTTTCCCATCAGCATTTGTCTTCTCCCAAACATCGAAGGTTGCCCCGCAATTGGTAATGGCTTGTATCAGGTCATCGAGGTGCTTGTTTGTCCTGTCCTTTGGCCTTTTATTGATGTTCTCCTTCTCATCCCAATGCGTTGCCTCAAGTACCAAATTTCTTGTGAGTACGTCTAATTATAATAATAGAGTAAGTGTGATCTACGAAATTTATCATTTCTGTGTATGTTCTTACCTGTTATTCTCAGCATTAAGTGAAGCTCATCAAGAACCACATTTTTAAAATCAATTTCCACAAGAGGTAAATGTTCACAACCATAAAGTTTTCTTGATGACCATGTCTTAAGGTCCTCCAAGGTTCGGCTGACATGCTCTTCTTCCCAACTGTTGATTTGCTTTTCCATATCACCTCTATAAAAGGTTTTAAAATCTGATAGTGTAAATATTGATCATGAATGTTTGAATCCCAAATGTTTATATACATGTAATTATGTAGCTAATGCATTTATTTGGAAATTTCATTTACCTTTCATCCTTGTGAATCTTGCACCAAATGCAAGAATGATTTGATGTTGCACCTTTCATCCCAAGAATGAGCAACGGAAACTAAAAAAAATAAATAAAAGATCATATTTTGAGATTACCAATCTTGTAATTGATCTTAAAGGATTTTTCTTGCACAGATTTCTCAGGGGGAGGTCAGCAACTTTCAAAAACCAAGTTCCTGCTTATCCATTGTCTTGGATAGGTGGTGATTTGCATGATTGCATGGTGCATTACAGTCATAAAAAAAAACCAATGCAGAATCTACCTTGTAATCTCCACCAAGAAATACTTGGAAAACAACTGGAATTTCTTTCCCATCGATGAGAATCTTCTTCTCAGAAGCCAACCGATTCACAACACTGAAAACTTTCTTGCATGATGTCTTCAGGAGTTCATAGCTTTCATGGCCCTTGATGACAGCAATAGTATGATTACCTGGAAGAAAACAGTGCAGTAGACTGGTGAGTGGACCCAAATTAAAGGAAGTGTAAGTACATTAAGTTGTTCAGTCTCCTTGCATGATTGAAGTAATGTGCTGGGGTTAGTGATTTTAATTTAATAGTTGTTTGTTCCCCCCTTTTTAGGGGGGATTTACACAGTACTGTACAACTGAGAAACTGTAAGGAGTTACCGTTTGATGACATTACAGATTTTTCATCATTTAAAATGGCAAAAGACATGATGGGGAAATTTGTGAGTCTTGTCATCTTGGCCCCGTCTCCACTGATCTTTATCTTGTACTTGGCACATCCTTTATCCATCTTCATTATAAAAACACAAAGTAAGCTATTTTGTAGGTATGAAAACTGTTTGAAAATCAAAGAATATGTGCTTGATAAAGAAATCTAGCATATTTTATATGAGTCTCAAGAATGACTGAAAGTAATTACTACTCACTCGATAAAAGGCTTAATATTAAACAAAAAGTTGATTGCCTGTGCACGAGTTTAGACAGGGAAGTATTGGTGCATAGAAATAAAAAAGTCAAATTTTTCTGCACTGTGCATATGAATAATTAATATTGATAGGTTCAGAGCTCAGACCTGAACTTTGAGACAAATTGGAGGGAGCTTGCCTGATAACTATTCATACTGTAGGCCAGGGCCAGGCCAGTTGTATGGAGCCTGGAAAGCCTATCTGACAGACAGGTCCCACTGAGTGAACAGTATGTCTGGTTTAACTTTATTTACTGAATAATACTATCGGATGAATATTTTTGAAAATAAAAGAAAAAAACTCAGTTGCTTAAGGTACAAGTAATGTCCAGTCTCTCACTATGACTTATCCACCAGATAAGCTTTTCAGGCAACAGGAAGATCTTGGGGAGAAGAAATAGTTTAACCAGACTGAATTTATACTTGAATTTTTTGCTTGTTATTTATGCGGAGTGAGCTGATATAAATGCTGGGTTGTGAAACTAAAATATTCTGAATAAACCAAATAATTATGTAGTTACTATAATGTGAGGGAATTGACCGTACCGAAAAAAGATGGCAACTTGTACATTTAACCACAATCCTTTACATACAGTAAATATTGTTTCTTGCAGAATTATTAGAAGATAGGGTTTTAAAACAATCAACTTTGCAACTTAGGAATGAAGTTCTTGTTTACTAAATCCATCTTAGCATGATAAACGATGTTTAGTTGTTATTTGAGCTGATTTGAGGTTGCAAAGCATTGTAGTTAAATGTACCACCATCATCTTTTTCAGGAATGGACTGCTAGTCAGTTTAGGTTGTATTATTACAGGTACAGGGGCTGAGTGACAGGTGGTGGTCCTAATGTACAGTATATCTATATGAATCCACCTTTGTCAAATTTTAAGAATATCTAAATTTTAAGAAAACTTACATGTTTTCGAAGAACTGTAATTAGCTCTTCTTCAAGATCAAGTTGAGCCCCTGGAGCAGATCCAGGTGTTCTTTCTATGTGGAATAGATTGTTCACACTTTCCCTGCATTGCTTAATTAAGTACGATCTAGGTAACTCGTCGCCGTCAGATGATAGGGTAAGTTCATGGTATGCAGCATCTCCAACACAAAATTTGTCAAGAATAAACAATATTTGCTTCACTTTATCCTGTTCTTCCTCTGTGAGATTTTCATAGCTTTTGTTTTTCTTATCACCAAATGCAATTTTGTGGGATTTTCCACTGTCGTCAACCAGATTCACCTCATCTAAAGTCAACCCAAATGACTCTGCAACCACAGTGCCTGCTCTATCCTAGTTTCAAGTACTCGAAGCTTGCGATATTGTTGACGTGTGGACACTTGAGAGATCTTTCTACCATTATTTTCAAAATTAGCCTGTTCACCAATCTTATCTATCTTTTCATGTAGAGCACTGTTTTCCTCCCACAGTTTCTCGATGTCAACACAAGCAATTTTCAGACTCCTTTTAGCCTGTTCTTCTTGACTGTGGGACTGAATGAGGTCACCGTAAAGTTGTTGGCATTTCAATGTTAGCAGTTCTTTGTCTTCCTCAAGGTTATTATTTGTTTCTTTGAGTGCAGTGATGTTCTCTTCTAACTGCTGAAAGGAAATCACTTCGTCTCTACAGACAGCAATTTGCTTTGTCAGCCTTCCAAGCTTCTGATAAGCGACGCCACCCTTCACCACTCTGTACTTCGCTTTTACTTCGCATGCCACTCGCCTTAGACGTCCTTCTATTCGTGTGCAGTCTTCCTTGATTTTGATTACACTTTTGTCAACTATTTCGGAGTTTAGGAGCTCTATGTACGATATTTGATCAACTGATGTACTACAACAATCTTTCTTCTTGTACCATTCTTTTAAATACTCGTATGGAATATGTACAGTAGCCAAAATTTCGCTATCTTGAACGTCCTCTCTTGCTATGTAATGTATATTGTGTTGTTTGGTGACTTTTACTTCGTTCGGTTGATTAAAATAGTTCATTGCCAATGCATTATGCATGTATACAAATTCAGTTTTCGCGGGCCAATCGGTCGAACTCACCGATCTCAAATAATAGACTCATTATACTGGATAGAGCATCCGGTGCCGCTGTGAAGTCGGAATAAATTAGCGGCGGCCATTTCAAGTGGGACCCACTTGGTTTTCATACAGCCACTTTCAAGTTCTCCCATAGCGACAGATACATGTCACAAAAAATTAGCTGGTTTTCGTTAAAAATCCGATAATTTAAAGCGAAAATCAGAGGCGAAAACTATGATTCAGCAATATTGTGGCTCCCACCGGATATGGCTGCCGCGAGATTTTTAGCCTCACTTCCGACTTCAATTTTTGCCACGCGCGAAACAATAGATGCTCTATCCAGTATAATGAGTCTATTATTTGAGATCAGTGGTCGAACTTCGCGGTTCTTCAACCGGAAGTTAGACTCTCTTTGGAAAACCAGCTGACCATCAGTGACTGTTGTCTCGATTATCCATAAATCAATGCGAGATGGAAAGCCTGATTCTTCAGCTACAATTCGGTACCAAATTCATGTTCGTGTGTTGAGTATGAGACAAATGAAGCGACTTTCAGTTTTTTCGCGTACTGAAGTACCTTCGACAGTATCATGGCTTTGTCTGGAGTTCATTTCACAGGCCGTAAAGTATATTAAAGACAAAACGAAGTGACAAAACATTGATCACAGGAATACTATTTAAGAGATTTTACTTTAGAATTTAACGAACTCATCAGAACGAACTCGGCACGCGTAGGAAACATCCCCTGCTTCCTAAAATTATGCATTTTGTCTTGGATATTGACGAAATTCGCTCGAGTTGTTGCTAGTTTATAAGGTGGTAAGTAAGGCAAACACAATTTATTAATTTGAAGTACCTCATATTTGTTGTAAACAGTTTAGTATCTCATTTTTAATACTGATAAACGGTAGTCTTTGCATTTCGAACTCGGCAAATCTTGAATTTTATTGCAGAAAAGAGTTATTTCCTGAAATGTGGAAATCCCTATACAAATGTTGTTGAAGTTTTTGCTGAGTTAGGCCTGATACCTGCATTTGCGCAATGAGGCGATGTCATGAGATTTCTGGCCATTGAGTCAACAAGCCATTGCAAATTGACAGAATTATTTACTAAGACCAACTAGTTTCTTTTTCTTTTCTGTCGCTGTATAATTTCCAACAGGAGAGAAAATGCTCTCGAACTTTTGAATTTCTATGTAAGTAGTATCAAATGTATGATGTATCAGGCATAAAATACAAGCTAGAGCCACATTACATATACATACATATTTTTATACACATTCATACCAACATAAAGATAGTGTCTGTAGCCGACTAATACTGTCTTTCTCAAGAAGAAACCACGACGTCAGAACTGAAATGTTGCTATATTGAAAATGTATTGTACTTTTCTTCGGCAATATCTTGTTCGTATTGCGCGATTATCAATCTTGTTAACTGTGGTCAGCCGAAGCAATACAATCATCGTCCTGGCAAATTCCGAAACCAGATTCGTCCAAATGGGCTACCATATACTCCAAACATATAACGGATGATTCCATTTCGATCCGTAGCTAGAAGAACAACTAAATGATGTTGAATTCGACTTTTTTGTTGTCAAATTATATCGCGCTCTCGTTGTTTCTTCTTTAGTCACGCAAGCTTGGGTTGAGACTATGACGTCACAACACTTCTCAGGTATCAATATTCACGGTGAAGAAAATTTTAATGGCGGACACAATTTTCAGCATTTCAAACGTTTATAACTTTAAACCTATTTGTTTATATCGGTTTAAATTTTGTACACGGGGTATTTATATCTCAATAAAGTTCGTTGAAGTTAAATTTTCGCAAAACCTTGGGGGCGATTTTTCGTCTCAGTGACACTTTAAGAGCTCTGAATAATGGCCTATTAGTCCTAGACCCTGGTGTAGAATTTTTGTCTATAGATAACTTACCAACAATTGTTACTGTTAATAATTCATGTACGAATACATGTAGTACGATGACAAATAGTGGTATAAATCTATCCGTGGAGGTAGCTCACAATATAAACAATCTACCCGTGGAGGTAGCTCAAAATATAAACAATCTACCCGTGGAGGTAGCTCAAAATATAAACAATCTACCCGTGGAGGTAGCTCAAAATATAAATCTACCCGTGGAGGTAGCTCAAAATATAAATAGTGATCTACCCATTGTGGTGGAGCCCATTGAGGCACAAAATAACATTGATCTACCCATTGTGTTAGAAGAACAAATTGGCAAAAATGAAAACCAAATTTGGTTTATGACTTATGGAAAGGAGCTTCAAGGGCTTGTTATAACTGATCGGGAAATTGAGTTTCCTTACTATGATATTCATACAGCACTTTTGAATATTTTATTGAAAGAAAGAAATCATTCATAAAGCAAATGAATGATTTCTTTCTCTTTGACTCGCATGCCCGAGACTCTAGTGGCATGCCTGATCCTAATGGCACTGCTGTTGTCATGAAGTTTACTAATATTCTAGTGTTGGAGCAATATTTGTACTCTCTGTCAATAGAACTACATACCAACTCTTTTGAAATTGTACTTGTGCAATTAAATAAATATATAGCTTCCAAAAGCAAAACGAAAGGTGAAAATGATAGAGAATATCAGAAAAAGAGGCGTTCAGTAGAAACAGCAAGTGATAAACAAGCTAGGCTTAAAAAAGCTAGTGATTATAAAAAGAAAATGCAGTCAGAGGAAACTGACAGTGAAACACAAATCAGACTTCAAAAAGTAAGGGAGTCTATAAAAAGAAAACATTCGTACGAAACTGACAATGAAACAAAAATAAGACTTCAAAAACAGATCGAGTCTATAAAAAGAAGGCAGTCAGAGGAAACTGACAGTGAGTGACAAAATAGACTACAAAAAGAAAATGAGTCCAAAAAAAGAAAACGGTCAGAAGAAACTGACAGCGAGAGATGAAATAGACTTGAGCAAGTTAGACTGTCTAAAAACAAAAGCGGGCACAAAGAGTGTCACAGCCTCAACCTGAACTAAGCCAAACTGATTATTTAAATTTGTTTGACACCACTCAAAATGGTAGTATTGAAGAACAATGTTGGGCAAAAGCTGTCAGTCAGTGTACAGTTTGTCAGGAGGCATGGCCCTTGAAATCTAAACCAGGATCACCTTATGTGTGTTCACGATGCTCTAGAGATAAAAAATCTCCTAAAACATTTTCGTGTGAAAATTCAATGACCAAGGATGGTAAGTCACAGCCAGGATCCAAATACCTGAACCTTATGATTTACTTTTACTTTTATTTTACATTTTAAAAAACACAGCGATAATATATACGTTGCCAAAATTTGTTATTGCGCCACGCGAACATAACATAATTATTTAGTACGTTTAATAGTACAAAACATTCTTAGGCAGCACTTTCCTTGCGATAGTAACTACTAGTATATAGTTATTTAATGCAGGGCTGTGATATTTTGAACTCCGATATGTGATATATATATATATATATATATATATATATATATATATATATATATATATATATATATATATATATCAAACAGAGGCTATTGAGAAATGCTATTTGGAGTAGAAATTTCTAGTTTTTAGCTAAACGGGAAATATTTTTAAAATGGGGAAACGTCGGTCGTTTGATTCATTGCGTGAATGTGTTTATATGGCTGATTCATATAAACACATTCACACCATGAATAAATTGACCGACGTTTCCCCATTTTAAGAAGATTTCCCTAGAAACTTCTACTCCAAATAGCATTTTTCAATAGCTTCTGTTTGATATATATATATATATATATATATATATATATATATATATATATATATATATATATATATATATATATATATATATATATATATATATATATATATATATATATATATATATATATTATATAATTTGTTGTATCATTTAGAAAATTCTAAAATTCTCTATTACCACTTGTGAGAAGTCAACTTCCTGTTTATTTGTAATATTATATATTTCGAACAGCGGTTCGCAGATTTTGGACATTTTAACGAGTTTTACTTAACGGATAAACTTGAACTGTACATCAAATGAAAGCTCATTCAACATGTGATAACATACGTACACAATATATTTTAGTGATGAGTAGTTCTGCAATTACTAGCCATCTTGTTCCACAACTGAGAAGATGCCGTGTGCAAATATTATGCCATGCCACTTCACACTCACCTCTTCCCCCCTCTGAATCATTCAAAAGTCGTCAACATGAAAGCCCATCGGCATCGGAGTTCAAAATATCACAGCCCAGCACTGAATAACTATATAAAAGCCATAAAAATACCAAGTTGAGAGCGTCTGATGCGATATTTTTTTCAGAAACACCAGGTCTAAGTTACTAATTAAAAGGGATTAGCCAATGGGACTTCTGCGTACATTCTGTACGCATAAGTCCAAAAAGTTACTGCTTCAGTAGCAGGCTCTCTTTCAACTCCGCCCACTCCGCGCCCGCGCCTCCCAGAGAGCCTGCTTCGCAGGCTAAATGAAGCAGTAGCCTATCATCCGCTTCTAACACTGCTCATCAACGCATCAATATTGCCAGGTGGTGCATGAGGATTCCTCAGATGACCTCTTCAGGCAAATCAGCTCAGCTGGAACCATTACATCAGCGATGCATCCGCTGAGAATGCTGTTGATGGGCGAGCTAGGACACGAGTGGGGCGCTGTAAAGCAGTCTTATTCTTCAGAAATATAGTAAGGTTAGATATACTGCCGAAACAGAGAACGTAGGAGTCTAACGTTTTGAGCAAAGGCCCTTATTCTTCGGAGATGGCTAGAACTTGTCCATTTGTCGTGGTATCGGGACATCAGCACCTGCAATGTATGTGTGCCATATCCGAATAGGTCTAACACCAGCTGCACGCCGAGTTCTTTCGCCCTCTAACAAATGACTCCAGATAGAGCTCTGTCAAAGATAACATGGAGGCTGGTCCTGGAACATATTGATAGACCTGCAGAGAGTACACATCTTATAGCATTTGCAAATGTGGTAAAGGAAGACAAATTTGTGAAAGAACGAACTTTTAGTAGACATGAAGTCCAGTATAACAGCTACATGTGGAAAGACCATATCTTCGTGCACTAATTCGTTCTTCTCGATTTCCACTATAAGCTAGCTTGCTTATCCCCGAACCCGGGGGTTAGGGCCGAAGGCCCAGAGCCCGGTGAGGGAGCTAATCTCGACACGCGTGTAGTCCATTTTATACGCGTGTAGAAAAAGCGAGGGAGACAAAATGTGAGAAATAGTTTATATGTTTATATATATATATATATATATATATATATATATATATATATATATATATATATATATATATATATATATATATATATATATATATATATATATATATATATATATATATATATATATATATATATATATATATATATATATATATATATATATATATATATATATCATACACAAGCTCTGGATATGAGCTATTCTGCAATCTGATTGGTTCTCTACTGGTAGGATATTAGCTCATATCCTACTAGTAGAGAAATCTAGAAAAATGGCTGCCAGATTTGCAGAATTAAACGAAGAAGAAATTCAAGTTTTACTTGAAAATAGTACACCAAAATGTACACAGAAAGTAACAAAATTTGGAATGAAAGTATTTGACGGTAGGTAAAACAACCAGGTTTTACAAAAAGCCGTGCAAAATTTCATATTTTTAACAAAACAGCGACGTAAAGTGCCGCTGCTAGAAATATTTTTGGCCTTTAAAAAATAAAATTTTAGCGTTTCTGCTTCGGTTCTATTTCTAGAATGGTTTACATTTACAAAGAAATTTGACAAGTACATAACAGAAATGTCCAAACAAGAGTTAAATTCTTACTTAAAGCAATTTTACACTTCTGCTAGGCAGAAAGATGGATCGTACTACAAAAAAAACAACAATGAAGTCCATTAGAGCTGCCATTGACAGGTTTCTCAGAAAAACGTCAAACAAAGGTTTTAGCATAATTGGTGACCCTACCTTTGCTGAAGCCAACACTGTTCTTGATGCTTTCGTCAAAGACTTGAGAAAGTCTGGCAGGATAGCTGGAGTAGTCCACAAAAAACCCATTTCAAAAGAGCAAATCCAGTTGCTCTTCCGCACCGGCGAATTGGGACCAGCCAACAGCGTAGACCCCGCACAACTCTTCCGCACAGTTTGGTTTTACTTGAGTTTCTACTTCGGCAAGAGAGGCAGAGAAAACCAAAGGCAGCTGAAACCAAACATGCTCATTTTTAGGTCAACACCTGACGGCAAATAATTTTTTTAGCTCAACCGTGAAGTTGCTGGTTCTGTTTTGGCAACAAGAAATCACCAAGGCGGGCTCGGCGACACCGAAGACGAGTCCGATGGCAAAATCTTCGGTATTCGAGACTCAAGCATCTGCCCTGTTGAAACGATCAAAAATTACTTGAATCATCTAAATCCTGCCTGTGAAAGTCTCTTTCAGCGTCCAAAAGATTCAAAATCCAATAAGTTTGATGTCAACAACGTGGTTTGGTATTCAAATATGCCAGTCGGCGAAGCAACGCTGGGCAATTTGCTTCGTGTGATGACCAAAAGAGCTGGTATTGAGCCTCCTTTGGCAAATCACTCTATAAGAGCAACTTCCATCACGGTTTTGGCCAATGCTCATGTAGAAACCCGTTTAATAAAGTCTGTAACCGGTCATAAATCCGATACGTCCATCGAGTCTTACAGCAGCCGGCCATCCGCACGTCAACAGGAGATCATGTCTTCGATTTTGAGCAGCTTCATTAGCCCCAACGACTCGGCAATTCCTGCAATCGTGAATCAAACAAACACAGATAAAGAGAACCTGATTTCGACACAGGAAGACAGCAGTTCAGCCGATGTTCCTTTGGTTTCTTTTGGTCAACTTGATGCACAGTCGACGACAGTTGTCAACAATCAGTCGATCACATTCGACAAACGCAACAGCTCCACGACAAAAAGTCCGATGTTTAACTTTCACTAGTGCAATGTGAACATTTACAACTGACTTTGTTGAACTCAGTTATATCATAAATACGGTTTTTTCGATCGGTAAAGTTGTTTTTGCAGAGCGAAACTTCCTTCATTCCAATCGTTCGGACTGTTATGAAACCTTCGGCGTTTCACTTTCACGTGACATATATATATATATATATATATATATATATATATATATATATATATATATATATATATATATATATATATATATATATATATAAACTTAATTCTTAATTCTTTTCATGGCGATAAAGTAATATAAATAAGTTTTGTGGAAACACCACGTAAAATACTTCTTTGCTAAGCTTTCGGCCTGTTGTGAATCTTTGGCTTTTTAAATGGACAAAGGAGCTCAAAATAAAATTAATAGCTAAAATTACGCGTTGTTTTACAATATTTCTAACCTGAAAGAATAACACAGTTTTTATCCATAATGATTTATTACTTCAAAAACCAACTTTGCTGAGTAATAATAATGGTTGTACTCATAAATATGTGTTGCTAGTTCAATTCTTGTGGATTTTAATTTTTCTGACAAAACATTATTGTCAAACTGACAATTCAAATCGGGTTTTGTGAGACGGTTTTTAAAGTGGATTTACCATCTTAACTTTGTAAATTGTGCATTTGGGTTGTGTATTTTGTGTTAAATATTAGTTTCCCCTAATTAGCTCAAGTTTTTCTGAGCTATACGTTGAAAAATCCAGCCAGTTTCCGATCTGCAATAGTTTAAGAAAACTACGCCGCCATTTTGTTTTTCACTACTCACTGTATATGAGCTGATATACAGTTAGTAATGCAGCCAATCAGATTGCAAGATAGCTCATATACCATTAGTAGCTATATTATATATGTATATATATATATATATATATATATATATATATATATATATATATATCTATTATATTACAACGTATATTATATTTCAACTATTATATATATATATATATATATATATATATATATATATATATATATATATATATATATATATATATATATATATATATATATATATATATATATATATATATATATATATATATATATATATATATATAATAGTTGAAATAGTCGTTTACAACAGACGACAGAGTGCTCGATACTTTTGAAGGTAGAGCAAGATAGATTTTATTTAAAAAAAATGAACGTTGCTACTCCGAGTTTCACGCGTTAAGCGATCATCAGGCAACTGAAAAAGTTTCACTTTAACTTCTGTTTATATTGCGTGGCACGCGTAGGATCGCGACACACGTGACATCGCCGCACACGCGAGATTGCGTTGGATAAGTTTGAGAGATTGTTTCCGGATGTGCATCATTGTTCCTAGGGCGGACGTTCCTAGCATAAAATTTATTTTCATGCCGGCATTTTGCAACAAACGATCAGCAAACGATCGGAGCTTATTTCAAAATGCCGACATGAAAATAAATTTTATGCTAGGAACGTCCGCCGCCCTAGGAACAATAGAGAACTTAAGCAGTGACGTTTTAGAGGCGACGGCGACGCGAGAAACCGGGCGAGGTCTGGGGTGAGAACGCCGTTGCTGCCGCCAAAATATAAACATTAAGCAACTCGAATTTGAGACGGTAACCCATCTTCAAATTTTACGCTAAGCGTCGGGAAAATGCCATCTTTCAATGAAATAAGAGACCTACTGTTACTAATGTATGACAGTAAAATTATCAGTGAAGCAGAATTTTTGATATTGTATGAAAGTTACACGTCACATAATCCAGAATTCCCATACAACTCGTATACAAGATTTGATCTCGAACAAATGGACGAATCCGAGTGTTTAGCAGAGTTCAGAGTTAAAAAGCAGGACATTGGAATATTGGCAGATGTGCTTCAACTACCAGCAATTATCCGATGTCAACAAAGAACGACGTGTGATGGCATTGAAGGCTTATGCATGCTGCTAAAACGCTTTTCATATCCATGCAGATATTCAGATATGATTTATCGTTTTGGACGGCCAGTGCCAGAGATATGTATGATAGTCAACACATTGATGGATTGCATCTTTGACAATCACGGCCACAGAATTTCGCAATGGAATTTTGATGTCTTGGATCGACCACTTCTACAAGAATATGCCGATGTCATCCAGAGAAAAGGTGCCCCCCTCGAAAATTGCTTTGGTTTTATAGACGGGACAGTGAGACCAATTTCTCGTCCTGGCCAACACCAAAGAGTAGTGTACAATGGCCACAAACGCATTCATGCACTAAAATTTCAGTCGGTTGCTCTGCCAAACGGTCTTATTGGAAATATGTATGGACCTGTAGGTAAGTAAATATACATTTAATTCTCGAAAAATTTATGGTAATACCATGCATAAAATTAGGCATGTTCTTTTTCATGGTTTTTTTTTATTATTTTCTTTGCTTTTGTAGAGGGTAAAAAACATGATGCGAGTATGTTGGTAGACTCCAACCTTCTCCAGGAGCTAGAAAGATATGCCTTTTTTCCCACTGGCCAACCCATGAGTGTGTATGGTGACCCCGCCTACCCACTCCGAGTACACCTCCAAGCACCATTTCGGCGGGGTATCCTAGTTCCAGAGATGGAACAGTATAATGCAGCTATGAGTTCTGTGAGAGTGAGTGTGGAGTGGCTGTTTGGAGATATAATAAATGATTTCAAATTTTTAGATTTTAAGAAAAATCTGAAAATTGGTATGAGCAGTGTTGGTAAAATGTACCTTGTGGGGGCACTTCTTCACAATGCAATAACTTGTTTATACGGAAACAAAACCTGTAAGTTTTTTGGTCTTGATCCCCCTTCATTGCAGTATTATTTCAGGTAAATTAAATACAAACAGACAAATGAACAGCAGCTCATGTAAACTTTATTAACTGATCTATATAACTTTATTTCTTAATTAAATAATTTCAACGCATAATCTGTATACAATATAGTGTATATATCATGGTAATATTATAAAATATTATACAAATAAAGAATGTTTATGAGTGCAATTATAGTGAAAATATTTTCATGAGGTGAAATATGGAATGTTCCAATCCATTAAACTAGGCAACAGCTGAGTTGAATCAAACACTTCATTTTTTACCAAATGAAAATATTCTTACCATTTGCATGAATAAAAACATTTCTTTATTTGTTTTATATAACACCAAAATAGAGCCTTGTGATTTATTGAATTAATGATTAAATACATACATATTTGCCACAATTGGATTCAATACAGACTGATCCCTGCTGTGGAACGAAATTTGTGCACAGTGAATGGAACAAAAAAAAATGCATGGTGAAAGATGTAGGCAGTGCCATGGCACTTGTATTCAATAGCCTGATTCAAAAAATTATATTCAGTTGCCTGATTCAATACCACATGATCAATCTTCCAATCAAATGGTGATAATTTATTGAGGTGTTATATAAAATAATATAGATGTTCCTATGCTATATAGCATACACTAGTACAGTAAATGATCATCATAGAAAATAATGTCAACAAAAGTTTAGCACATGTTATATAGTACAATGAATGATCATAATAGAACGGTAAACAAATCTACTTTAAATGTCAATAAATAATGTCAACAAAACTTTAGCACATTGGATGTTTTAAATAGAAGCTCCGTATAAGTTACCTGTTTGCCAGATTTTGTATCATGGCCATCAGTGCCTGCGAAATCTGCATTTGCTGTTCAGATTGCTTGCGTAGTAGCTCGATCTGTAGCTCCTGCTGTTTTGCCATTGCTTCCTGTTCCTTTTTTCGTAGTTCCATCTCCTCCTGACGGATTGATTGCTCACTTTTAGCTTTTTCCTTTAGAAATTCGACCATCTCTCCCCCACTTCTTCGACTTTTTTTAGCACCATTTGAAGTCGAATCACCGCTCGCATTTCTCTTCATTCGTTCCATTGCCTTCTTTCTTATTGCCTCAGCTGCCTCTTTATCCGAAGACTTTTTCTTCTCGTTAATATTCAGGCTTTCTTCCTTGTTGCATAGCTCTTCAATCAACACATCTTTTTCTGACATTTCACACTCAATACCGCTAGCCTTCTCTTCTTCTTGCATGCGTTTTTTGAACTTTGATTGAAGTAGATTCCACCTATCTCTGACTCCTCTCTTATCCTTTATGACGAACTTGGGTGTATCAAGCTTGTTTAATCTGTCTTGGATGGCTTCCCATATTTTACCGCGTTCTGGACTGCCTTTCTTATGCATAAATAGCTCACCAACAAGTATTTCTCGTAATAGTAATACATCATGTTCATTCCATGGCTCTGAAAGCGAAAGTGAAAGATCGAAAACATCAACAGAACCGTCAATCAATAATAAATATAACTATTAAAAATCACATAATACTAGTTCTGTTGGGCTAATCCAATTCATGCAGGAGTGTACAAGACAATGACCTTTATTATACCAGTATAACACTTACGGTTGTTTCTTTATAGTAGCCATAAGCTCGAATTTCTAGCCTTAAAGAAAACAAGCAAAATATCCATCAAATCAACAGAAAGGAACTCCTAAGCGGTAGAGGGATATTTAGAGTATCATTTTGGATACAAAATATGCATTTATTAAGAAAATCATATGAAAATAAATAGGAAAACAACTCACGTTCTCCAGACAACGTCAAAACCAGTGAAACAACGTTGGCGCCGAGTGGCGACGGCTGACCGAGAAAGCAGGGAACGTTGACAGGAAGTGAATTATACTTCCGTTTACCGTCGCCGTCGCAGAAAACGTCACTGCTTAAGTTCCCTAATGATGCACATCCGGGAACAATCTCTCGAACTTATCCAACGCAATCTCGCGTGTGCGGCGATGTCACGTGTGCCGCGATCTCACGCGTGCCACGGAATATAAACAGAAGTTGAAGTGAAACTTTTTCAGTTGCCTGATGATCCCTTAACGCGTGAAACTCGGAGTAGCAACGTTCATTTTTTTAAAAATAATATATATATATATATATATATATATATATATATATATATATATATATATATATATATATATATATATATATATATATATATATATATATATATATATATATATATATATATATATATATATATATATATATATATATATATATATATATATATATATATATATATATATATATATATATATATATATATATATATATATATATATATATATATATATGGTTATATACCGAGAACGCGGGATATAAGTCATATATTGACCGGAGGGGCCGAAGGCCCCGAGGGTCAATATATGACTTATATCCCAAGTTCGAGGTATATAACCGACTTATATCACGATTGAGGAGGTTTTCGAACAAGGTTTCGTCAATTTCGAAGAGTTTCGATCAAGATTTTTCGAGTTATATCCACAAGTTTTATCTAATTATTTATTCACGGGATATAACCTGTGTATATCCCGCGGCACATCAAAGAAAATCGACTCAATCGTGATATAAATATATATATATATATATATATATATATAGATGTAGATGTAGATGTAGATGTGTATGTGTATGTGTATGTGTATGTGTATGTGTATGTGTATGTGTATGTGTATGTGTATGTGTATGTGTATGTGTATGTGTATGTGTATATATATATATATTATTTTTAAAAAAATGAACGTTGCTACTAATATATATATATATATATATATATATATATATATATATATATTTCTAAAACTCATTAATAATTCATGAGGAAAATTCAAAAGAAATTAAAGTTTAATCAGTGTCTGTTTACGCCGGTACAGAACTGATATCAGTGTCTGTAAATGTGATACAGAACTGATGTTTTATTAAACAGTTCTGTATCACATTTACAGACACTCTGTAAATATGATACAGAACTGTTTAATAAAACATCAGTTCTGTATCACATTTACAGACACATATCAGTTCTGTAGCAAGTGTACAGACACTTCGCATTCAACTATCTTGAGTGAGGTACGCTGGTAGCGTCCTCATACAAGATGAAGATGCAAACATTTGTTGCCTAACAACACTTGTTGAATAACAAATGATGATCAGTATGGCCATTTATGCCACGTCACTTAGAATAGAAAATGTGGGACTAATATTAAATTAAAGCGCATGCTCGTATCACTAATTTAATATTCGTAGCCTATTAAACCTTACCTCGAAGGTTTATCAGCTGTTAACGTGATTTATTTTTGTTTAGTTACCTTAATAGGCGTTTTAGAAGTCATCTACAGAATTCGTGTCCGTTCTGTATCGGGATACAGGCACTCGGCTTCGCCTCGTGTCTGTATACCCCGATACAGAACGGTCACTCATTCTGTAAATAGTACATATATATATATATATATATATATATATATATATATATATATATATATATATATATATATATATATATATATATATATATAAATGATATTGGGCATTTCACTCGATTACATAGCATGTTCTAAGGGTTTAGGGTGAAGGAAAATTCGAGTGTAGAATATATACATTTTAAGACCAAACCGGGAGCAGTTGCGAAAAATGCAACTACACAGGCCCTCCGGCAGGAATTGAACCCACGACCTTGCGATTCTAGTGCAATGCTCTGACCACTGAGCCACGGAGGCCGTTGCCGAGAGCTCGATCGCGAGTTCCGTATAAATGTATATATTCTACACTCGAATTTTCCTTCACCCTAAACCCTCAGAACATGCTATATATATATATATATATATATATATATATATATATATATATATATATATATATATATATATATATATATATATAATTAACAAATCGATTCCATTTTGCCGTTGTCTGTTCAGTTATAGATGCACAGATGACGTCACAACGTGGTAAGAACAAAAAAGTGGTCCACGAGACGCAGTCTTACCACGTTGTGACGTCTTCTGTGCATCTATAACTGAACAGGCAACAAAAAATGGAATCTATTTGTTTCATACAATATAAAAATTACACAATACTTCTTGCTGGATTTTGGGGCACGAAGAAAGAAAAAAGCAAGTCAGCTGACGTGATCTGACGTGATCTGACGTGATCCATGTGTCTGTCCTCTAATAGATCATGGGCAACAACCAATGAAAACACACATAGCAACCAGGGTATTGTATAAATAAATATATATATATATATATATATATATATATATATATATATATATATATATATATATATATATATATATATATATATATATATATATATATATATATATATATATATTATATATTATTATATATTATATATAGTATCTAAAAAAATGAGCGTTGCTACTCCAAGTTTCTCGCGTTAAACGATCATCAGGCAACTGAAAACGTTGCACTTTAGTTTGTGTTTATGTTGCGTGGCACGCGTGAGGTCGCGGCACACGTGACATCACCGCACGCGCAAAGTTCGAGGGATTGTTCCCGGGTGTGTATCTCTGTTCCTAGAGCGGCGGACGTTCCTAGCATAAAATTCATTTTCGTGCCGGCATTTTGAAATTAGCTCCGATCGTTTGTTGAGCAAGTTCGCCTTGTTAGCTTTCAGAATAAGCAGTTTTTCTTCTAGGCATGCACAGATTACAGCGGCTTGCTCCACTTGTGTAAGGGGCGGCGCGTTTTATAATAGACCAATTTACATTGAACGGTTTCCCTTTTGATTTTAAGTCCCAAACGTACTTCGATAGTTCAGTTACGTTCTTGTATTTCTCGTAGGTGGTTGGTCACCCACCATCCATTATCAAACAACTTCCAAATTCCATCAACAAAAGAATTTCATCACTTTCATCCGACGAACCATCTTTCAATACAGCAGCTCCTCTCTATGAAGACGCACTCAAACGTAGTCATTTCAACACAAATCTTCACTTCACGCCAAATAGTACCACAACACAGTCATCGATATCTCAAAGCACGCGAAAACGAAATATATGGTTCAACCCTCCATTCAAATCCACTTCAAATCTACAAAACTCAAAAAAATCTTCAACCGGAACACAGTCAAAGTAAGCTACAGCTGCATGGAAAACATCAAAAGCGCTATTTCCAAACCCAACCACCGCAATCTATCGAAAGAAAACAACAACAACAACAACAACAACAACAACAACAACAACAACAACAACAACAGTAACAACAACAACGACGACAACAACGGCGACGACAACAACAACAACAACAACAACAACAACAACAACAACAACAACAACAACAACGACAACAACGACAACGACAGCAACAACAACAACAACAACAACAACAACAACAACAACAACAACAACAACAACAACAACAGCAACAACAGCAACAACAGCAACAACCAACAACAACAACAACAACAACAACAACAACAACAACAACAACAACAACAACAACAACATCAACAACCAACAAACAAAATTGCAGCTGCGAAAATAAAACCGATTGCCCCTTGAAAGGAAACTGCATGGTTGCCGGAGTCATCTACAAAGCTGATGTGACAACAACCATCGAAACAGACACAACAAAACAATATATAGGAATGTTAGCCAACAACTTCAAGCAACACTTCAACAACCACCAGAAATCTTTCCATGACGAGAAATACAAGAACGAAGCTGAACTATCGAAGTACGTTTGGGACTTAAAATCAAAAGGGAAACCGTTTAGTGTAAATTAGTCTGTTTTTCCCCTTACACAAGTGGAGCAAGCCGCTGTAATCTGTGCCTTGAAGAAAAACTGCTTATTCTGAAAGCTAACAAGGCGAACTTGCTTAACAAACGATCGGAGCTAATTTCAAAATGCTGGCATGAAAATAAATTTTATGCTAGGAACGTCCGCTGTAGGAACATGCAGAGATACACACCCGGGAACAATCTCTCGAACTTTGCGCGTGCGGTGATGTCACGTGTGCCGCGATCTCACGCGTGCCACGCAATATAAACAGAAAGTAAAGCGAAACTTTTTCAGTTGCCAGCAACGTTCATTTTTAGTGCAAAGTTTTCTTTGCAACTATTGTGATTGGGGTAAAATTTGCGTCAGTCAGTCAGTCAGTCAGTCAGTCAGTCAGTCAGTCAGTCAGTCAGTCAGTCAGTCAGTCAGTCAGTCAGTCAGTCAGTCAGTCAGTCAGTCAGTCAGTCAGTCAGTCAGTCAGTCAGTCAGTCAGTCAGTCAGTCAGTCAGTCAGTCAGTCAGTCAGTCAGTCAGTCAGTCAGTCAGTCAGTCAGTCAGTCAGTCAGTCAGTCAGTCAGTCAGTCAGTCAGTCAGTCAGTCAGTCAGTCAGTCAGTCAGTCAGTAGTCAGTAGTCAGTAGTCAGTAGGCAGTGACCGACTTTCGTGTTAACATTTGGCAATTTCCGGGGGTCTCTGTCAATGTAACGATTTCGTAGTTCTTCAATACTTAAGAGGCTAGTATCATTGGAAAGGTTCATTGGCACACGGTTTAGTGGATTCGTGATGCGTATTTTATTGCGTGTCGAATCCTAGTGCATTTTAATCTCTATATCGTGAAAGTTTTATTTATCTCAAATAAAAGGAATTCCCCCCGGATTTATATGATCCCCCACTACTGAGCATGCGCGGAAGACGCGGGAAGAGAAATATATTGGCAACAATATGGCGTTCAATAATACAAGTACGATGAGCCTTAAAACTATGGGTAAATCGTCTGAAACGATGACTTCATGGACACGGTGTTGGCGACATGATTCGTCGGGTGTTATTATACGATGTGGAAAATAAAGCGCTGAATTTCAGGACGTTTTCTGGCAGGATATATTATTTGCATCAAGCCGTGAAGGTAAGCGTACAATAACAATACCCGTACGTTGATTTATTATTAAAATTAATGAATACAATATAATGGGTCTTTTACAGCTGTCTAAAACGTGAAGGCTTATTAAACTCAAATATAAATTATAGCGTACGGTGATTTATTATATTTATTATATTAAATGAGTCTTTGCTATTATTATTAAACACTAACAGCAGTCTAAACGTGAAGGTTTTATATTAAACTTAAATATTAATTATATATAAATTATATATAGCTGGCGAGGTTTACGGCCTTCAGAGTCTACAATTGTACATCCTGTGTATTCTTACACGCGAAGGTTTTGGAATTTCCTTGGATAGTGCGTTTATTACTTTATTATTAAAATATGAAGAAATCGTGCCCACCCACGATGCTTTTAACTTTTCATTACCATATATGGTGTGCATCGTAGCATCATTTTAGTTTCGCTTTTGCTTTGAGAAGAGAGGGTTGTTTACCAGTGATCAAGAATGGTTCGTTTCTCTAGTACTTTTACCAGCGACACTACCTTGATTCGCCAGGTCGCTTCAAGTCGAAGCGAAAGGCGAGGAGACAGCCAACGTGTTGTCGCCAATCTCTTAACTCGTCGGAGAGCTTTACGCAATCGAAGCAAAAGACGAATAGACAGCCAACGTGTTGTCGATACAACCTTGACTCGCCAGGTTAGCATTTCAGATGCAAAAGGCGAGGAGATGTCAGCGAACATTGCCACAGACCTGATTCACGGGTCGGCCACAATGGTGGATAATTGTGAATTCAATGAAATTATCAATGAAACTATCAATGAAACTATTAATGAAACTATTGATGAAACTACTTATGAAACTATCAATGAAACCCAAATCAAACTAGATCTTACTAGAAGCACAAATATTAACAATACTTCTACTGATATCATCAGCAAACAAATTAGTAATGTTAGCTACAGACGAGACCAATTAAAAGCAAACCTATCACATATCAGAAGACGTGAAAGAGAACCATCAAGAATACCAATGAAAAAAATAGTTAATATGATGAAGAATAAACAACACAGACATAAAATAAATTCATTAATAAAACATTTTATCCCCAAATCTTCAACCTTACATAACTTGCTCATTACAACATACAGAAAAGATATTTATCACCGTTTAAATAATGCATTTCCATTGTGGAAGATAGCCAAGCACCATTTAAAAAAATATATGGTACATGTAACTGCAAAACAAGGACGATTACATGTGGAAAAGTATATAAGAACAAGAAAACACAAATTACTCAACCGAGACAGAACCATAATAAGTTTTTCTAGTAAATGTGATTGTCAAAGAATCAAAACATTCAGCAGGTTTTTTCTTATAATGTGCGGTATAAGAATACATTAAGTTCCAACTCTTTGTTAAGAACTAGACTATCCCAAATAGGTTTAAGACCAGTTGATGTGATAACTGCTTTTTCCGTAGTGTAAGCCACCAACTTTATGGTACGGAAGCTAGGCATTCGCAAATACGAGCCCATGCCATCCAGCATTTAATAATGCATCCAGAACATTTTATTGAAAGCAATACTGAACAGTCATGGTTACATTATTTACAAAGTATGTATCGGGAAGGAACATGGGCTGATCATATGATTATACAAGCACTTGCAAATTGTCAAAATTTAGCAATTCATATAACCGAGACTGCCCTAAATTTTTCAGAGTCTACAATTGTACATCCTATATGTTCTTCATTGAATACAAGACATATTAATGTTGGGCATTTAGATGAAATGCATGATGTGTTTCTACAATCCCTATAAACCAGTGTTTACCTGTACAACCACAACAACAAAATGTTACTGAAATTGAGAAACAAACACAGGTAAATAACAACAATAAATGGTCAAGGATCTGTTGTTTCTAGTTGTAATGTTCACCATCATGGTAAACCTATATCTAATAAAACCAGAAATGATTACATGAGAGAATATATGAGGAAAAGGGATTGGGCAATCAATGTAAAAATAAGGAAAATATAAGAAAGAAGACATATAATAATAAAAAATCTCAACTTTTATATTCTGATAAGGTAAACCTTGATAAAATTAAAGAAACCTCTAGAAAATCTAGTGAAACATATAGAAAATTGCATCCTGGTAGAACCAAGAAATCTAATATGAAAGCAAGTGAAACATATAGACAATTAAATCCTGATAAAATCAGGGAATCTAGTGAAACATATAGACTAATAAATCCTGATACAATCAAGAAATCTAATATGAAAGCAAGTGAAACATATAGACAATTAAATCCTGATAAAATCAAGAAATCTTGCATGAAATCCAGTGAAACATATAGACGATTAAATCCTGATAAAATCAAGAAATCTTGCATGAAATCCAGTGAAACATATAGACGATTAAATCCTGATAAAATCAAGAAATCTTACATGAAATCCAGTGAAACATATAGACAATTAAATCCTGATAAAATCAAGAAATCTTGCATGGAATCCAGTGAAACATATAGACGATTAAATCCTGATAAAATCAAGAAATCTAGAAAAAATAAGTACACAAAAAGAAAGTTAGCAGAGAATGTGAATGGAAATGTGGTTGAGTTTAAGAGGTTTAAAGAAAACACAATACTGACGAAAAAACAATCACAATTGACTATGCCTGAAGCCATACAGTTGTTTCAAAACAACATCTGTACTGGACCAGAATATGTTTGTACATGTTGTGATCAACTATGGTACAAGTCATCTGTAACAAAATTCAATCCTACTTTGTATAAATTATGTTCCAAAGAAATACTTAATCTATGTGTCACTGGTGTTAAAAGTATTGATAATACAGAATGGATATGTTCCACATGCAACTCTAACTTAAAAAATGGCAAGCTACCAAGTTGTGCAAAAGCAAATAAAATGTCTTTCCCAAACAAGCCGAGCGCTTTACAAAATTTAACACCACTTGAAGAAAGACTTATTTCACCAAGAATTCCCTTTATGCAACTGCGAGAATTACCAAGTGGCGGTCAGTTAAGTATTCATGGCAATGTAGTTAATGTACCAGCTGATGTTAATTCAACAGTTAGCATTCTACCAAGGCCAATAAATGAATCACAAACTATCCCGATCAAACTTAAAAGGCGACTTAGTTACAAACATCATTATCAATTTCAGAATATTAGGCCAGCTAAAGTTTTAGAAGAAATTCGATATTTAGTGAGCACAAGCGAGTTGTTTAAAAAAAGAAGGAGTATAAGTAGCTGATAGTTGGCTAACAAACTTGAATAACAATGACGAAGAGTGGTCAGAGTTTATAAACAAAACAAATAGTGAAAATGTAGACAATGTACATGAAACACAAGAAAAAGAAACTATAGGAGAAAAACATTCCCAAATAACTGATGATTCAATTGATAATGATACTGATGATGAATGGTGTGAAGAAACTGAACGTTCATCAGGTGCTATGGATACTTTATTACAAGAACCAGACATGACACAACACGGTGATAAGATAATAAGTTTTGCACCAGGTGAGGGAAATAGACCACTGGGTATATTTATTGACAAAGGTTCAGAATTTCTTTCATTTCCTTCCATATACTGTGGTAAACGTCGATCTGAAAATAGTGAAAGACACGTTCCAGTTCACTATAGTACAGTTTGTAAATGGGAGTTGCGTAGTAAAGATTGAACAGTTGCAGAAAGTGTGCCAAACATTTTTTATAAATTAAAGAAACTACAGATAAAGCAAATTCAAGGAAGTGCGTCATTATCATTGCGTAAATGTAAAACAAAAGGTAAAACATTCACAGCAGGAGATTTAAAATCTGAAAGCTCAGTTAATAAGCTTGTTAATTTAGATGAAGGATTCAGAATTCTTAGAAATTTACGAGGATCTCCTCCTTACTTTGAAAGATGTAAAAAAGACTTGTTCGCAATGATACGTCAACTTGGTAAACCAACTTGGTTCTGTTCTTTCTCAGCTGCTGAAACTAGATGGATTCATTTGCTTAAAATAGTTGGTCGCCTTGTTGATAAGAAAGAATATACTGATAATGAGATCAAAGAAATGACTTGGCAAAAAAGTCAGATTTGATACAGAAAGACCCAGTGACATGTACAAGAAATTTTGAACACATGGTACAATTGTTTCTTAATAACTTTATTAAAAGCTCTCTTAATCCAATTAGAGAAATTGTTGATTTTTTCTATCGAGTTGAATTCCAACAACGTGGATCACCACATATACATGGCTTATTCTGGATTAAAGATGCTCCTGAATATGGCATAGACACTTTTGATGATATTACTAAATTTGTAGACATATATACCACATGTAAAGCAGAGTCAGATGATTTAGGTGATCTAGTAAACTTACAAAAACACAGACATTCTAAAACTTGCCAAAAAAAGGGTAATAAAATATGCAGATTTAATTTTCCTTTACCTCCGATGCCAAGGACAATGATTCTTCAACCTTTGTCTATGAGTGAATTAGAAGAAGGTATTTCAGTTGCATTAAAGAAAGATTTAGAAAAAGTCCACACTTTGTTAGACTCCTTGAAACCAGATGACAACATGACTTTTACTGAATTTCTTGAAAAGTTGGGTTTATCTGAAAAGTGTTATCTGGAAGCCATTCGTCTCTCTCTTAAACATGATACTCTTTTACTTAAACTATCTCCAACTGAAATTAGAATAAATTGTTACAATCCAAATCTGTTAAAAGCTTGGAAGGCGAATATGGACGTTCAGTACATTTTGGACCCTTATGCATGCTTGCGCTGTCTATATTCTTTCATATATTACAAAAGGTCAAAGAGAAATGAGCAAGTTACTACGTAAAGCTTGTGATGAGGTGAAAGAGGGCAATAAAAAAATTGGGAACAGAGTCAGACGTATTGGCAATAAATTTCTAAATGCTGTTGAGATACGTGCACAGGAAGCTGTATATTTAGTTATGCAAATGCCATTAAGAAGATCATCTCGGGATTATCTTTTAGAAAATGATTTTAATGATAATGTTGATGATTATCTGTCAGAAGATGATGAAACACTTGATGAAAATGACCATTATGAATTGAAAGGAGGGATGATACTTGTTAAGAGAGGAAGACCAAAAATTATACGTTCAGTGAGATTTAATAAGAACAAAGATCCAGAGAATTATTGTAGAGAGCAAATAATGCTTTATACTCCATGGAGAAATGAAAACAAAGACATCTTGCAAAATGAAAAAACTTACCAGGAAAGATTTGAACTATTAAAAAATATCATAGAAGAGAACAGAAAACAATATGAGAATCATACAGAAATAATTGATCATGCTATTGAGGTTATTGAAAATGAAGAACATGCTAATGAAGCTCCTAATACACAACATAGAGAAGAACAAGATGAACAGATTGGTTCAAAAGCTAGTGAATTATTTGGATGTTTTGATCCTGGTAAAGATAAACAACATAAGGAATATGACTTAATGGGTGATATCGGTATATATCCAAGAACCAATGATAATGAAGAACTTGTTGTCAAACGATTAAATGATGACGATTTTCGAAAACTTGTCCAGTCACTTAATATTAAGCAAAAAGAGTTCTTTTACCACGTTCTACATTTTATTAAAACTAATAATGACCATGCATTAAGATTGTTTTTAAGTGGAGGTGCTGGTGTTGGCAAAAGCACAGTGACAAATGCTCTATACGAGGCCCTTATTAGATATTTAAATACTCGGCCTGGAAATGATCCAGATGATATCAGTGTCATGAAAGTCGCACCTACAGGAAAAGCTGCATTTAATATAAGAGGAAATACACTTCATTCTGCTTTTAAAATTCCTGCTAACAGAGGATTTAGTTATTGTACTCTTGATAGAGACAGGTTAAATACTGTAAGATCTCAACTATGAAAGCTAAAAGTGATATTTATTGATGAGGTTTCAATGGTCGGCAGTGGAATGTTTAATTTTCTTGATTTGGGATTACAACAGATAATGGGTACAAAAGAACAATTTGGTGGGCTCAGTATTATAACTGTTGGTGACTTGTTCCAGTTAAAACCAGTCTTTGATCACTGGATATTTGAGAATTCAAAAGATAGTTATAATTCATTGGCAACAACATTTTCAGATGTTTGAGTTATCACAGATTATGAGACAAAAAGATAAAGAATTTGCAGAAATTTTGAATCGCATTAGGGAAGGACAACATACTCAAAATGACATTGATATTTTAAAGCAGAGAATTTTGAAATTAGACCCAATTCATGCTGATTATCCTATTACAGCCACTCATTTGTTTAGCACAAATATGGCTGTAAACCAACATAATCTAGAAATTATCAATAAATCATTAAACAAAAAAGTTAATGTAAAAGCGATAGATATTGTACTTGGAGACTTATCAGATGAATTGAAAGAAAGAATGAAAAAACTAATTCCAAATGATCCCACAAAAAATATGGGTTTATTCACAATGTGTGCTATACTCCAGCGGGCAAAGTATGATCTTACAACAAATGTGTCTGTTGCTGATGGAACGACTAATGGTGCTGAGTGTATAATTGAAAAAATTGATTATAGAGTACCTGGCTCATTAAGACCAAGTATTATTTGGGTATCATTTCAAGAGAATAATATTGGAAATGAGTACCGTAAAGAATACAGCCACCTTTACAATCACACCATTGATAAAACTTGGGTTCCAATCTTAGAAATCACAAGACAGTTCAGAAAAAGTCAAATACAAGTTCTTCGTAGACAGTTTCCCTTAAGACCAGCTGCAGCCAAAACCATTCATCGTTGCCAAGGTGACACTCTAAATGAAGCAGTTGTTGATCTGCCATCTAATAAACGAGAACACATGCATTATGTTGCTCTTAGTAGATTAAGAAGCATATCTGGATTACATATTCTTAATTTGAATGAAACTAAAATAGCTGTTAGTAAGAAAGTACAAGAGGAAATGTTAAGATTAAGAACTAGGGCTTCACTTAATACCCATATTTCTTTCCTCTACAAATTAGACACAAATGAGACAAGTAGTTTTAAAATATTATTTCAAAATGTGAGATCATTACTAACTTCTTATTAACCGAACGTGAGGTCTTTACAGAGAAATATCGGACCGAGGTCTTTTTGGTACAGACCGAGCCCGTAGGGCGAGGTTTGTACACAAAGACCGAGGTCTGATATTTCTCTGTAAAGACCGAGCAAGCGAGGTTAATAAAAAGTTTATTATATGGCATTTTGAAACAACAAACCTTACATTTATACCTTGTCATGACACGTACTTTTGTCAGTTTAGTGTGACCTCGAGCGTGTGACATAAACTCATCGTTTTCAATGTTGTTGCTTTTGTTGTCATCGCTTTCGGACTCCTAAACTCGCTTCCAGATTGCTCTCGTCCCAATCATACATAATTTAGTCCTCAGGTTGTTGAATTCACAAAATTCTTGCTGTTTTCTTTCGTTGTTTAGTTGCAAACAACATGGCTGACAATATCCGTAATCGACCGGTCGATTACGGAAAATAATCGATCGGCACGTGACACGTCTCGGCCAATGAGAACACACGATTTCAGCGGAAGTAACTTGTGCCATATAATAAACCTGCATATTGCTGATGTTGCAAATGATTACAGTGTTAAAGCAGCTGATGTGAATATTTTTGTAGAGACTGCTTTGTGTAACAATGACAGTAATGAGGTGTATAATATTCCTAGTTTTCAGCTTTTCAGAAATGACTTTCTGCCACAAAGTACAAGAACACCATGTAGTACTGCTGTTTACATAAACAAAAATCTACAATGCATGTCTGAACCCTTGAGATGTAATCATAATGGTGTGGAAATAACAGTAATTAAAGTTGATCAGCCAGTTCAAAACTTACACATTGTCGGAATTTATAGATCAAAATCCAAAGTCAAGATTATCGGTGCCAAAGTCAAGATTATCAAGATTATCTAAGTTTATCGATGCATTGAAATATGTTCATGATAATGTTTTAAACTATGGTAATTTTTCTGTCATTATGCTTGGGGATTTCAATGTGAACCTAATGGAAAATTCATCTGAGAAAAAGACTCTTTCTAAATATTATGTGACCAAGAACATTATGTACAACTTATAAATCAGGAGACAACAGACTATAAAACACAAATTGATCATATTTACACAAATATTCCTGAACGGATTCACAGACGCGGTGTTCTAGAATCATACTTTAGTGACCATAAACCTATTTTTGTATCTTTAACATAATTATGAACTCATTCACAGAAATAAATGCAATACTGTTATACATACAATAAGAAACAGTTAATAATATTCTGTATAATATATAAGTATTTAATTAACATTTACATACCTTCTATTTTGGAGGGTAGCGACCCCTTATTAAATAGGGGGCACAAGCAGGACTTCATAGTCCCAGCTACTTCACTTCTGGCTAGGTTAAGAACATGCTGTATATTTAACTTTTCATATTCCAGTTTTCACTCCCTCTCACAGGCGAGCAAGGATCACCACATCTTCCCCTAACCTTACATCAGAAACAATTCTCATTAAATATATTAATTAATACGTTTTGTTCCCTTTTCATTGCAGATAAAGGTGAATAAAATGGGACACAGTTGGCAATGAATCTACTATGGAACTTCAAAAGAGAGAAGAATGAGTCAGTGAACAATTGGAGTTGTGTTTCAGACTTACAGTGCATTTGTACTTCTTTTGAGAAGTTACCAAGAATTATAACAATTTATGAATATTACATGAAGTGAACTACAGTGCACAGCTATTATAAAGTAAACAATGACTTATACATGTTTAGGCTGCAGTAATTTGTGGATATTTTGTCATGTGAATCATTTCCATCTACTACAATGCCTCAAAAGAGCCAATGACCATCAAGATCGGTCAAATATGTGAACTCAGTAAAGCATTGGACAAATTAGAGCATTGGACATTTTACCCATCATCCAAGAGCTGCAGATGTCAAACACTCACAAAGACAATAATGTTACCGTACTAAAACTAAATTCACTATAAACATTAGTATAGAATTTTGAAACATGATATATTGTGAAATTATCAGTGAAATTGTATTCATCGTTGCCATTATCTAACTCGCTGAATAATCATATTTTAATACTGAAACATTTTACTTTCATTCTAACTTTTAACTCTAATAACTTTTATTATTCAGCGAGTTCTTATATAAATAGTAAATACACGAAGCCGATCGATTGCAACAAAAATGCACTGCCATATCAATATATGCAAATGAAATACTGCAGTAAAGATTATATACTAAACCAGAACGCAGATATTTTAACAAATGTAAATTAGCATTTACCTTTCTATTAAATCATAGTTGATGATTAAATGCACGAAGTCTCGCTTCCAAAACCCTTTTCTCGCCAATTTTTCATTTATTGGGAGTAAACATCAATTGCAGATAGTTCAGAGTAAGTAATATAAGTTTGCAAAACAATTAATTGGTCTGGTCATATACAACATTAACTCAAATAAAACAAATGTGAGCATCAGATTTGGAGCGATTATAGAATACCCTGATACTTTTACACGTCTATTTTCATGTAAAAATAAGCACGACAAACACTTTAAAATAGTTTAAGGCAAATATATAAAGATTAAACCAAACAAATTCGCCATCCTAGAGTAGTTTTAGAGAACGACGGTGAATTTTAGGCAATATGTCAATGTTTTATAGTGAGGATTATATAGCGGCACCTTCAAAAGTGCCAGGGTATTCTATAATTTAGCCACTCAAGGAGCTCGATCAATCCCGTCCTGTAACAACGTATGATCATTAAATTATCCCTATGTTCATTAAATTATCCTAGTTTAGACAAACCAATCTCACACTATATTGATTATAGTTGTAAAAAACAATGTTTGCGTCCTCGCACACGTTCTTAATAATATACTTTTACGTCTAATAGTTCAGGCAATGTTTGTATCGTTTTGCGGCTTGATTTCGACAACTACCTTCTGTTCGTTAAATCTGATTTGTAGATGTTCCAAACTCAACAACTTTTCACACACTTCATCTACAGAACAATTTTCAATTGATCCAATCAATGCAATTACACTTTGGTTGAAGGCCGTCAACCGAACTAACCTTTTGTCGGAAGGATTACAAACGATGAAATTAACCATAACATTTTTGTTGGAAATTTCACTACTGCGATACCTATGCTGACAGTGGTCACACTTTATCATAAACGCTGACGTGTCCTGTATTATTTTTTTGTTGCACTTTGTATTGGCACACTGCTTATAAAATGAGCATTCTTCAACAGAATGGATTGCAACCACCGACACGGAGGTGTTGCCACTATCATGATTAAGCTCTTCTTGAGATATCTGGATCTTTTGGAGATCTTTGTGTTCCGTCTCTGAAATGGCGGTGTCCTTGCTGGTATTTAATATTTGGCCTTCATCTTTTTCTCGTACACGGATGTGCTTGAACGTGTACACGCCGCCAACACTAACCAAATCGATGTGCTCTTGCCAGAGGACCAATTTCATCAAGGTAGACGAACGATCTGCTACCATGCAGTGGGCTAGTTTCAGCTTTTTGTCGCTAACAATTTCTGTATCTCCTATACAAACAACTTTTGCGCAAAAGTTAACCAGGTCCATCGACTTAGCTTTCTTCCTTATTTCATCAAACGTTCGCAAAGGACGCTCATCAACGATCTCTTTGTATTGGAAGTGATAGTCACCTTGTCGTGCGTTTGAAACTTGCGTCATGTCGTTGATGAAGATTTTACCATCCGGAGATACTGCCTGGTTGTAGATTTCAACTGCAGTTTTCTTTTCAAACCGTTCTGACAGCATATTTCTTTTCGCCTTACTGAAACAAAGTGCTTCTTTATTACCGTCTGCTGTTTGAAGTGTGAGTGAAGAGTAATTCAGCGTGTCTTTTTTGTTTCTTTTCTCAGGAGACAGGCTTTGGATATACGCGATAGTTCTACGTTTTGCGCCCGCAAAAGAAGTAGCTCTCGATTGTTGAGGTGGCGACAAACCAGCCGTAGAATTTGTAGAATTTGGATTTGTCATCGTTCTGACAGGCGCACTACTAGTCTTTCCCTTCTTTGTTGATTTTCCACTACCTCGGTTGCTCGACATTTAGAAACAAACTCAGGTAACATACAAAAGCTAAAACATGAGTGCATGACTGAAACTATTACATTGTGTTTTACAGCGTTGATCCGATCACGTGGTATTAAGAATGAATAAAATATGATCTATAAAATATGGCAAAACCTTTCTCAGCTAAAACCTGTACGTAGCAGGTATATACTAGTATTATATGTACCAGGGGCGGATCTAGGAATTTTGATACCTTAGTCAGCTTCGATTTCTAGGGGGGTCCGGGGGCATGCCCCCCCGGAAATTTTTGAAATTTGGATCTCTGAAATGGCATTTCCTGCATTCTGACAGCACTTTTGAGCAAAATTTTAAATGTTTTAAAACATGTTTTTAATGGGACATTTTATCATTTTCAAATTTGTCCAAATTGGATTTTGATATTTTCTTGTTGTCTTAGAACCCTTGTGACAGTTTGCAAGTGTGTATGACTAAGTTTCTCCAGGAATGGGGGTGGGGATCGAAGTCCAATAAACAGTAGAGAGATGTGTGGTCACACTCTTATATGAAAAAGTTGTCTGTTTCACTCAGATAAGTTCATCAGCATGCCAAGGAAACACCAGCCACATTGTTGCAGTCACTGAATCCGACATGGACAACCCAACCAACACACAAGTGAAGGTCTAACTGAATTTACTGTTCTGTAACCCAGAGCAAGGGGTTTGAAATCAGAGTTTTCCTTCTCTTGGGTGGGCTGCCTTCCATAGCTGTTGAGCCCCACCTACCTGGAGCTGTCTGGTTTTCAGACACCTGATACTTGCCTTTTACACCTCAATCCAAGCAGACAATGTCTGGTTAGGAGTCAGGAGAAGCTGTTGTTATGACCATAATGGGCCATTTCATCGACATAGAGGAGCTCAACTCTCTACATCATCCTGGTCATTCTACCCATTCCCCTACTAACCTATGTTACTATGAGCTGTCTGGTTTTCAGGCACCAGCACCCAAACCCAAGTTCAATTCCTGTCCAGTGCAATTATCCGATTAAAATTTCATCTTAGCCACATGTGAGAAGAATGTTTACTTGATGGATAACGATAATACATGGAAATTTGTAGGAACGTCAAGTAGATATTTATTGCTAGCTTTCAATCTGTTTCCCCAGAACTTATTACTTATATGTTTAAAAGTTATATGTTGTTATATACTTATAATATGGTTATATACTGTTACTGTATAGACAATTAACTGATTCGTAATATGAACTGAGGAAGAATGTATTATGAAAACTGTACTGTGAAAAGGCAATCTGACTCTGCATCGTGATTATGACATATTAGTGGGTATCTAGAATTGAAACACTACTAAGTAGTGTTTATAGTACTACATGAAGCATGATAATAGCGTTGGTTATAACCAGTGTGCTCAACGCAGATTATGCTAATGTGGAACGAATATCAACAAAGGTTAGGGAAGTAACATGACAACAGATTAACATCAATATATTATTGAACGCATATTGATAAACTACTGTGCCTATGAGCTTACCTTAGAGCGACATATGGCTTGCTCTTGTCCGCCTTCATGTGCTGTGGTAAATAGGCCGTCTTAGCACCGATATCTCGGTATATAAATGCCTTCCCAATCTTGGGGAAATGCTCTCCCGCCGTCAGTACTCGACAAGCACTGATTCTCGCAGACAAATCAACATACATTTTCCGCAAAGGGACATCATCGTTGCTTTTTAAAGCACACAACGCACGATCTAACAAGTGTAGAAGCCATGAATCGATCGAACAGAATTAGCAAGACCGCATTTTGCAGGCTTCCGGTACAGCATACTTTCGGCAAAGCAATCAACCAATCAGATTCAACGATTCGCCTCGTTTTGGCCAATCACAATGGCTAAATCGGCCTAAATCCTGCAAAAATCTAAACCAGTCAGCGCTCGAGTTTTGGCTGTTTTGGACCAATGAGAATGGCTAAATCGGCCTAAATCCTGCAAAAATCTAAACCAGTCAGCGCTCGCGATTTGGCTGTTTTGGACCAATGAGAATGGCTAAATCGGCCTAAATCCTGCAAGAATCGGCTTAAATCCTGCAAAATCTAAACCACTCAGCGCTCGCGTTTTGATTGTGTTGGCCCAATGAGAATGGCTAAATCGGCCTAAATCCTGCAACACGTAACGTTACGTAATGTTACTTCACTTCTAAGCATAAATATAATATAAAATACAATTTTCGCTTAACAATTTTCACGTTAGTCATCTGACTTATTTGACTAACGCTAAATCCGCCCCTGATATGTACCATCCTAATATCAAAATGTGAAAAAACGCCATTTTTTGTGTATTAACAATGAAAAATAAGAACTCAGGCTTTGACGAAACAAGATATTCTCCCAATATATGCATTCCCAAATTTGGAGATGTTTATCAGACAGACCACATGCCCATTGGCACGTGAGTCACATGGCAAACATGATCGAGATGTCATGTCACATCATGTGATCAGTGCATGCACGACATCTTTCCAGATGGCTTGATCAGAGCCCTCTGTTGTCTCGATTGGTCCAAATGTGTTAAAATATACATAAAGTGTAAACCTAATTCTACTCGTCCTTGTCAACGCGATGTTTCAAGCCATGTATTACCACTAATGGTACTGCATGTTGAGGTTAGTATTTAAAAAAAGTGTATATTCTAGTATAGAATCGAAATTTGGAAGGCGAGTTCCTTCCATAGGCCATAGTGGAAAGCCGCAGGAGATTACCGCAGCGGAAAGCATTTTGCCTACTTCAATACCGGAATGTACCGGAAGTCAATCACCGGAATCTAGAGATTTTTCATACTGCGTATGGCTTCTATTTTTGAGATACTTTTATTAGATTGTCAAATTGAGGCAGAACTTCGTATATATTAGTGTATAATAAAAGAAACCTCGCGTAAGGCAACTCTATTTTTTACACAACACCAACAAGACTAGGGAAGATGCTACTGCGCATGCGTGCATGCAATGCGTTCGAAAGCATATAATGATAATGGCGGTGAAAAAATGTCAACAAGTGAGGATTCGACCGCGCTTTATACTCAAGAGAAATCTATTCATCTTGGGGACAAGAACTATTCCGACCTATTGAAACTCTATCAGTTGGTGTGGGATTGGGCCTAACAACAGTTGCGTCTTCGGGCTTTTCGGTAGGGTTTTTGGTGGTTGCAATTTTTCCTTTCGATTTTCTTATCTCTTTTACCTTCCGTGTCGACATTTCGTGCGTATGAAACTCAGTGTCTATTCCCTGGTGTGAAAGGGACGCCAGATGTTACAGAATAAAGCTACTGACAACTGTGTTTACAAAAAAAATCTTTCGAGTACTTGTGATACTTCACGTGCTATCCTCGTAGTATACTCGTGATACCCCATATTTGGAGTTGTTTACGCCACAAACTTTAGCCACTGTGAAATCGTATTCATACTAGCCTGCGTCGCAGCCCGAATTTTCTAAAAATGATCACTTTTATCTACCTTGACCTTGACCTTGTGATTAAAATTATAAAGATCAAGCAGTGTATTGTCATTATTGACCATCAATTGTTATACGAGGGCCACAGAAGGTGTGATTCTCAATTGACTCAAGACTGATTTTTACCCAGTGTAGACCTGTGTAGAGTGTGTACTGCGCAATTAATGTAAAATCCTGCATGTCATTGGCCTTGTCACTTGTGCACTATGTTACTGTTAATGTTTTATCATTCCATTTAAATAATTCTATTAACACTATAAAACTTTGCACTGTCCTTCGGACCTAGTTTTAAATAAAATCTATGTTGCTCTACCTTCAAAAGTATCGAGCACTCTGTGGTGTATTGTAAACGACTACTTTAACTCTCTCTCTCTCTCTCTCTCTCTCTCTCTCTCTCTCTCTCTCTCTCTCTCTCTCTCTCTCTCTCTCTCTCTCTCTCTCTCTCTCTCTCTCTCTCTCTCTCTCTCTCTCTCTCTCTCTCTCTCTCTCTCTCTCTCTCTCTCTCTCTCTCTCTCTCTCTCTCTCTCTCTCTCTCTCTCTCTCTCTCTCTCTCTCTCTCTCTCTCTCTCTCTCTCTCTCTCTCTCTCTCTCTCGTCTAGCAAGTGCAAATATTTTTTAGATGTTCTAGCAATGTTCTTTGTAAAAAAACATTGGAAATTAGAAATGGAAAGAAAGAACTGCAAAATATAAACTTAGTATTTTGTTAAAGTTTTAACACTTGCTTCAATAGCTTGGTGGTCCAGGCCCACACTGGACCGCGCGGTGTGTGTGTGGGTGGTGGTGGTGGGGGGGGGGGGGGTGTCGTGGGGGGGGGGGTTTGCATTAACGTTTTTTTAAAGAAGGGGTATATTTACAAAAATTCATGTAAAAGCGGGCGAGGGGTTATTGCATTTAGGTATTTCTAGTTTACATTAAATCTGATAACTTGTTAATATTTTCTAATTAAGGAATCTCCATGGCTGTGGTTGGAGCGTTCTTATTAGTAACTTTTTCATCCAAGGTATTGCCGCTATTTTCAAATTTTTAATGTCTGACGGTGCTCGATTAGTATTGCTGCCGAGCGTCAGCGAGTCAGCACATAATCGTTATGTAGAGGTTTGAGACTCAGACATGGATTTCTGGATATCGTCAGTTACTCCACATTTTTGTAGCCGCATTTAGCTGTGGATTTATTGCCATATTGTTGTGGACGGATTGGATTTCTGTCAATTTCTTGACATTTCCATCGACTTTTGTCGAAATTTCTAACAACGGATTAGATAAATTCGAATTTCTATTCTTACCGACTTAATTCTGTTGTGACTTTTGAGTGAATGAGGTTTGACGACTTAACGGGAGTAGGGCATATTGAGAATTTCCTTGGCATCCAAGTCAGCCTTTAACTTGAGATAGTAATTGGACGGTATTGAGGATTATTAAATGAACTCCGTCAGTGCCGGTCCCAAGCCCGGATAAAAAGGAGGTGGGTTACGTCAGGCGTGGCGAGCCGGTCTAAAAAAACCAGCTAAATTTTATGTATGGAGAGCAAAGTAAAGAAGTCGTCATCTGGCCATGGCGTCCCCGTGTAAGCGACGCGCCGCAACCGATACCCGCGGTTGACGTGAGAAGTGAGCAAGGGGTACCGGCAGCTTCAACCACGACTGCAGTTGAAGAAGCGAGTGGAAAAGCAGAAGATCAGCAAGATCAGATTTGGAACTTGGAACGTTGACTCAATTACAGGGAGAGGAAGGGAGATTGCTGACCTCTTGGAAAGAAGAAGTGTACAAGTGGCACAATGTGTCCAAGAGACGAAGTGGAAAGGAAAGAGTACAAAGGAACTCGTGTTCCGGTGTTCTCCCTAGAGGTCCAGTAAGGGGCATCCCTCATTGGTCCAGTGTTTCTACAGGAGGAAACTGCAGTACCCGGAAGAAACCTGCGATGTTTGGTAGAGTCAAACTGGAAGCACTCTTCTCACATGCGGCCAAGGTGAAATTTTAATCAGATAATTGCTGAGAGCAGGAATTGAACCCAGGTCGCAGAGGTGAAAGGCACGTGCGCTAGAACCCTCATGCGGAGAACCCTCATGAGGAGCTGGAGGAGATGCCACCTGTGGAGGGACCAGTAACAGACATCATGAAAGTGGAGGTGAAGACAGCGCTGAAGGGAATGAAGAAAGGCAAGGCAAGAGGGCCTTCAGAAGTAACCGTAGAGATGTTAAAAGCCCCCAGGGGAGAGGGAGGGGGAGTATACTTACCGTCTCCTCAACCTAGTCTGGGAGCAAGAAGAGATTCCGGAAGACTGGAGAAGGAGCCTGATCATACCGATCTTCAAAAAGAAAGGAGAGGTTTTACAAGGAAGCAACTACAGGGGAATCAAGTTACTGGAACACATGTTGAAGATTTTGAGAAGATATTAGACAAGAGACTGAGACAGGTAGTGGAAATTGATGATATGCAATTTGGTTTCCGACCAAACAGGGGAACAATAGATGTCATCTTCGTTTTGCGGCCGTTACAAGAGAAGACCTTGGAAGGGCAAAAGAGACTGTGCCATGCCTTTGTGGACCTCGATAAGGCATACGATCGTGTGCCCCTAGAGCTAATTTGGTGGTGCCTGAGGAAGAAAGGTGTGCCAGAGAAGCTGGTACGCCTAGTGCAATGCACGTATGAAGCGGCGAGCACCGTGGTAAGAACGCCACATTGAGGCTCTGATAGCTTTCAGATAGGAGTATTCGGCATTGATTCCCCTACTCTTCATAGTCGTCCTGGATGTCATAACTGAGGCATGTAGAGACGGAATCCCTTCAGAGACGCTCTATGCAGACGATTTAGCGTTGTCAAAAAAGGCAGAGAAGAAACTGGAAGAAAAGTTGATGAGTTGGCAAAAAAGAAAAGACCGAAGTAATGATTAGTTCGACAGTGGCAAAACCCAAGCTCAATATTAGAGAGATGCATGGTATCCGGTTAAACCAATTCAAGGATTTCAAGTATCTTGGGGACGTGGTCCAAGAAGACGGCGGCTGTGAGAAAGCTGTGCGGGTACGAGTGCAAGCTGCTTGGCAGAAATGGAGGGACTTGTAAAGTGTGATTTGTGACAGGAAGCTACCAGATAGGCTGAAGTGATAAGCCCGGTGCTAATGTACTTTGCAGAGACCTGGCCGTTAAAAAGAAAGGAGGAACTTATACTTATAAGAACAGAGATGAGAATGCTACGTTGGGCGCAGGGCATCTCCCTGAGAGAACAAAAGAGCAATGGAACAGTGAGAGAGATGGCAGAAGTAGACGGTATTGAAGAGAAGCTACAGGACGCCCGTCTGCGATTGTATGGACACGTATACAGAAGAAAGGAAGATCATCCGTTGAGAAGAGTGGTTGACATGCCAATCCCGGGAAAAAGGAAAAGAAGAAGACCACACAAGAGATGGGAAGACACAGTAAAAGAAGATATGAAACGAAGGAATATGACAAATGAAGATGTCAACGACAGAGCCCAATGGCGACAAAAACTCCTCTCCAGGCCGACCCCATGTGGGATAAGGTCCAGAAGAAGGAAAAGAAGAGGATTATTAAGTGATTAAATTTTTCCAAAAGCCGAGGGAGATTTTGTGCCAATCTCGGAGGTAGTTCGATGACATAACATATTTGATGACAGTGAATAATGGCTTATGTTTGATAAAACTGTTACATGACAGTGGATAATGGTTTATGGCAGTGGATGATGGCTGATAACACTGACTGATAGCTGATGGCAATGGCTAAGATTGATGATAGTTCATCATGGTTGATGACAATGGATGATGGTCGATCACAGTGAATGATGGTTGATGACAGTGAATGATGGTTGATGACAGTTCATGATGGTTGTTGACAGTGAATGATGCTGATGACAGTAGATGATGGTTGAAGACAGTGAATGATGGTTGATGACAGTGAATGATGGTTGATGACAGTGAATGATGGTTGATGACAGTGAATGATGGGTGATGACAGTGGGTGATGGCTGTTGTGACAGTGGATGGTGACATTTCATGATGGTTGATGACAGTAAATGAAGGTTGATGACAGTGAATGATGGGGCTGATGACAGTTGACGATGACAATTTATGATGGTTGATGACAGTGAATGATGACGCTGGTGACAGTTGATGATGAGAGTTGATGATGGTTTATGACAGCAAGTGAATGATAATTGATGACAATGGATGATGGCGCTGGTGACAGTTAGCGACAGTTGATGAATGATGACAATAAATGATGGTTGATGACAGTGGATGATGGCGCTGGTGACAGTTGATGACAGTAGTTGATGATAGTGGATGATGGACGATGATAAATATATGGTGGTTAACGACAGTCATGAGTGAAGGCTGTTGGTAGGACACGATTGATGGTTGCTGTTTAGAAAGGATTGTTTTCTACAACAGTAGATCGTAGTTAATGATGAATTCTAGATTGCAGATAATGTTGTCTGTTCATTGTCGGTTGTTGACTGTTGATTATTTATTCATGATTGTAGGCTGTGGCTAGTGATTGTGCGACCAACGCTCACAAAAACAGAATGTATATTTGTCCGCAGTTTTGCTTTTTAATTATTATTTACGATAAGGAACGTAATTTTTAGTTTAACGTTAATTTCACTTTTTTCATTTCCATTATAGGAAGGGTATGAGCCTACCGCTCATCAGTTGATGTCTTATTTGCAGCAGTGGTCCTTTATTATATATTTGGTGAGTGTACAGTATATATATTCATACATAGGATTTATATAGTATTTATACATAGTATTTTTAAATACTAGGATGCAAGCAGAATCTCTTTGCTGTCATCGCTCCTTGGTATTCTCCCGGGCGGAGCGAAGGGAGAAATCTTGTATTGTCTTTTAACTCCCCGTGACGCCGTCAGTCAAGAGTTAGGGTGAGACAAACCAGTCTTGATCTTGCTCGACAGGTTTTTACTTATGTGTAACCTCGGTTGAGCCAGTTAAAACGTTGCATTGTTGCAACGTCTTATCCAGATCTTTTGTGAATATTTCTAGTTTCGAGACATTTTTCTCCTTCAAGTTAAATAATTCAGAAAGATGTACACGTTCGTTTCACTTCGTACAATACAACAGAAGTCATTAATTTACCAACTACTTCTCGAATATCAATGCTGATATGCAAGAGTGATCAATTTTTACAGTTGCGTCTAGGTAACCGTCGCTTATGCTTAAGTGTAGTAATCACAATTTCGGCAGAGCCTCTCGATCCTTTCCTGGGAACATGCAGGAGACTGTGTTCGAAGAGTAATATCAGGGATTCTCAATTCATTTTCTCCGAGGGCGAGAAGCAAAATGTTGGCTGGAAAAAAGGTGCAGAATGCAAAATCACAAAATCTCTTCATGCGTATTTTCAGCAATGTGTAGAGTATACTAGTTGGCTATGAGCTCATATGCGTGTAATTGTTAATTATTAGGCACTCCGGCTGTTATCAAACCAATATTGTACCCAGGGCCTGCGATCCTCTTGCCCCGGATGCGAGGCTGTGTGGCTCTCTCGTACCCAGAGCGTTGGCAGGTCACTTGTTTAAATTACATTAGTACATGTTCGATTTTTGACAGAAGGCCTTGGCGTTGTGTCTTCGCAACTGATTCTGGTTTGGTATTAAAAATTGTATAATATTCTTACTTATTTTTTTCCGGTCCGTATCCTACCAAATCCTGCTTTCTGATTGGTTAACGAGCGGTCCGTATGAGCCCGTACGGACCGCTCGAGATAAAATTTTTTAATGTGTTTTATAGGCCGTAAAATTGATCGATTTTCATAACTATTTCGCTTGCCATATTCAACAGAGAGCTAGGGGATGCAAATGAGTTTTTTTTATCCAAATGGCTTTCACAACTTCATGTAAAAACAGCGAATTTTAAAAGAACGCGAGAAAACTGTGAAAAAGCAAAATTTCAGCGAGCGACATTTATAAAGCTTTAACGTATTATTCAAGGACGTATGAAAACAGTTTAAAACAGTAGGCAAAACATACATAAACTTGTGAACACAGTATTTTGAATCACTAAATGAAACTATATAGAAGTACATATAAAAAAACATACCACGAGAGGACAGAAAGGCAGAAACCTTTGATACTAAACTGTCATAATTCTTCTGTTCATCTGTTGTCCAACTATACTCAACAAAACCGCTACAAGTCTTTACCCTTTAGTCAAATATTTTCCACATGCCAACCTCATCGTGTCATGTCTTTGAAAAAAGTTTCAAATGGCTTACTACAAGCATTTTCGTCTTCAAACTCGAACGACCCGCTTTCAATTTCCATGCAGTCAGCCGAGTATTGAAAGCGATTTTCCAAGCGAACAGCCAAAAACGAGCAAGCGACGAAGAAGAACGACGAAGAATCTTTATCAACTAAACTTTAAAAACACTATAGATCTTCAAGTTTTGACTGTTTTTTTTATCACAAAAGAGGTTCCAAGCTTCCCTGTCAGACTGTATGTCGGCAGTTGTTTACTGCCGAACGATATAAACTTTGGACTTTTGAATATCACGTGAATGTCATCTCGGTTACGCAATTCAATTATGTTAATTTATGTAAATTATAAATCGTACGATTAATAAAAAAAAAAAATGTTATTTACCGTTTTGGTCGGTCGGTACAGAGAAATATTTCCCTCGGTCTCAAAAACCACCCTCGGCCTGCGGCCTCGTGCAGTTTTTGAGACCTCGGGAAATATTTCTCTATCTGGACCTCCCAGCCGGTAAATAACATTTATATATTTTTCGTCAAAAATCCCAAGAACATAATACCGATGTAGTTTACTCAATTATTCACCTTTAATATTCACTAGAAATTACAATAACACATGATAAGATGTAAACACTCCTATTTTGATAATTAGATTTATAATTTACCCCCTCTATTTTTAGCTTCTTGAAATTTTGTTATTTTGTGGATTGCTGTATTTCCAGAATCGCTATCGATTGGAGAATGTTTTTATCTACCTTCTGTTGGTGGCTCTGCTAGGTGAGAGATGCCAAATCGTTCATTGTCTGTGTCCATAGAAGGGAAACTTTGCTTGAATTCCTTACATTCGTGGCCGTTAATCGCAAAGTATAGGATACGAGTCCTCTAACCCAAACAAATACAATATCCTACCCGTACTCAGTAATCGGGTTTGCCGCCTATTTTATACGTTAATTCGACCATTGGGTCGAATTAACGTATAAAATGGGCGGAAAACAAAATTTGTGGTTCTACGTGATTTAATACATATGTAAAGCGAGAATTGTAATTTGCCTTGAGTTGACTACCATATTTCAGCATTGTTGAGCTACGGATAATGCACGAATCTTTTCAATTTTTGCATGTGTGTAACCCAGCAAACTTGAACCATTCTTTGTACAAGACTTGTCGTGCATTTGTTTTCATGTTTTAGGCTCTATAACTGTTATATGTGCCAAGGGTGTTTCCTCTATGATAAATCTAACCATTGCTGGGATGGACCAAATGAATCATGGTTTACCATACATCATGTTTATTTTAATGGTTGTTACGGCCGTAGCACAAGTCAGGTTTGTGTTTGTTCAATGTTCTCCCTGCGAGCAGATCGTTCTCGTTCAGAAATTCGACATTTTAAATGGAGTTTAACTTTATACGCGGCAGAAGCTGTCAAGGTATTTTGGCTCTAACAAGGTCAAGATCGATTACAACGTTTATAAACCGTAGTGCTAACTGCTAAATCCAGTCCGTTGTTTATCGTATAAGCATTGGAACCCTATCTACACGAGTCCGGAGCGAGCTAGTTGAAAACGGCGTTAGGAAGTTACAAAGCGCAGAGAAAGTTAAATATGTCTTCTAAATCACATATAATCACTTGAAAATTCTATATTGTTGGTGTTGCGAGAGAAACACACCCAATATGCGTGCTTCCTTCGAATTAATTTGGTAATACCATGATCGACTCGGTTTCGTTTGTTCTCACCGGGTAGTTTAATCTCTAATTTCCCCCCAAACAAGGGAAATTTTTAAATTTCCCCGCTAACAGGGCAAATTTCTACTTTTCCCCAATTACAATGCATGACAAAACATCAAACAGTACTCTTTTACAAAACAAAGAAATGCATTATTATAAGATAATCATGGTATTACAAACTAATACCATGACATGTCGCGAAATTAGTGATTAAATGTCCCTCAGCCACGGGAAGTTTGTGAAAGTCCCTCGGGCTTCGCCTTCGGGACTTCACAAACCTCCCTCGACTTTCGGGGACATTTAATCACTAATCTCCCTCATGTCATGGTATTACCAACAATAAAATAATTTCGAATAGCGCCTCGTCGTGATGACGTCACTATTTAGCTTTGTCCGCTTTTACCCATAATTCTTGCAGTCCGAACAATAGATACTGGCTCATTTGTAATCACTTGAAAGTCAATTTTGCTTTGTCCGCATTTTGTGCTATAAATAGCAGCTCAACGGTACGCTATTAATATATATATATTATATATATATATATATATATATATATATATATATATATATATATATATATATATATATATATATTATAACTTTCTCCAATAAGGGGCCTGCCATTTACTTTTTACTTGACAAAGTTTAATGAAAGAAAAAGAAAAAAAATCATGCACATGTGACGTTCACATGTTTAATTTGCATATTATACAATCTGAAATATCTCAAAAACGATGCAAGGAAACGAAAAACTGCAAAAGAAGTTACGCTGTCATTTTGAGTATTATTTCAAATAAGACATACTTAATTTTCGCTCCATATCTAGGCATTTTCAATAATTTACTTTTTTTGCTTTTTCTTTTCTTCATTTTTCTTAAGATTCCTTAACATAGCAATGAAACATTACGATGCTACTGTTGTAGTTCCCACGAACTTTGTGTTTTTCACAATAAGCGCCATTCTTTCTGGTATGTACATTTCTGTTTCGAGTATTTAGAGTAATTTATTGAGAACTCCTCAAAGAATTTTTGTTGGATTTGGAATTTATATAGGTAATAACATGGTTTTGAGTGCAAGTTGGAAAGAACATGAACGAGTGAGTTTTTCAAAGACTATCAAAATGGCCGAGTCCGAAGGACGAGTGCTATTTGAGGTCTTTGAAAAACTCACGAGTGTATAGTTTTTCCAAATTTCACAAAAAACCATGCTATTACTTAATATTAATAATAGACATAAAAACTGCACTCTTTTCTTTTGGTAATGTCCACTCCTCGAATATTTGGTTGTTTAAAAACGCTTTGCTTCTTCTGCCTCTACTCGAAAACGTTTAATTAAAGTACTAAGAATCTTCTAGTTTTCTTGCAGGCACTTTACTTGATAATATTAAGGAATAATTAGCTTCAAATTTGTTCCAAATGTTGGCCGCCATGTTTGTTCATTTCGTTCAGGAAGACCCTGGGTACGAGACTGGAAAATGCCTTCCGTCAAAATCTGCTGTAGAACGTGATTGTCTCTTTTCAATTTTTATTGGTTTTGATTGGTTCATTGGCTTCAAAAATTTACACATGTAGTTTACTGTATTTCCTTAAAACTGCACTCCTTGTAGCCAATCAAAATTGAGAAATTTTTCATGTATATTATTAACAGTGAAAAAGCATGTGGCTCGATTAATAAGCCATTTTTACCATGGCGTTGACTGTACAACTACCAGAATGCTTTGCCAGTAGCCTAGTGCTAATGGATAGCGGATACTGGCAAAGCATTCTAGTTGTAGTTACCGAGCGTCATCGTGACAATGACCTCTTAAAAAATGTACAGGAAGTGAATTAAAAGTGCGTTTCGGTGATAAATACTAGGTGCCATCTACTACTAAGTGCAATTTACGCTAATTTTAAACAATTTTTTCAAGTATGTGCAATAGCAACGTTTCAAAGCAAACTAAATTATACGTAATAGATCAAGCACTCTTTCGAGTGTTTCATCCAATATCCAATTACTTCCAAGTTGGTTAAAAAACTCGGTCAAACGAATCAGTGTTTAAAGAGGAAATCAAGGTGAAAGTTGGCTTAATTTATGTAATTTCTTCCTCGGATATCCAAACCTCCGTCTCGGAACTGATTTCCTTTGTTTTTATCTTATGAATTATTAATGAGTCTGAGAAGATTTTTATAGCAATTTTTGGAAGGAAATAGACGTTTCGAGTGGAGCTCTTCATTGAAGTAAAATGTGATGAAATAAAATAAAATAAAATAAAATAAATTAGAATAGAATAGAATAGAATAGAATAGAATAGAATAGAATAGAATAGAATAGAATAGAATAGAATAGACTGGACTGGACTGGACTGGACTGGACTGGACTGGACTGGACTGGACTGGACTGGACTGGACTGGACTGGACTGGACTGGACTGGACTGGACTGGACTGGACTGGACTGGACTGGACTGGACTGGACTGGACTGGACTGGACTGGACTGGACTGGACTGGACTGGACTGGACTGGACTGGACTAGACTAGACTAGAATAGACTACAATCAGTGACAAAAGTGTTGGGACACTTCAACTTAAAAAGCAACATTTTCCGTTTTATGTTCCCCCGCCCCCCTGTTTAATGTTACTGACTATTTAAGCGTTCATTTTCACGTTCACAGCGTCCCTTATTTCCAAGTCAACATTGTAAAGGGAGGGGGAGGGAGGGATAAACTATCACGAGAGAAAATGTAAAATGTATTAAGTTAACCTACAAACACGAAGTGTCCCAAGGTATTTTGTCAATGATTGTCTAAAAAGCAAAGTAGGGTGGGGTGGGGTAGGGTAGGGTAGGGTAGGGTAGGGTGGGGTAGGGTGGGGTAGGGTGTGTAGGGTGGGTAGGGTAGCGCAGGGTAGCGTAGAGTAAAACAGTGCTTATACAGTATACGCCAAAAAAAGTGAGGTAGGTTAGAAGTATCCATTAAAATATTTTTGAGCTGAGGGGTTGAACGGAATCAAACTGATAAACATTCAGTCTTTTTCCATTATTCGGTGCTTATCACTTACGTTTTGTAGTTGTGGGATTAAGCAGCAAGCCATTACCAGGTAAACAACGCGTATACGTTCATGCATTTGGCATTTTTACCGTTGAGTGGTAAATCGACTGGGGAGGGGGGGGGGCACCAGTCAGGCTAAATCAGGCTAAATACCTAATACTCTTTTTGAAGGACGTTTGTCACGTGTGTGTTGCCATAACAACAGACTTAATGTTACTGAAGATTACGTTATTCCAAACTAGAAATATTATTTCTATATAAGCCATGCAGTAGCTGTCAAATGAAGTTTTAAACATGCAAAATCCGAGAGCTTCAAAAAATGTTATACAACTTAAAGGCATCTTAAACTTTGCGACTTTGCCTTTAGGCTTGGTGATTTTGTTTACCTTACAGAATCCATCAGCGCACTCCTACCACTGATCTCTATAAAAAGGACTGGACAGCGCATCTATTGTTTCGCGCGCCACGGTTTTGATGCCGGAAGTGAGCAGCGGCGGCCATCTTGCTAGGACCACTTGGGTCCTAAACAATACGGCTTACATAGGAGTGGAAAGCAGTTTAACGACGTTTTTTCGTCAAATTCGGGAAGTTTGCGAAACTCTACCACAGAATTAAGGTTCGTAATCTTATTTTATGTAATAGTTAAGTGTTTTAACTCTTTTTTCCCGTTGCAAAAGCTATGTATTTGTTTCACGAACCACGGTATAAACAAAATAGTCGGTAAACAAATGTCTTCCAAGTCGGCATATGTACTTGTTTCTCTCTTTAATCTTTATTTTGTAGTATAAACGCCGTATTGTTAAGTGGTTTACTGTGTTGGGTTTCCTTTAAGGTTTGATTGATTTATTGCCGATTAATCCAAATGAGAATTCAAATTTGGAAAAGTTCTATCATAAAACCTTATTGTCCATTTGCCACCTCATATGTTCAGAAGTGTATTTTTTATGGTTTTGTACTCACATTGGGTCTATAGAAATAAATTAGCTTGCAGTGCAATTTATACAGTAAAGGTCTTCGTGGACGCATAAATAACGGTGAGATATTAAGTATGACTTGTCTTTTTGAGTTATACTACTAAAGCTGAATCATAATTTTTACTTTAAATGGTCGGCTTTTCAATGAAAACCAGCTAAACTTTACATTTTTTGCAAGAAAATGCAACTGTTGATATTACAATTTCTGTGTCCCAAAAAGCAATTTAGTAGATGCCCCCTCCCCCCTATACAGTGTCCAAAGGGATACCGCCTCATTAATATTCAGTGTGACTCACGCATGACTCACGCATGACTCACGCAAGGAATTAAATTTTTCAAGGAATTAAAGAGAAATTAGTAGACACACATATTTTTTATCTGAAACCTTGTTTCGAGGAATTTAGAGAGTTTTGAACAGCCTAAAGCCGGTTTTTCACTAGGTGACTTTTTTCGCGCGAAGCGACGTTTTCTTTTGTCTCATGAGCTCTGAGCTGGAACAAATGAGAAATTGAATTCGAACAAAAGAAAGTCACTTCGTGCGAAAAAGATCGCCTAGTGGAAAACCGGCTTAAGTGTCTGAATTGGCAGAGATAATGTATACACTTGGATTAATAGCATATCATGAATATTATATTTTTGATACCTAAATATTCAAATAGAGTAAATCATCCCAGAATTATCGCTAACTAAACCCTAGTTTGTGAGCGAGGAAATCGTAGGAGGATAGAATGAGGAATCACTTCGAGAAGTCATGAAAAGAACGATTTTAAGTGTCGAAATATAAAGGCAAAGCGATTTGTTGCTTTGAAAGCGTTGCTACAAGGGTGTTCCAGGTTCGATAGGTTCTTATTTATCCTGAGTGCACGTGCAGGAAACAAAAGAGCAACTCACTAGGGGTCATTAACAGGATTAAGCGCTTGGGCAAGTCTAGTCGAGAAGGTCATTAACAGTGTTACCATAGAGAAGCCGCGTCGCATCCTTCATTCGTCTCAGGCTCCTTTGGGACCCGCTACTGTTACTCAACCCCCCGTGTAATACGTCATAAGGGATATAGCTTTCCGATTAATTCCCAAAGTTACAAATGTTTGACAAACGGTGACTTTCACGTTTGGCGTTTCTGGAGTATACACCTCCTATTTTAAGTCTTTAGGCGTTATGATAATATTTCGTTTGTATTCTTTCAATGATTTGGTGGCTCTTAAAAGATTGTAATTTTTAAAATGTGATTTGTTTAAAGAAACGTTCTTATAATAAGACTAAATAGCGAAATAAAGTTTCAAAAATATAGAATTTCATATTTACCATCACACAAAGCTCCTAATATTTACAAACACGCAAAAGTTAAAATCCATAAGTATCGAAATTATTTACAATCACTCGTTGTTAATCGCAAAATGAATGGAGAAAGTCTTTAGCGTTGGGCGTCTACGTGTAAACGATTATTTGCAACGTCCGCAGATAAACTTCTTAGTCGAGTTAGTCCCCATGCATGGGCAGTAGTTTACTCAATCACAACTTTTCAAAAGTTTGTATAAGCACATAATGTTTCTGTTTGGATTAAATTATTAAATGTGGTTAAATATATTATTTAAGCAAAGTTAACTGCGGATGTAGTTGGCCTGCGGTTCCCCTCATTAGGGGAGTCCCTTACGTCTCTACTTTAAGGGGTTTCCCGCGCATTCGGAATTCATTGAGCGTCTGTTGCTTGCTGCAGTAGCGTCGTTGCTCAGCTTGTGCTCCTTAATAAGTCGTTTCTAATAGTTAATCGAGTTCTTGGTTCATGCCTCGCCATACAAAGAACAGTTCACAGAGTGTGGCGGGTTACGAGTTTAACCCTGACAGCTTGTCGAGCTCGACAAGTCGCCTGTTTCCACTGCGACCAGTTCAGCTGCTGGTAGTTCGTCGGATTCTCTACCCTCTACAAATCCACCCTCCCCGTCAAGTGATCTTGTTAACCACGTCGTCCGGGCTTTACAAGGTACCATTTCTCAACTCGTCGAGACCGCTATTGATTCCCGTTTTCCACCTTCGTCTACAGCGTTGCCTTTAACCTCCCCTCCAGTTTCGTCCAGCAATGATCTGCCTTATTCAGCGCTCCCCGTTGATGCACCAACTCTCTCGTCAACATCACTGGCCAACATTGCTGAGAATACCGTTAATTTTGCCAACCTGGGTGGTACACTTCCTCATGCAACAGCTTCGAACATCGTTTCAACAACAGACCCGACGTCCTCTGTTACTTGTATGGTTAGTTCTTCAACCAGAGGTAGGCTCGTTCCTTCGTTTATCAATACTTTTGCTGCGCCTTGTACTAGTATGGTTTGGTCCTCTACCAGTTCTCCCCTTCCAACCTTGGCTGCCTCGTCTTCGTCCTCTCCAATAAGCCCTAGTTTAGGTGCGTGGATGAATCAGCCTATTTGTTCGTTGCCTTTTGTCGTTGGACCTGGTTATGCCCCGGTTCCTACTAAGACAGTTACCGCTATTGTGACAGGCAAATTTATCAACCTCTCTGACCTCCTCCCCGAGAATGCTAGTGTCATCGACGAAGTAAACGAACCGCAGTTGCTTCTGGACGGTCGTTTAGTCTTAACCGGTCCTTCAAAAAAGCCGCATAAAGAGATTGTTGATATAGTGTCTTGGGTCGAAGCCTTTACGATCTTTAGTAGCGTTTTGTGCGCGCATGTCCCAGATCGTTGGAGAGATTTATCCTCCTATAAATTGCTTATACTCCGCACATATCGTCATTTCCTCGGGAATGCTTGGTTGCGTTATGACAAAGCATTCAGGCAGCATGCTGCGGCTACCAAACTATCCGATTGGTCACAATTGAACGCTCAGTTGTTTAACTTCCACACTGCTGGTTCGTCCTCCAGATCTTTAGCAGTCCGCCTGGCCTCGTTGCGTTCTGAGCCTGAGGCCCACGGCGTTGTGTCGGTTTAAGCATTCATGCTCTAGATGTTTAGGACCGCACCGATCAGTTGAATGCACCGTTACATCGCAGCCGAGTTTTCATGCCTTTGTCCCGAGTAAGAAGCGGCGTTTTTGAGAATATTTGACTATTGTTGTGAGTCGCTTTTGACCTTCCCATTGTTGGGTTGTAGGCTTGCGTTGGTTGGGGTTCAGCCTTAGTTTCGCTTAGTCTAGCTAATCTTTATTTTTTTTAGGCGCCCTGCCTCCGGTGTCACGGGTTTCCCCACTTAATTTGCAACAGTTGACTACTGAGCTACAACTACATCCGGACCGCTTGAAGGTGGATTATGTTCTCAACGGCATTGCTCGTGCTTTTGATATTGGGCTCAACCCCTCGTTTCCTCTGACTTCAGCACGTAAGAACAAAGCTTCAGCCTATGAGCACCATGAGATTGTGGATGCCTACTTAAATAATGAAGTCGCCTTGGGTCGGGTCGCAGGTCCGTTTCATAATCCTCCAGTTGCGGATTTACACGTTAGCGGTGTCGGTGTTATCCCGAAAGTTGGTCAGCCAGGAAAGTGGCGGTTGATTTTGGATCTTTCCTCCCCACATGGGTTTAGTGTTAATGATGGTATTGATCCAGAACTGTTTTCCCTTCAGTACATTAAGTTCGATGATGTAGTCAGGATGGTTACCGCACTTGGTCGGGGGGCTTTGATGGCCAAGTTCGACGTTCAAAGTGCTTATCGGAATGTAGCGGTCCTACCGTCCCACCGGCATTTGCTTGGCATGAAATGGCGAGGCAAATTTTACGTTGATCTCACCTTACCGTTTGGCTTATGGATTTTCGCACTGCAACTACGCTATTCCGGATCTTTTGCATTATCTCAATGATTTCGTAACCGCTGGTCCTCCGCAGTCGTCCCTCTGTGCTCGTAATTTAGCAGTTGCTTCGTCGGTCTGTGAGAAATTAGGTTTACCTTTACACCCCAGTAAATCTGTAGGTCCCACCACGTGTCTAATTGTTCTCGGCATCGAGCTTGATTCAGTCCACCAGATCGCCCGCCTACCTGGGGCCAAACTTGCTGCTCTCAATCAACTCCTCGTTGAATGGAGGCAGCGCAAATGGTGCACGAGGACGCAGCTAGAATCCCTAATCTCCACCACGCGTGCCTTTGGCCGCGTCGTTTGGCCGCGTCGTTTGGCCGGGACGTACCTTTCTACGCCGGATGATCAATTTGCTTTGCGCATTCCGCAGTCGTAATCATCCGATTCGTCTTAACGTAGAATTTCGGCGTGATCTTCAGTGGTGGTGTGATTTTGTTGAGGAATGGAATGGTATCAATTTCCTCCTCCTCCCAGGGCTCTTTCCATTGGCTGATCTACATGTTACCTCGGACGCGGCCGGATCTATCGGTTACGATGCTGTTTATCAGCAGCAGTGGTTTAATCACAAGTGGTTACCATCTCAGGTCCCACTGTCCATCGCCTATAAAGAGTTTTTTTCCTGTTGTGATAGCCGCTCATTTGTGGGGTTCTCAGTGGGCTCTTCTACGCGTTTGCTTTCATCTGGATAATTTGTCTGTTGTTCATATCCTGAATTCCCGCACCTCGAGGGATTATCATATCATGCACCTCTTGCGTTCCCTCCTTGGGGTAGCCGCTCGCTTCAACTTTACTTTTGAGGCTCAACATATCCCGGGCCTAGACAATCCCGTTGCTGACGCACTTTCCCGTTTTAATTGGCAGGCGTTCCACCAACTCGTACCCGACTGTGCTCCATTGCCAATCCCAATTCCGGACTGGCTCTTGGACCGACTGGATCCCGCGAATTAGAACTACATTGTCAAAATTACATGAAACACGGCTTGGCGTCGTCGACCCACAGGACGTACTCGTCTGCCCAACGGTCGTTTTTACATTTCTGCCGTGCTACCAATCGAGTAAACACTAACGGCTCCCCGCTCCCAGTTACCGAATGGACGCTGTGTCTTTATGCTACGTGGTTGGCCGCGGATGTTAAACCTGCTACAATCAAAGTCTATCTCTCTGCAGTCCGAGCTCTGCATATTGAACACGCTTTTGGTGATCCTTTGAAATATTGCCTTCGTCTACAACGCGTTATCAAAGGTATTAAGCGGTGCAAGGGTACTTCGCCTGATAAACGTTTGCCTATCACACCGGATATCCTACGTGCTATTTACTCTCGCCTTGATTCTGCGGTTACGACGACATTTTATTCTGGGCTGCTTGTTGTTTGGCGTATTTCGGCTTTCTACGATCTTCAGAGTTTACCCTGCCTAGTGGCGCCAGCTTCTCTTCAGCTCTTCATCTCTCCGTGAATGACATTACCGTTGACCGTGTTTTTAACCCGGCGTGTATCCAAGTCCGAATCAAAGTGTCAAAAACCGACCCGTTTCGCCAAGGTTGTGTCATTACACTTGGGATAGGTCACCCACCGTTATGCCCCGTCGAAGCCTTGTTAAATTACCTGGATCGTCGTGGTGGTGCCTCTGGTTCTCTATTTATTCGATCTAATGGTCTCCCACTTACACGTACTTTCTTCACCGAGCGTCTACGCAAGTTGTTAGAGGCAGCTGGTGTTACTGGCCATTTTAGGAGCCACAGTTTTCGAATTGGTGCGGCTACGTCGGCGGCTTTAGCGGGGGTCCCGGAGCACCTGATCCAAACTTTGGGACGGTGGACTAGCACCGCCTACTTATCCTACATACGGACTCCTCGCACTTTGTTATCTAACATAGCAAAAATAATTTGCTAATTGCGACTTATTAAATGTGATTGGTTACTACCAATCACATTTAATAAGTATAACGAAGGAACAACCTCGAACTACTGTTCGAGGTTGTTCCTTCGTCTGTCTTCTTCGCGTGTCTGCTCAGTTGTGGTAGGTGCCGGTATACTGTGGCCCATTGGTCAGCGGTCAGTTGTTGGAGATAGTGCCATGGCAATCTGCCAAGGCACTTCCTCTTCAGGCGCACAACTTGTTGTCGTGCGCTTGAAGGGACTGACCGTCTTGGTGGTCTGCCTTGGCAGAGTTGTCATGGCAAACGCCTATTGCTTCTCTGTTTACCCTAATTGCTATTGCTTAGTTTGCTGGCTATTTGCTCATGGCCCAATTGCTTACAGTTACTTGCTTGCTAACAAGGCTAGATTGCTGACTAGCCTGGGCTAGATTGCTGACTAGCCTGGTCACCAATGGCACCTACCTCCAAACAACGCATATTCTGCAGTTAACATATCTAAAATTGCTTAGTCTCTCGTATAACATATCCCTTGACTGTTCGAATATCTTTTCGATATAAGCCTTGGGAAACCGTACTAGCGTAGATTCTCTTCTTTTCCTTCTTTTCTCCAGTTGCATATTGGCATAAATTGTTAACCAATATGATATGTTATCGTTACGATAAGAGCACCGTTTTTCAAATGTCTGCTTTCCATTCAGTCACCAAGGCCCTATCACTTTCTCTTGACATAGTATGATCATTCTCTATAGTGTCTTTCTTTTCTTTAGTTTTAAGATTGTATGTGCTCGAAGTAATTGTGTGTTTAAATAGGTAATTAAATAGGTAAAGTCGAAGGTTTATCGCTCGTCTCCATTCTTTATTTTCTTCTTGGTACTGTTCGTACTCATCATGAAGAAAAACACCGCAACAACTAAACCTTTGTTGACAAGAAGGAGTAACCAAAACGTTTTGGCGTTTATTACGGTTGTATATCCGATATATGCTAAATATCTCACAGTGTACATAAAAATCCGCTGCATGTCAGTAGGGCAAAGTGAATAAATCAAAGTTGATTACGAATACTAGATTGAGGAGATGTATTTGAGAGTCCAAAACCGTTGTGTAAACACGGAAGGGTTTGCTGTACTCGTAAAGTCAATCGAGAAGTCGCGAGTATGAGGAGTCGAATGGAGAAACTGTAAGAACGTAAGGTACAGACGAAATATTATTTGTCTATGGAATGGCTGAGTGCAATGTTACCAATATTTGTATAAGTCCATGTACACTATTGATATTAAGGACTCATTAGCAATTTAAACAAAAGAACGAGTCTGGACGAGCCTGGGCGACGTCAGAGCTTAGACAAAGAAATCCTAATTAATATGCTTATTCACCGCGTCGGTTTTCTCGGCGTATCATTTGCTTACTAATTTGTAATGTGGCTAAAAACAGACTTGCACCAGGCTAAAAATAGCAGCACCGCTGAAGCGCAACGGGGCTCATGTTACACTTACACATATAATTATAAGTATTTCGCGTGTTCGGCATGCGACATGCGATGTGAATATATAAATTTCTAAAGGTACAGTTTTACCTCTACTTTTTAAATAACTCGTTCTTTCCAATGTCGAAGAAGAAACAGAATGAAATGTACGAAACAACAAGTCAACGAAAATCATGTCTTACTTAAAAACATCTTTAAGTAAGACAACGAGTCGATATAGTTTCCACTCGCGTTCTGTTTCAACTCAACTCGGATATTTTCGCGTTCTCAATCATGATAGATGTTTTTTAAACGGTTTAGCTTTTATCGGCTGGTTATGTTTTCTCTACTGACGTTTGGGATGTTTCCAAGCTGAAGATAGATAGTTTATTTAAATAAATACTGGCAGCCAATGGCTGAATTATGTGTTTACACGATAATATTTAAATGACAATAATACTACTAACAAATTCTAATAATTCTAATAATAATAATAATAATAATAATAATAATAATAATAATAATAATAATAATAATAATAATAATAATAATAATAATAATAATAATAATAATAATAATAAAAAAAAAGATCTATTATAGTCGTTTTTTGAAAAATCGATGATTACAATTAACGTCAATAAATAAAAGTCCTATCCATATCTTTATAGTCTAAAGCCTCATAATAATAATAATAATAATAATAATAATAATAATAATAATAATAATAATAATAATAATAATAATAATAATAATAATGGAAACTTTATTGAAATACTTTATATATATACAATTATAAATCTCACTAATTAAGATAATTTATAATTGACTACTTGAACCTATTTATTGTTTACAACTATATCTGAGAAAAATTTGAATTTAAAATGTATCTTCAAATGTTCATTAAGTCTGGATTTGTCCAATCCTTGTTTCTACAACAAAATATATAGTATGTTGTTCTAATGGCGATAGACATTATTTTCTTAATACAAAAATTTTGGTGTTTTTTATCACGACCTAGATCGTTTAACATCTCCAAAAAGGTATGACATTCTTTTGAGAAAACACCTAAGGAACTGATTGATAAATTTACAAATTTGACAGTTTTAAAATGTTCCTTTTGCTGTGTAATTACATCCCTGTATCTTGCTCTTTTGCGATCAACGTTAGTTTTGAGATTAGATTCATATCCAACGGAGAGTTCAAGGATATAGAGACAATCAGTGGAAATTGGAAAGAAGCAGATCTGGGCGATACGTTTCACCAGTTATAATCGATGGGCTCTTATATCCAGGAAGATCAACGAAGAGATTAGAGTTGATGACAGGTTAGTAGTGATACCCCCCCATATAGGGACCAAAGGGATGCCGCCTCATTAAATATTCAGCTTATTATTTATTCATTCTCATGCTCCTTTGCGACCCTCTAACCCTAATCTCGTTACGTCATTATGTCTCGTGCTCCTATATGACCCCCTAACCCTAATCTCACTCAACCCCCCGTTATTCACTACGTCATATTCACCTTATTATTTATTCATTCTCAGACTCCTTTAGGATAGTCTAACCCTAACCCCCTTTCCCTGGCTTGTTGCTGAACCCCCGGTTTTTATTACGTCATAACTGACTCGCGCTCTTCCGAAACCCCCTAGCCCTAGATGTTACTTAACCCCCCGTCATTCCCGATTGGTCTCCGACTGATTTCCGAAGTTAGGTCATTATCAAAAGACGCTAGACTTATTTCTTTATAACTAATAGAAACCAACTTTCATTTAAACCCTTAACCCTACTTATAGCCAACACTTGTGGGACACGTAAACGCACGGAGCATGCGTACAGTAAACTTTAACAAAATAGACGTTCTTCACAAGGAACTAAAGAGAAATTGATAGAGGCACTTTATATTTTTTATCTGAAACCTTGTCTGGAGGATTATAGAGAGTTCTGAACAGCGTAAGTGTCTGAATTGGCAGAGAGAACTGCTCTGGTCAAACCTGAATATTATTTGAATAATATGGAGACTTTGAATATTATATTAGTCAGAACCTAAATGACCAAACAGTCTTATACACGTTTGGTGGCAATAAGTGTTAACAATTTTAGAGAGTTATCGTTTACTTTGGCCTAGTTTGTAGAGGAACGAAACAGAAATGGATAGAGGCACTTTATATTTTTTTGTCTTAAACTTGGTTTGGAGGAATATAGCGGGTTTTTGGTTAAGTAATCCGAGTGTTATTTTCGAAGAGATGAATGTTGACAGTTTTGGTCGAATTATTGCCTATCTAACCTTAGTCTATAACCTACTAGTGATTCCTTGGATGAAGAAACAGTTCGAGAAGTCGTAAGAAGACACAAATCAATTCGAAAAGCGAAGAGCAAAGACTTGTCCATATATAACTGAGATACATCATGGTTACTAGGCTTTCTCTTTATAAGTGAGGAAATTGTAGGAAGATAGAATGAAGAATCACTTCGAGAAATCGTGAAAAGAACGATTTTAAGTGTCGATATATAAAGGCAAAGCAGTTTATTACTTTGAAAGCGTTGCTACGCTTTCTGTTACTAAGTGTGATATTTGCATATTTATCCTCAGTGCACGTGCAGGAGACAAAAGAAAAAACTCATTAGGGGTCATTAAGAGGATTAAGCGCTTAGGCAAGTCTAGGCGATGTCATTAGCAGTGTTACCATAGCGTCCTTCATTCGTCTCAGGCTCCTTTGGGACCCTCTACTATTACTCAGACCCCCGTGTAATACGTCATAACCGATAGCTCTCCGATTAATTCCCGAAGTTCCAAATGTTTGACAAACGGTGTCTTTCATGTGTGGGGTCTCTGGAGTATACACCTCCTATTTTAAGTCTTTAGGCATTATGAGAATATTTCGTTTGTATTCTTTCAATGACTTGGTGGCTCTTAAAAGCTTGTAATTTTTAAAATGTGATTTGTTTAAAGAAACATGTTTTTATAATAAGACTAAATAACGAAATAAAGTTTCAAAAATATATAATTTCATATTTACCATCACACAAAGCTCCTAATATTTACAAACAACGCAAAAGTTAAATCCATAAGTATCGGAATTATTTACAATCACTCGCTATCTATTACGGTTGTATATCCAATATATGTTAAATATCTCACAGTGTACATAAAAATCCATTACCTGTCAGTAGGACAAAGTGAATAAATCAAAATTGATTACTAATACTTAGATTGAGGAGATGTCTTTGGGAGTCCAAAACCGTTGTGTGAACACGGAACGGTTTGCCGTACTCGTAAGTCAAACGAGAAGTCGCGCGAGTATGAGGAATCGAATCGAGAAACTGTAAGAACGTAAGATACAGACGAAATATTATTTGTCTATGGAATGGTTGAGTGCAATGTTGCCAATATTTGTCTAAGTCCATGTACACTAATGATGTTAATGGCTCATTAGCAATTTAAACAAAAGAACGAGTCTGGGCGAGTCTGAGCGACGTCAGAGCTTAGACAAAGAAATCCTAATTAATATGCTTATTCACGGCGTCGGTTTTCTCGGCGTATCATTTGCTTACTATTTGCTGTTGGAGTAAGACCGCAGAGATGGAGGGTTTATATGAAAAATTGTTTTCAATGTTCGAAGATATTTACAATGAAACTTTGTGGGAAGAATATTCGAAGCTTTGTCGTGAAAAGTGCAATGGTTGTAGGACTAACCATCCTAGTCAGAAGCAACATAGTTGCCTAACAGATGATGAGCAACGGAGGTGGTGCTATGAAGAGACCAGGACAAACGTCGACGAACGAATCTGGATAGAGTTCAACGAAGCGGGAGAGGCGTTGAAATTACGAAATCAAAGAGACTCTCAAAAAACTTCAGAGACAATGGTCGAGTCGAAGGAAATTGACGACTCGCCAAATATTCTTTCTATATCTGTTCTGTTTAGCTGTCCATTAAAGTATCTGTACGAAGTAAAAGACACAGGTGTAAAATTTACGAGTACGATAAATAATCCTCGGGAGGCTTACGAGGAGTATCTTCTTGAAAAGTCTAGAAACTTAACGACGAAAAGCAATCTGAACTAATGCTATATGTGTTGTGAGAACATTATCGAGTTAATCCAAAGCTAAATTATGTTTTAAGTTAAAAAAATTACTTGAACTATATAGTGTGTAAGAAAGATGTGTAGACCTGAAGAAAAATTCATAAAGACATACGAGCAACATTATAGTTCTTTGTAGTTTATTTTCATATTTATAACAAATTACAGTGTGCAAATTGACAGCTAATTATTTACATAAACTGTCCTGCGTTTACGATTTCTTCTAGCGCACCCACTTCTTAGAGATATCGTTTGTTTCTCTGTTGTCAAAGCACTGCTCGCTCTTTATGGGGAATTTTGATATTTTCCGGGGTTTTTTGCGTTGTTTATTATTTACGGACTCCCCATGCTGCTCTCTTAGATAATTATTGAAGTTTGTTGCCATTTCCTCTTGTCTCTTTATAATGCTTTTCAAAGTTTTTCCATATGTAGTTCTGTGCTGTCTGCGATAGGTTCTTTACTCTGTACAGGAACACATATTCCACTTTTACTCCATTTTAGCCAATTTAGCGCGTTCTTTGATATCCATGTGATGTACTTGGTCAAGATGATTTGCTAGCCTTGCAAGATTAGTGCTTCCGCACCCGAAGACAGGACAGTTTCTACGTGTGCGACCCATGTTTAGTTGTTTACTCGAGCAGTAACAGAAAGCATTTGACATTTTTGGCATGTTAGATGCTTTTATTAGGCCCTTTTAGGCCTTATTTGGCCTATTTTGGCCCGTTTAGGCCTTTTGGCCCGTTCAAAGATACCCCCATCATCCCTGGGGCACCGCCCCCAAAGATACTACCAATACCCCTAGGGTGCCCCCAAACATATCCCCATCACCCCTGGTAACTTATACATTTAACCTGTACCAAAGGAATATCAGAAAGACATATACATTATTTGTAAATACTTTATTGAACTTCAGCATAGTACAGAAGATAATGTGTCAACGATTCACCAGTAACTTTAATTCTTATAATTGGTGTCATTCCAATACTATGGCGTTTAGATTGATTGTAGGAGTACACTAGTTTTTTGTAATACTGGTTTCTTTCGTTTGATGAAATCTAAACATATATTCAAAATGCACCGTCCTGTATAGCCTTTAATAAACCATTATCAGTATGTTTCAATGTCGCTTTTCTCAGGTATTCAGCACTTATTTTCATACCCGGGGTTGATATACATAATGTGTATCAGTCGGAAATATCCCTGATCTTACTCGGATTTCATCGGGACATGTCGGCGTGAGATCGACAAACAGGTAAGAATACGGGTCTTTGGTTGCCATCTGGTAGGCTTGCTGGAAAAACTTTGTGTTGTCGGGATACAACTGTTTGGCTAGATGAGTTACTTGACTTGCATCACGAACATTTTTTGTTAGGACAAAGTAACTAGCGTTGAGAGAGATGGTACGATGGTCTTTGCTTTGATGAAATAAGTTTTGCACAATATAAATCACGCTGAGATTACCATGGTGCGATTTCTTCGTGAACAGCTTGGCAATAATCGTATCTTTTTCTCCCATCATGTCATCAATGATAAATAGATTTCTTATTTGGGGATTAATACTATCCAATATAGATTCGGATAAACCTTGCACAAACTGAATCCCAGGAATAAGAAGTTCCATTTTAGCAAACGTGTCTTGGTACTCAGAATAAAAATAAATTATATTTTCTGGGACAGGGTCGATCATGATTTGGGCGTTGGCTAACAATTCCTTGACAAAGGTTGTCTTCCCAGTCTTGGTCCCCCAGAGACCAAGAGCCCAAAGGGATGTGTTAATTGTATGGAGTATGTATTTTTGTTGTCTTGGTAATTCGATGCGGTTCCATCAAATGGCGAATGCTTAAATGTAGAATCAGTAGACATCGTTTGAATTGGCCGATCTCCCCCATGCAGGACCTTTATGTGGCGTTGTAAATTAAATTGTCTTGAAAAGCTCTTTCCGCAAATATTACAAGCGCTAGGCATGTTCACACAACAACTCTCAAATTACTTGTGAAAATGTCCGGGAGAAAAGTACGATTATATCCTTGAGTTTCTTCTCTAATGCATGTGGGATATCAAAACGAACCAACTCGCAGCTGAACGTCACTTGGACGTTACTTAGACGCCGCCTCTAAATGAATAACTCATGAGTTACTCATGAATAAATGAGTAACTCATGAGTAAATGAGTAACTCATTTACTCGTGAGTTACTCATTTACTCATGAGTAACTCACGAGTTGCTCATTTACTCATGAGTAACTCACGAGTTACTCATTTACTCATGAGTAACTCGTGAGTTACTCATTTACTCATGAGTAACTCATTTACTCATGAGTAACTCGTGAGTTACTCATTTACTCATGAGTAACTCGTGAGTTACTCATTTACTCATGAGTTGTTACTCATTTACTCATGAGTAAATGAGCAACTCACGAGTTACTCATTTACTCATGAGTAACTCGTGAGTTACTCATTTACTCATGAGTTACTCATTTACTCATGAGTAAATGAGTAACTCATGAGTAAATGAGTAACTCACGAGTTACTCATGAGTAAATGAGTAACTCGTGAGTTGCTCATTTACTCATGAGTAAATGAGTAACAACTCATGAGTAAATGAGTAACTCACGAGTTACTCATGAGTAAATGAGTAACTCACGAGTTACTCATGAGTAAATGAGTTACTCATGAGTAAATGAGTAACTCACGAGTTACTCATGAGTAAATGAGTAACTCGTGAGTTACTCATGAGTAAATGAGCAACTCGTGAGTTACTCATGAGTAAATGAGTAACTCACGAGTAAATGAGTAACTCATTTATTCATGAGTTACTCATTTATTCATGAGTAACTCATGAGTTATTCATTTAGAGGCGGCGTCTAAGTAACGTCCAAGTGACGTTCAGCTGCGAGTTGGTTCGTTTTGATATCCCACATGCATTAGAGAAGAAACTCAAGGATATAATCGTACTTTTCTCCCGGACATTTTCACAAGTAATTTGAGAGTTGTTGTGTGAACATGCCTAGCGCTTGTAATATTTGCGGAAAGAGCTTTTCAAGACAATTTAATTTACAACGCCACATAAAGGTCCTGCATGGGGGAGATCGGCCAATTCAAACGATGTCTACTGATTCTACATTTAAGCATTCGCCATTTGATGGAACCGCATCGAATTACCAAGACAACAAAAATACATACTCCATACAATTAACACATCCCTTTGGGCTCTTGGTCTCTGGGGGGACCAAGACTGGGAAGACAACCTTTGTCAAGGAATTGTTAGCCAACGCCCAAATCATGATCGACCCTGTCCCAGAAAATATAATTTATTTTTATTCTGAGTACCAAGACACGTTTGCTAAAATGGAACTTCTTATTCCTGGGATTCAGTTTGTGCAAGGTTTATCCGAATCTATATTGGATAGTATTAATCCCCAAATAAGAAATCTATTTATCATTGATGACATGATGGGAGAAAAAGATACGATTATTGCCAAGCTGTTCACGAAGAAATCGCACCATGGTAATCTCAGCGTGATTTATATTGTGCAAAACTTATTTCATCAAAGCAAAGACCATCGTACCATCTCTCTCAACGCTAGTTACTTTGTCCTAACAAAAAATGTTCGTGATGCAAGTCAAGTAACTCATCTAGCCAAACAGTTGTATCCCGACAACACAAAGTTTTTCCAGCAAGCCTACCAGATGGCAACCAAAGACCCGTATTCTTACCTGTTTGTCGATCTCACGCCGACATGTCCCGATGAAATCCGAGTAAGATCAGGGATATTTCCGACTGATACACATTATGTATATCAACCCCGGGTATGAAAATAAGTGCTGAATACCTGAGAAAAGCGACATTGAAACATACTGATAATGGTTTATTAAAGGCTATACAGGACGGTGCATTTTGAATATATGTTTAGATTTCATCAAACGAAAGAAACCAGTATTACAAAAAACTAGTGTACTCCTACAATCAATCTAAACGCCATAGTATTGGAATGACACCAATTATAAGAATTAAAGTTACTGGTGAATCGTTGACACATTATCTTCTGTACTATGCTGAAGTTCAATAAAGTATTTACAAATAATGTATATGTCTTTCTGATATTCCTTTGGTACAGGTTAAATGTATAAGTTACCAGGGGTGATGGGGATATGTTTGGGGGCACCCTAGGGGTATTGGTAGTATCTTTGGGGGCGGTGCCCCAGGGATGATGGGGGTATCTTTGAACGGGCCAAAAAGGCCTAAACGGGCCAAAATAGGCCAAATAAGGCCTAAAAGGGCCTAATAAAAGCATCTAACATGCCAAAAATGTCAAATGCTTTCTGTTACTGCTCGAGTAAACAACTAAACATGGGTCGCACACGTAGAAACTGTCCTGTCTTCGGGTGCGGAAGCACTAATCTTGCAAGGCTAGCAAATCATCTTGACCAAGTACATCACATGGATATCAAAGAACGCGCTAAATTGGCTAAAATGGAGTAAAAGTGGAATATGTGTTCCTGTACAGAGTAAAGAACCTATCGCAGACAGCACAGAACTACATATGGAGAAAACTTTGAAAAGCATTATAAAGAGACAAGAGGAAATGGCAACAAACTTCAATAATTATCTAAGAGAGCAGCATGGGGAGTCCGTAAATAATAAACAACGCAAAAAACCCCGGAAAATATCAAAATTCCCCATAAAGAGCGAGCAGTGCTTTGACAACAGAGAAACAAACGATATCTCTAAGAAGTGGGTGCGCTAGAAGAAATCGTAAACGCAGGACAGTTTATGTAAATAATTAGCTGTCAATTTGCACACTGTAATTTGTTATAAATATGAAAATAAACTACAAAGAACTATAATGTTGCTCGTATGTCTTTATGAATTTTTCTTCAGGTCTACACATCTTTCTTACACACTATATAGTTCAAGTAATTTTTTTAACTTAAAACATAATTTAGCTTTGGATTAACTCGATAATGTTCTCACAACACATATAGCATTAGTTCAGATTGCTTTTCGTCGTTAAGTTTCTAGACTTTTCAAGAAGATACTCCTCGTAAGCCTCCCGAGGATTATTTATCGTACTCGTAAATTTTACACCTGTGTCTTTTACTTCGTACAGATACTTTAATGGACAGCTAAACAGAACAGATATAGAAAGAATATTTGGCGAGTCGTCAATTTCCTTCGACTCGACCATTGTCTCTGAAGTTTTTTGAGAGTCTCTTTGATTTCGTAATTTCAACGCCTCTCCCGCTTCGTTGAACTCTATCCAGATTCGTTCGTCGACGTTTGTCCTGGTCTCTTCATAGCACCACCTCCGTTGCTCATCATCTGTTAGGCAACTATGTTGCTTCTGACTAGGATGGTTAGTCCTACAACCATTGCACTTTTCACGACAAAGCTTCGAATATTCTTCCCACAAAGTTTCATTGTAAATATCTTCGAACATTGAAAACAATTTTTCATATAAACCCTCCATCTCTGCGGTCTTACTCCAACAGCAAATAGTAAGCAAATGATACGCCGAGAAAACCGACGCCGTGAATAAGCATATTAATTAGGATTTCTTTGTCTAAGCTCTGACGTCGCTCAGACTCGCCCAGACTCGTTCTTTTGTTTAAATTGCTAATGAGCCATTAACATCATTAGTGTACATGGACTTAGACAAATATTGGCAACATTGCACTCAACCATTCCATAGACAAATAATATTTCGTCTGTATCTTACGTTCTTACAGTTTCTCGATTCGATTCCTCATACTCGCGCGACTTCTCGTTTGACTTACGAGTACGGCAAACCGTTCCGTGTTCACACAACGGTTTTGGACTCCCAAAGACATCTCCTCAATCTAAGTATTAGTAATCAATTTTGATTTATTCACTTTGTCCTACTGACAGGTAATGGATTTTTATGTACACTGTGAGATATTTAACATATATTGGATATACAACCGTAATAGATAGCGAGTGATTGTAAATAATTCCGATACTTATGGATTTAACTTTTGCGTTGTTTGTAAATATTAGGAGCTTTGTGTGATGGTAAATATGAAATTATATATTTTTGAAACTTTATTTCGTTATTTAGTCTTATTATAAAAACATGTTTCTTTAAACAAATCACATTTTAAAAATTACAAGCTTTTAAGAGCCACCAAGTCATTGAAAGAATACAAACGAAATATTCTCATAATGCCTAAAGACTTAAAATAGGAGGTGTATACTCCAGAGACCCCACACATGAAAGACACCGTTTGTCAAACATTTGGAACTTCGGGAATTAATCGGAGAGCTATCGGTTATGACGTATTACACGGGGGTCTGAGTAATAGTAGAGGGTCCCAAAGGAGCCTGAGACGAATGAAGGACGCTATGGTAACACTGCTAATGACATCGCCTAGACTTGCCTAAGCGCTTAATCCTCTTAATGACCCCTAATGAGTTTTTTCTTTTGTCTCCTGCACGTGCACTGAGGATAAATATGCAAATATCACACTTAGTAACAGAAAGCGTAGCAACGCTTTCAAAGTAATAAACTGCTTTGCCTTTATATATCGACACTTAAAATCGTTCTTTTCACGATTTCTCGAAGTGATTCTTCATTCTATCTTCCTACAATTTCCTCACTTATAAAGAGAAAGCCTAGTAACCATGATGTATCTCAGTTATATATGGACAAGTCTTTGCTCTTCGCTTTTCGAATTGATTTGTGTCTTCTTACGACTTCTCGAACTGTTTCTTCATCCAAGGAATCACTAGTAGGTTATAGACTAAGGTTAGATAGGCAATAATTCGACCAAAACTGTCAACATTCATCTCTTCGAAAATAACACTCGGATTACTTAACCAAAAACCCGCTATATTCCTCCAAACCAAGTTTAAGACAAAAAAATATAAAGTGCCTCTATCCATTTCTGTTTCGTTCCTCTACAAACTAGGCCAAAGTAAACGATAACTCTCTAAAATTGTTAACACTTATTGCCACCAAACGTGTATAAGACTGTTTGGTCATTTAGGTTCTGACTAATATAATATTCAAAGTCTCCATATTATTCAAATAATATTCAGGTTTGACCAGAGCAGTTCTCTCTGCCAATTCAGACACTTACGCTGTTCAGAACTCTCTATAATCCTCCAGACAAGGTTTCAGATAAAAAATATAAAGTGCCTCTATCAATTTCTCTTTAGTTCCTTGTGAAGAACGTCTATTTTGTTAAAGTTTACTGTACGCATGCTCCGTGCGTTTACGTGTCCCACAAGTGTTGGCTATAAGTAGGGTTAAGGGTTTAAATGAAAGTTGGTTTCTATTAGTTGTAAAGAAATAAGTCTAGCGTCTTTTGATAATGACCTAACTTCGGAAATCAGTCGGAGACCAATCGGGAATGACGGGGGGTTAAGTAACATCTAGGGCTAGGGGGTTTCGGAAGAGCGCGAGTCAGTTATGACGTAATAAAAACCGGGGGTTCAGCAACAAGCCAGGGAAAGGGGGTTAGGGTTAGACTATCCTAAAGGAGTCTGAGAATGAATAAATAATAAGGTGAATATGACGTAGTGAATAACGGGGGGTTGAGTGAGATTAGGGTTAGGGGGTCATATAGGAGCACGAGACATAATGACGTAACGAGATTAGGGTTAGAGGGTCGCAAAGGAGCATGAGAATGAATAAATAATAAGCTGAATATTTAATGAGGCGGCATCCCTTTGGTCCCTATATGGGGGGGTATCACTACTCAGGTTGTAGTGTTTTTGCAATAAAGTTGAGAACGGAGTCATGTCTCCATGTAAATCGTGGAAGGTACGATTGGCATCCAGCAACTACATGTAGGAGGGTTTCGGGGTTTAAGCAGAAGGAGCAATCAGAGTTCGACATTATTCCCCATTTAGTAAGGTTTTTGCGGATGGGAAGAGAGTTATTGATGTAACGGATGGTAAAGTTGTAAATGTTCTTTGGTAAGTTTGATTGAGATTTAGACCATATGCTGTTTAGTTTCGACAATGAGAACTTGATGACGTTAGAGAAGAAGGAGCCTTGGAGAACCAGATGATTCTGAAGTTTGTTCTCTTGTCCGGAGTTGAAACTTTTAAGAACTTCCTTTGTCGAGGTGTAAACGTCATATTGAACGTTTGTATGGTCACATGTTGATTTCCAGAGATCTTTTATGGAATCATTTGGAGAGTTTCTTAAGGCGTTACGAAGAACTGTTTGGCACTGAGTAAACTTGATAGATGGAGGGTAGATATTTAGACCAAACTTATTACTGGTAAGATATACATTACTTAAAGTTCCTGATACAGGTATTTCAAGCCAATTGCGTATGTATTTGTTAACTTTTGAATCCATGTTTTCAGAGATCCAGGTTTTTGATAAGGTAGCAACAGTAAAATGCCAGGAGAATTTGGATAAGAGGTAACGACTATAAAGTAGAAGTTTGTTTTTCGGGTGTAGAGGTTTAAGATCAATTTCAGACATAACATCTTCAAGGAGAGTGATTAGCTCTTGTTTGTGCTCTTTGTTGGACATACTGAAGTCAAAGTATTTTCCTAAGTATCGGAACGAGTCTCCAATTTTAGTGGCAGGTATCAATTTATTGTTAATCAGAAGTTTTGGTAAATATTGAATTGATTTTGTTAGACTTTTCTTAATACTAAATGTACTACACTTATCAACTCTAACAATCATGTTGGACCATTGACACCAGATCGAGAAACGATTTAAAAGATGTTGATTTTCTGAATCTTGACCGCTTATTACCGCAGCATCATCAGCAAACTGGAACCAATGGATTGGGTTTAAAAATTTGTGATGAAACCAAATTGCCGGTATTTATCAGCTTTTATGTGTTGAATAAATGTATTGAAGCACATGTTGAAAAGTAGGGCTAAGACAGTCTCCTTGAAGCACTCCGCGGCCAACAGTTATGAATGGAGTAGAGAATTCATGTTATAATTGCAGTATTGAAGTCAGTATACAAGCTCTTTATAGTTTCACTGATGTGATTGGGAATGTGATGATAATCGAGGACAGATTGAATCAGGTTATGATGGACTTCACCAAAGGCATTTTTGAGGTCAAGTAGGGTGATGACAAGAGAACGTTGTTTTATTCTCGCTTGGTTGATAATATTTGTCATTTGAGCAGTGTGTTCCAAAGTGCCAGCCAGATTAGGTGTGAAGCCTTTTTGAATCTTATGTTCAATAAAGTTATTAGCCGTTAGGAATGAGAGCATAGCATTGCGGAGACATGAAGTAAGCACTTTTAATGGTATGGTTTCCAGAGTAATAGGACGGAAATTGGATGGGTCATTTGTGTTGCCTTTTTTATGGATAAGTATAGAACATGCTATTTTCCATTCAGCGGGTACAGATTTAGAAGACCAGACGCTACGTATTATTTCGGTTAGATAAGTGCGTAAAAATGGACAACGTTTAAAGCAAATAATTGAAAGTTGATCAAGGGGACAAGGAGAACCAGACGCTTTCATCCTGCGAATAATATTTGTAATTTGACGATAGGTTGGGGGTTCAAGGTCAAAACTGACGACAGGATCAGATAGCTTTGGAATCCAGCTGGGAATATAGAACAGTTTACTTGGATTAATTGAATTTAGAGTTTTGTTGAAATAGGTTAGGCATTCTGTCATAGTAAAGGATGGGAGTAAAGAATTGTTCTTATTCAGGACATTTTTAACGTAGCCCCAAAAATTTCTACCAATGTAGTTGTCGTGATTGAGTGATTGAACGTTTTGTCTTGATTTTGAGTTGTCTCGTAATAATAATAATAATAATAATAATAATAATAATAATAATAATAATAATAATAATAATAATAATAATAATAATAATAATAATAATAATAATAATAATAATAATAATAATAATAATAATAATAATAATAATAATAATAATTCGCTCAAGCGGACGTGTTTGAGTTCGCTCCCCGTTTTAAAAATTTAATTAAATTTTTCTACTTCTGTCCGCCGCCTTCTGTCTGAAGATATTTACTTGTTGAGTCACAATGGAGAAATCATCAAGACTAGTGGCTTAAATTACGAAACTACGAGGAAATATTATAACGGGTTCTGGCAACTACACAAGATACAAATTTACACGATGTCAAAGAAACCCAAAAAGATGAAATGGACGGAACAAATGAACATCGATGTGTTAGAATGTAAACGAAAAGCACAGGAGCTGACTACACTCAATAATGCCCCTTGTAATAACAACGGCAGGAAGAAAGGTTACATTGAGGTTATGAGCGAGCTATGGAACGAGAAAGGTTACGGTCACCTTGGTCTTAAACGACAAAATCTGCGAGATCAAGCTTCAAGGCTGGAAAAGACTCAACGGAACTCAACGGATATGAATGTAAATGTTATGAGAACGATAGATACAAACGAATCTATCTCGGACAGGATTCAGTCGATGTCAAATATTGTAAATAATATGACTTCTACCGAAGATATCGACGAGAATCGGAATCGAAATCAAAATAATATTGACCAGCAAGGCCAGAATGATAATTACCCGATACAAGGCCTAGATTTGCATACGTCTGCAGTACAACTCCCAGGGGAGTCAGTAGTTCTGGAGCGTGATCACTCAACCTTTGAATTTTCGAAACTCTTCGTTACAGGCGGAGAAGAACTGAGATCAGTAGAGGGCACCACACAGGGCGACCCTATCGCTATGAGCCTATACACCATCAGTCTTCAGCCACTGATAACGCTTTTACACATCTCAAGCAAAGCTAAACAATGCTGGTTTGCTGATGACGCAACTGGAAGCGGCTCGCTAAGGGATGTGAAGAAATGGTGGGATGAACTGTCAGAGAATGGTCCAGCGCTAGGATATTTTCCTAATGCGAAAAAGTGCTGGTTGGTCGTCAAACCCGAGAAAGAGGACGCTGCCAGGGTGGTCTTCTGCGAGACAGCAATTAACATCACCACGGAGGGTCACAAGCATCTAGGTGCAGCTCTCGGATCAAGATCGTATCTCGAAGAATATGTCGGCGAGAAAGTGGAGGACTGGGTAAGTTAGGTCACCAAACTTGCAGAGTTCGCCACATCCCAACCTCAAGCGAGTTATGCAGCCTTTATCTTTGGTTTACGGCATCGTTGGACATATTTCGTAAGGACATTACCCGATATTACCGACCTACTAGAGCCTTTGGAGCATGCGATAACTGATGCTTTAATACCAGCTATCACGGGGGATCATGTAGTCACGGAAGTTGAGCGCGACCTTCTCGCGCTCCCTGTGCGCATGGGGGGGGGGGGGGGGGGGGGGCTTGGGCTTACAGATCCAACGAGAACTGCACCCTTTGAATACGAGGCTTCTGTAAATGTCACAGCCCCCCTGGTAGAGAAAATTGTGGAGCAAGTACACCAGCCTGCGGATGCGTCTGAAATAATGACATTACAACTAAACGCACGGAAAGAGAAGGATAAATGTTTGAATGGGAGGCTACAACAAGTGAAGAGTTCCCTACCATCAAGAACCAAACGAGCTGTCGAGCTGGCCACGGAAGAAGGAGCATCTAATTGGTTAACAGTAATCCCCATCGAAGACCAGAATTTCAATCTGAATAAGAGAGAATTCAAGGACGCGATAAAGTTAAGATATGATTGGGAAATCACTGATACTCGAACAGTATGCGTATGTGGGGACCTGTTCAACGTGGACCATGCTATGGTCTGCCAGCGAGGCGGCTTCATAATTCAACGCCATAATGAGCTTCGTGATTTGGAAGCCGAGCTGTTGAGCATGGTGTGTAATGATGTTGAAATAGAACCGGTCCTACAGGATATCACTGGAGAAGGCTTAAACAGAGGCGCCAACAGAGCCCCTGATGCTCGTTTAGATGTTCACGCTCGAGGCTTCTGGGAGAGGCAAAGATCTGCGTTCTTTGATGTTCGGGTTTGTCACCCAAACGCAGAGTCTTATAAAGATCTCAGTCCCAAGCAAATCTATCGGCAACATGAAAATGAGAAGAAGCGCCAATACGCGAGCAGAGTGATGGAGATAGAACAAGGTACTTTCACCCCGCTAGTATTTACCACGACAGGTGGAATGGCTGATGAATGCAAGAAATACCATAGTAGACTTGCTGAATTACTTGCCATTAAGAAGAAGGGAGAAGACTACGCCAGCACAATGTCTTGGTTGAGAGCGAAAATCTCTTTCGCCTTAGTACGTTCAGCTCTCCTATGCCTTAGAGGAACCAGAGCAAGAAGAAGAACTGTAAATATTACCTTAGACAATGACATTACCTTAGAGAATGTGGCGGCCAGAATAGTTTGAAGAAACAAAGAATAAAGTTACTTGATATGTAACATTTTTATTATTTACTTATTTTCATTATTATCTTCCTTTCCTTTTAATTGTAATATAATCTTTCTACTGTCATATTGCATAAATTTAAATAGACATTGACAAACATTTTATAAGCTAGTGAGGTTTACCATTGTAAAATTTTAAAAATAATCTTTAGTATATTAGTATTATTAGCTTGTTTCAATTTATACTACGTCAATAAATTGTTGTTAATGAGATATGTTAAGAAAACTAATCCACTTATAATCGAACGACTCATGGGGGTTGTCACAGTGGTCGCTATACAATTGTTGCGGGTCGAGCAAACGCGCGCAAAAAAAACCAAAACAACAACCAAAAATCCATTTGGAATCAATGATAAATAATTATAATATATATATATATATATGAGTAATACTCTGGAGGAAAGTCGCATATCAGGTAAACAAATTTATGTTTGTTGCGTTTGCTTTGCTTGCGAGGTGACTGACACTACCATGAACCGTTCTATTACACAAGAGCTCAAGGTGCAGGTCGAACAATGAACAACATAACCTTTATTAAATAATATAAGCAACCAAAGGTCGAAATTGACCAACAGTTAAGCATGTGAAAAACTCGTGCTAAAGGCTTCTAACCCAATGAAAACTAACAAATCTAGATATCTTTCACGTGCATGAATACAATGACCTACTCTTTCTGTACCAAATAACCAGTACCGGAGCATAGATCTCTCATTCTCACTTGTGCCGTCAATCTGTAAAGATCGACGACAATCTGTAAGCGAGTTCAACCAAGTCAGTTGACTTGGTATACTGAAATGAAAAAACCCCACCCACCTCACATGTACATCACGAAAATGTCATAGAACGATATCTGTAATTATAATTGTATTAATGAATATAATAACTCAATAAAACTGGGCAGGGAAGTGCTGTCTGTCGGACAACCCTTCACCACGTGAAGCCTCCGATTGGGTCATTCAGGACTAGCACCTTACTAATAGCGGGTCGCCTGGCCGGCTAGTACTTTTCCTGACTGACCTGCCCAGAGAGTTCTCGCTATCTGGGACCTAGGCAGGGATCTAGTCCCTAGAGTCTAGGATTTAAAATGCTTCCCTGCCCCAATTGTTGCCACAAAATCTTTTTCTTTTCTTTTCCGATTTTATTCCGCCAATCTTGGTCAGCAATAGACAAAGATCATTAAACAAGGAATAAAATTATTATTATTACAATTATTAAAAAAAAAAAAAAAAAAAAAAAAAAATAATAATAATAATAATAATAATAATAATAATAATAATAATAATAATAATGATAATAATGATTATAATATATTGCAATACTGAATCCTAAAGTTAGGTTATGATGTTTACAAACTGTTGGAAGCATACAAATTGGAGCAATGTTAAAAGTTCTAAACTGAAATGTTTTGACATGAAGCAATAAAAAACAAATTTGCAAAACGGTTCGTCTTGTGCTGTGGAACTGCGAACTTCCTAATCTTTCTAATATTGTAGCTTGAACTTCTAATGTCTGGTATTAGGTGGTGAATATTGTGATCTACATCAGTCGCAATTTCGTTGAACATTTTTATACAAATATTCTTACGATGATTAGATGATCTCTCTATGTGTAAGATTTCTAAAGATTTGCTATACTCTGAATTTGGAAAGATAATACTGAGGGCGCGTTTCTGTATTCTTTCTAGCTCTTTGCTAAGGTAGCAACTCGATGAGTATAAACCACGAAGAGCTTGATGAAGAGAATAAACCACGTTTATCGGAATCTCGCAACAATGAAAACATGCTTCACATGATTGATCGGCGAGTCCCCAAAGATATTTTAACTAGTGCGTGTATTCCGTAGGGAATACAACCTTGACAGATAGCGTATATCATATTACCATAATCATAATGACGTAAACGCAGTGTCGCTATTTTTAGCCTGGTGCAGTCTGCTTTGAGCCGCATGTCTAATTTGCTGTTGGAGTAAGACCGCAGAGATGGAGGGTTTATATGAAAAATTGATTTCAATGTTCGAAGCTATTTACAAGGGAAGGCTTCTAGGACAGCGTCGGCCACGGTTGAAAATCCAAATATTACCAGGGTTAAGTCACGTTGGCCTGAAAAACAGAGAAAAATCTTCTCGACGTTTCGAGCGAAGGCCCTTCGTCAGGAGAAATTAGAAAACCAGTTTACCATTAGTAAACCAATGGAACTTTGTGGGAAGAATACAATGGAACTTTGTGGGAAGAATATTCGAAGCTTGTCGTGAAAAGTGCAATGGTTGTAGGACCAACCATCCTAGTCAGAAACAACACAGTTGCCTAACAGATGATGAGCAATGGAGATTGTGCTACGAAGAGACCAGGACAAACGTCGACGAGCGAATCTGGATAGAGTTCAACGAAGCGGGAGAGGCGTTGAAAGTACGAAATTAAAGAGATCTCAAAAAACTTCAGAGACAATGGTCGAGCCGAAGGAAATTGACGACTCGCCAAATATTCTTTCTATATCTGTTCTGTGTTTAGCTGTCCATTGAAGTATCTGTACGAAGTAAAAGACACTGGTGTAAAATTTACGAGTACGATAAAGAATCCTCGGGAGGCTTACGAGGAGTATCTTCTTGAAAAGTCTAGAAACTTATCGAATAAAAGCAATCTGAACTAATACTATATGTGTTACGAGAACATTATCGAGTTAATCCAAAGTTAAATTATGTTTTAAGTTAAATAAATTACTTGGACTATATAGTGTGTAAGAAAGATGTGTAATTTTATACGTGTGTAATTTTATCTGAAGAAATATTAATAAAGACATACGAGCAACATTATAATAGTTCTTTGTAGTTTGTTTTTATTTTTATAACAAATTACAGTGTGCATATTGACAGCTAATTATTTACATAAACAATTGTTTTTAAACAAACTGTCCTGCGTTTACGGTTTCTTCTAGCGCACCCACTTCTTAGAGATATCGTTTGTTTCTCTGTTGTTAAAGCACTGCTCGCTATTTATAAGGAATTTTGATATTTTCCGTTTTTTGCCTTGTTTATTATTTACGGACTCCCCATGCTACTCTGTTAGCTATTGCCATTTCCTCTTGTCTCCTTATAATGCTTTTCAAAGTTTTCTCCATATTTAGTTCTGTGTTTGCGATATTTTCTTTACTCCGTAAAGGTACATATATTCCAATTTTACTCCATCTTAGCCATTTAGCGCGTTCTTTGATATCCATGTGATGTACTTGATCAAGATGATTTGCTAGCCTTGAAAGATTAGTGCTTCCATGTTTAGTTGTTTACTCGAGCAATGACAGAAAGCATTTGACAATTTTTGGGGCGTGATAGATGCTTTTATTAGGCCCGTTTAGGCCTTTTGACCCATTCAAAGGTACTCCCATCGCCCCGGGGGCACCCCCTCAAGATACTACCAATACCCCTGTGGTGCCCCCAAAGATACCCCACCCCCGGGGGCACCCCAAAGATACTACCAATACCCCTAGGGTGCCCTCAAAGATTGCTCTTAAAAGAGCCTAGGGGTAACCCCCAAACATCCCTGGGGTACCCCAAATACCCCAGGGGTAACCCCCAAGCACCCCTGGGGCAATGTGATACGAATGGGAACGTAAAGAGTACTGTCTTACATTCCCTTTAGCCTATGGTTTTGAAAGCTTGACCAATGGTAAGAAACAAAGAAAAAAAATTGAGATGTTCCGAGATGTTGTATAGGCAGTTTCAGTGAATGAGTCAAGTTTGCCGCTCTTTTAAATTAACAATTCGGTAATTGATCAATCCTTAAGAACACGCCGCACCATCTTCACGCTATATTTTACTATAACATAACTCAACAAGACCTTTTACACGAGAGTTGATAAGCGGTAACTTATACATTTAACCTGTACCAAAGGAATATCAGAAAGCCATATACATTATTTGTAAATACTTTATTGAACTTCAGCATAGTACAGAAGCTAATGTTTCAACGATTCAACAGTAACTTTAATTTTTAAAATTGGTGTCATTCCAATACTATGGCTTTTGGATTGATTGTAGGAGTACACTAGTTTTTGTAATACTGGTTTCTTTCGTTTGATGAAATCTAAACATCTATTCAAAATGCACCATATGTCTCAATGTCGCTTTTCTCAGGTATTCAGCACTTATTTTAATACCCGGGGTTGGTATACATAATGTGTATCAGTCGGAAATATCCCGGATCTTACTCGGATTTCATCGGGACATGTCGGCGTGGGATCGAAAAACAGGTAAGAATACGGCTCTTTGGTTGCCATCTGGTAGGCTTGCTGGCAAAACTTTGCGTTGTCGGGATACAACTGTTTGGTAAGATGAGTCACTTGACTAACATCACAAACATTTTTCGTTAGGACAAAGTAACTAGCTTTGAGAGAGATGGTACGATGGTCTTTGCTTTGATGAAACAAATTTTGCACAATATAAATCACGCTGAGATTACCATGATGGGATTTCTTTGTGAACAGTTTGGCAATAATCGTGTCTTTTCCACCCATCATGTCATCAATGATAAATAGATTTCTTATTTGGGGTTTGATACTATCCAATACAGATTCGGATAAACCTGGCACAAGCTGAATCCCAGGAATAAGAAGTTCCATTTTAGCAAACGTGTCTTGGTACTCAGAATAAAAAATAAATTATATTTTATGGTACAGGGTCGATCATGATTTGGGCGTTGACTAACAATTCCTTGACAAAGATTGTCTTCGCAGTCTTGGTCCCCCCAGAGACCAAAGGGATGTGTTAATTGTATGGAGGATGTCTTTTTGTTGTCTTGGTAATTCGATGCGGTTCCATCAATGGAGAATGCTTAAATGTAGAATCAGTAGACATCGTTTGTATTTGCCGATCTCCCCCATGCAGGACTTTACGTGGCGTTGTAAATTAAACTGTCTTGAAAAGCTGTTTCCACAAATATTACAAGCGCTAGGCAGTGTGACCAGGTTTTTACAGAGGCAATTACTACATCACGTGGCAGAAATTACCAAATTTGGCAAAAAATTACTACATCATAACACCCCCATCCCCCACTAAATGGCGAAAATAAGGTCATTACAAATTTCAGTAAATGAACATTTTTTATAAAATTAAAAATTCCAACATTTACAGCATAAGTTATTAACATTAACAGAAATAGGAAATTGAGAAAACGAAATAACAAATGCACGCATGTAACAAAACATCGCAGAGTCTTTTAAATAATACAATATAAAGTTGATAGAAATGGATAAAATAAAACATTTCAAAAGAAATTAATAATCATACGTAAATTTCAAAAAATTACCAATATTTTACCAAAATTACCAAAAATTACCAATGTAATTACCACAAATTTTTAATTACCAAAATTTTCTAAAAATGCTGAAAAATTACCAAAAGTAATTTGAATTACTACGTCTGGTCACACTGGCGCTAAGCATGCTCACACAACAACTCTCAAATTACGTGTGAAAATTTCTGTGAGAAAAGTAAGATTATAATCTGGGGTTTCTTCTCTAATTTATATGGTATGCCAAAACGAACCAATGCGCATGCGTAGCTGGACGTCACTTGGACGTTATGAGTAACTCGGGAGTTACTCATGAGTAAATGAGTAACTCATGAGTAACTCATTCTTTCTCTCTCTCTCTCTCTCTCTCTCTCTCTCTCTCTCTCTCTCTCTCTCTCTCTCTCTCTCTCTCTCTCTCTCTCTCTCTCTCTCTCTCTAAGGATTATCTTTATGAGGATTGACCAATTACCGAATTCAGTTAATTTAAAAGAGCGGCAAATTTGAGTCATTTACTGAAATTGCCTATACAATGAGAGAATGCCCTAAGATGTGTCGGAACATTATAAATTGTTTTCTTTGTTTCTTACCATTGGTCAACGTTTCAAAACCCTGGGCTAAGGCTATGTAAGAGAGTACTCCTTACGTCACACTCGTATCACATTGCCCAAGGGGTGTTTGGGGGTTACCCTGGGTATTTGGGGTACTACAGGGGTGTTTGGGGGTTACCCCTGGGGTGATTGGGTGTACCCCAGGGGTGTTTGGGGGTTACCCCAGGAGTGATTGGTGTATCCCAGGGGTGTTTGGGGGTTACCCATAGGATCTTTTAAGGTGGCTCCATACAGTTTCTTGAACAATGGAAAATACAAGTTTGAGATTTCAAAACACGTGTACAAATAATTCGGAAAAAGAATAAAACTAAATATTATGCATAGTTAAACAGTCTGATAATCAAAAACTGTTACCAAATAAATAGCAGCAGTTGTTGCTATGGCAACAATGACGTTTCAAAATGGCTGCCAATTACCATTCAAACTAATTTAGTTCGAGAAAATCATTGGTGACCCACAATTTTTTTTCATTAAAACTTTTCTTGAAGCATGAGTACTCAATAGGTCGATTTTAAAAAAATTCTGTAGAACGAATAATTTTTTTCCCGGAAAAATCATGTTTGTTAATTTTTAAATCTACAGAATTTTTTAAAAATTGGCCTATTGATTATTCATACTTCCGGAAAAATTTTAATGAAAAAAAAATTGGGGGTCACCAAAGTCTTTCTCGAATTAAATTAATCTGAAGGGTAATTTTGAAACGTCATGTTGCCATAGCAACAACTGTTGGTATTTATTTGGTAACAGTTTTTGATTGTCAGACTGTTTAACTATGCGTAACATTTAGTTTTATTCTTTTTCCGAATTGTTTATGCATGTGTTTTGGACTCTTAATCTTGTATTTTCCATATTTCAAGAAACTGTTGCCACCTTAAGAGAGTAGTATAGGATATGGGGGTACCAGGCCAGTTTATTTTGGGTGCTACGACAGGGATGCCTCTCCTCCCCGAGGCACAGACGCCATTTGTTCTCTCTAACAGGGCTGTTTTTATTCGGACTATTGCACAAATTTTCGCGCGTCTAGGTACCGTCACCTTTTTCCGGTAGATGGTACCGTCACATTTTAAAGTGGCCGGCAAAGTTACTTTTCACCATGCCATGGTACAATGGCTTTTATTATTAGTGTAATCGTCGCCCGAGCTGAGTCTGAAGACAGTGGCAAGCTGAGTCCGAAGAATGCAGCAAGGTTGTTGGTACTGTCACTTTTCCGCTAAGTCGCCATTATTTGGTTCCGTCTGCTGGCCCTGCCGTTGGTCAGGTCGTGGCTAGTCCCTCGGGGCGTAACTAGGGCAAGTCACAGGCGAAGCCTGTGGCAAGTCCTAGTGTCGCCCCCTATAGGACTAGCCCGAGACTTGGAACGCGGCTTAGAACTTTATTTGTCACCATCTGCTGGCCCTGCCGTTGGGTAGGCGACTTGGCACTTTTAGTCGAGTGATATACGAAATAATCTAGGGAGAATTATGAGCTGGCGACAGGCGACAGCCTGGAGAATACCAGCTCATTTCTCCCGGTTGTGTATCGCCGATACCATAACTTTTCCCATACCTTGGTACCATCACTTTTCCGTAAGTTGTCCTATCGGAGATTACACCACTGGGACCGAGGTTTGGTCAAACATATGGGCCATCCGGTCTCGCCCCCAACTCGCAAGCCGAGCCCTTAGCAACTGCAAGTTCCACCGATCTTCCAAAATACAAGTCTTCACGGAATCCAAGTCAGATTTTATGAAGTAGTCCGCAGACTTAAAGAAACCTCCTTTCCACCGTACGGAGAGAAATATGTCGAATGCCGGCGTTTTTAAAGCCCTAAATTTCCAGCCTATACTAGCATCAAGAGAAATTGCCTATTTCAGTCGGTTTAGTCACTAGCATCACCTTTTTTTTTCTTTTTTTTTTTTTACTCCAAAAACGCAAAGCCCATGTTTACACTACATAACGTTTTTACTAAACAGATACCCGGCCACAGCTGTTACAACCAAGATAATCCCAAGCTCATTGTTTTTCTGTGTGACAGGTGCTTGTGGCTCCGTAGATGTATGGAAACCTATGTTAGGTGCTTGTGGTTCCGTAGATTTATGGAAACCTATGTGTGGAGAGTTTTCCTTCCTGTCTGGTTCCTCATCTAATGTTTCCAGATGTGGTACATATTCCTGGCGTATCTTCTTTGGTCGCTTGTGAACACCCTGGTAGTTTACTTTAGAGTTAATACCAAATTTCATAGCATCAGACGCGTGTTTGAGTAAGTTGTTATATCCGATAATTTTTGTCTTCAGTATTGTGAGTGACCCTGGCACTAACCATGTGTCAGGACTTATGGCCAAGTTCTGGGTTACGTTAGTATCTGATATTGATCTGTTCATATTCAGAATCCAAGTGCTAACAGAGTAGTTAACGACGGCGTCATTTACGAGGACTCTGAATTCCTGTTGTGACTCCAGACTTCCGGCACCCTTCTTAACAATACTTACCCTTGTTTTAGCTTGAGAGCCTAGCACTGCATAGACATAAGCCTCGATAGACTCGTTTAGATATTGGAGCCCTATCCTGGTAAAACCATCTGTCTTAAGTGGTATGAACCTTCTGTAGTGTGTTTTATAATCAGGGTTAAGTCTCCACACCCACTCCTTAAATGCGCGGTCATGATGCTGACCAGAATGTGGGTTAATAAGGAACTTTTTCTCTCTAGGTATATTTGACATGTTGTCGATTACATCCTTACCAGCACCAAATTCCCTCATTAGGTCACTTTTCTTCTCCTTTATAAGGCGCCTTAGTATACGTCGGGTAGTGAAGTACACGTGGAAGCGCATAATAGACGTAACCACTGGATAAACATCATCGGAGAACTTTAGATGCTCAACCCCAACACCGCAGCAGTACGTACTTAGGTAGACGGCAAAGATTAGCTGGTAGTAAGGTTCATTGTTATTCCACCACACTGCTATATCAGTCCTGTTTCCTGGGTTCAGAACTGGTAACTTAGACATGAAGAAGTTATGGTCGTTAACATAGACCCTGAAATTGTTAAGGTCGTAGTCTATAACGTTCTCAGACAGGTATGTAAACTTTGAGAAGTCGTGTTTTCCCTCAATGTCCTTCTCCCAATGTCTTTTTCCCTGAACCTTCTGCACGGTACCACCACCTAACCATATTTTTGGGAACTTTGGCGGTGGCTTATCTATTGTGAGGTACTTGGTGTAGTTCTCATTGCTCTTGAATTCCCGGTCCTCGGTGTAGATGTATGTAGCATCGGCGCCGGCGGGTCCGAAGAACACGCCAGGTTCTGTCTTACCAAAAACTGATTCAGTTATAAACTTGCTTTTGTCAGCATATGGGTACTTAGCGAAGAATCTACTTATGGTCCTGTTCATATATTATAGGTTGTGTACTATTCTTATGCTGGTATATATGCTTACCAGTTATAACAACACCTCCAAGTAATCCTATTAGGGGTATGTATGGGCTAACTACTGATATTATACTCTCAACATCTTTTCTAAGTATACCATTATTCTTAAGTTCATCTGTCAGCGCAACAGGATCCTCAATTGCGTCAAGACCACCAAGCATTGTTGAGAACTGACTTATTAGTAAATCTGTTAGGAACCCGTCTGCGTCCTTCTTCCTTTTAGCTTCATAGGCCTTGTAAATTTTGTCTAATGTCTTCTCACTACATTTTCTTATATGTCCGGACTTCTGGGTAATGTACCCATCATCAGATGCAGTTATAAGTTCCTCGCGCCTGGTGTCTATGCTAGGTTCCTCAGTGCTCACAGTTTTAGCAATACTCTCTTCCGCAACCTGCAGCTCGTCAACTAGTTTTTCAATAGCCTCATATTCAATAACAACTGGCTCATTTTTACTGCGCTTACCTTCCCTCTTAGGCATACATTAGGTTATGTTTCATTTAACCTCATAGGTCGGAGGCTGCGCACTGAGTTTAATGTCAAGGTACTTACCAGTGGCAAGCTGTGTAATGATAGACTTTTCCATTTCATCGTCTGCTATATATCCAAAAAACTCATCCCTTAACACCTTCATACTTCTCCTGTTATGCGTACTGAAAAATAACAGTCTGGTGGTGTTGTCCCTTATACCAGTCGCGACACTATTCAGCTTTTGCGTTAGAATGAACAATGTGATATTATGATGCCTGCCACTGTATGATAAAAAAGCCAGCATGCCGTCGTTAAGATGTTGATCACCTGTGTTACTCATGTCATCAACTATTACAGCAGTCTTAGATCCAGAGTAAATTTTTACTACAGCCTCAATAACAGGGTCTAGTCTATCTGGGCTTATGCTAAGTCCGATGACATCAGGGTCGCTATTAAGATATCCCCAGTCTAGGTATGTCATATTTATTCATAGTGTAGGACAGAGTATTATGATGAAGTCAAAATACTTCCCGTACTCTACAGAAAGTATTTCGTTAAGCAATGTGTAAGTTTTACCACATCCAGATGGTCCAACTATCAGAATAGTCTCTGGCTTATCCATACACTAATACTGAATAGACTGAAGCTGACCATTAGCCAGGTTTATTAGCCCATCCGACAGCACGTAAAGGTAGCAGGTACAGGCAGTGGTCCCGGCACTTTTCTCAACCTCAATAAGTATTCCATTCTGTGTATCAGTTAGCTTCACACCCTGACCCTGTACTCTCTTTAACGCTGTTGTTGAAAAGTCACAGACCAGGGCAAACTTGTCATGGAAAAATTGTACCTCACTAACATTCCTATCAAACCTATCATCACTTGGGAAGAACACCCGACTGGCCTCACTGAAGAAATCGTACTTCTTCATCGACTGTGTGTATAGGAAGTTTGGTTGACCCTGGAAGCTTATCTTAACACTTTCAATAGATGGGTAGTAGAAAGACTCACTTCCATCAGTTGTTCTTTTAAAGATCATTACAATATTTCTAAGGGACTTCCTTGGTAAGTTCACGTTTTCATGAATCTTTGTGCTTGCAGCAGTAACCGGAAAGGTCTTAACCAGGGTGGCGTGACTGTAATAGGAAGATTTCCCCCTACTGTAAATCCCCTCAACCTCACCTGCTAGCATCTCATTCTCAACTGTCTCATACCTCAGCTTAAGGTTATCAAGTCTGAAGCTTCCTGGCACAGCCTTACCACTACCTCCGGGGAGTAACACCTTAGCTGGCGTGTTGATCTTTAGTATGGTCTCATGTGTGTTCTGCAATGCTTGGGGATAGATGGCTCCATTTTCACTAAGCCAGTCATCATCAATAGGTATTGTGAACCTGTCACCATAGATACCATTCACAAGAGCATCACCAGCAACACTAGCATCACCACTTGCATCCTGACTTCTAAGCTTAGCAAGATTCACACTCCCCCAAGACCCTGATCAATTTTTCCAACCCGCTTTGACTTAGACCAAAGGTCCTCATAGCACCTAAGAACATGGGCCTCATTCAGGTCCCTATATATTTCCCCATTAAGCTTGTGTGTTACTTGCTTGAACAGTGTGGACTTAAGGTTGTTCTGATGGTATGACTCCTTATTACCATTTTTCAGGGTGAATGTAAGCATCCTACTACCAGGAATTAGTACATGATTAACTGGTAGTGTCGACAGCTTTACATACAGGTCCTGACCAGAGGATATATGTGTTGGGTTGAATGTTACGTCGACTACTCTCCTAGTGCCTTTCTTACTACTGTCCGGTTTCTTTAGTTTGTAGCTCGGATTGATTCTATCTTCCTGCAACATAGACTAAGTTATATCTTAATTCTTTTTTCCATATCTGTCATAAACCATCCATACAATTGCCAGAACCAACACCCACAGATTGCTGGCCAAATAAGCCAACCCCATAGCACCATACTTTAGCAGAGCAACTAATAGATTACCGACAGCCATGATAATAGGACCTAGCACTGGACCAAGTTTCTTAGCCAACTTTCTGAAGGTATTATAGACCGACCGTCCGAATGATCCAGCAGCGTTAGCACCTATTTTAATATTGTGACGCAACCCTATGATTACAGTAGTCAGAAGGCCAGCCAGACCCACAGCAAGAGATGTCGCACCAAGCCGGTTTTCCTTCATCCACTTCTTAAAACGTTCTAACCTAGACAGATCTCTTATACTCTCATTACTACCAACCTCTTCCTCAAACACTTCAATAGCCTCACTATGGACAGGAGGAACAGCTTTCTCAGTAATACGTACAAAATCACTCTTCAGCTCAGATACCCTCTGGATATTCCTGTACAGTTGCTCCTTCAGCGGGTCAGACTCTCTAAGAGCCTTCAGTCTGTACTCATTAGCCATCTGGTCGAGAGCTTCTATCTTAGTGTCAGCATCCCCCCTAGGGTCCAGTATCCCTGTGAACTCCCTGATATCCTGCTCTGTAAACTCCCCAGCCAGTTCATGTAACCTCCTACTAATTTCTGATACAGAGGACTCAGCTATATCCCTGGTAACACTCTCAGGTATCTCTGGCAGATAAATCGGATCATTACCAGTTCCGTCAAAAATGGTGGTGTTATTAAGGTCATCAATAAGTCTACCTATCTTTTCCCCTGGCTTTGGTTTCTTATAGTGTTTGTTCTTTTCCATAACCATACTTTCAATCATTTCAGGTGTGAGTTCAGTATATGTATCTTCATCAAACACCTCCCTAACAGCTTCCGTACTTACTCCCGTTTCATCTGACACCGATTCCGCCATATCACGTGTGATCGCTAATGTATTCTCAACTAGTGTGGTAAACTCCTTCTCTCCGTCTGACCCCACATTAAGCCTATTGATGATGGGTTTACCAGCATAGTTCCTACTTGTATTGATCACCCTAACGTCTACACCCTTATAACTGAGAGTAGTTGTCAGACCACCAACCGCGGCATTCCCACCTCTTGCGAAAGTGATACCACGGATTATTCTGAGACCTTTATCATTATTTAGTAGAGGTCTTACGCCATCACCATCAGTTAAGGCTATAAATGATCTAATAAACTTGACCGTATTCATACGATTATTTTCTGACAATATTTTACTGAAGGTGCCTTTATTAGTTACCAAACTATTAATGTACGCGCTAATATTGTCCTTAGTTCCAATTCTCCTAACAACAGAAACGTCTTTAGTCCTATAGTTCATATCCTCATCAATCCATTTAGTCTCAGCATAAGGGTCTTCATCCTGATCTGACAGGTAATCAGATTCTGGCCGCTCTTCACCTTCACCTTCCCCTTCACCATTTTCAGGAGGGTTGTTTTCAAAGTCGTTAAATACTTCACCACCTTCAGCCATAAACTAACCAATATTCTGGATATCACTCTCAGGTACCCAGCTATTATGCTTGCTATCATACCCAAGCCACTTCACCAGGGCCATCTTCTTTTTCCTCTTCAGTATTTTCTCTACTCTATAGACATGATCCTTCTTAACAACAGCACTTAGCTCCTCTTCATAAAACTTCCCAATTACTGGCTCACCCTCTAAGTCCGCTATTTCATAAACATTTGGGTCACCCCTAATTACCTTAGTCACCTTGAATAGTTCCTCTGTGAAGTTAGCCTCATAGCCCTTAGTGAATATGCTTTTGTACTTGCTTATCCTAACAGTATCACCAACTTTAAATTTAGCCAGAGGGTATTCTCCAAAGGTATGTCCAAATAAGGTGTTCCAAACTTCAGCCTCATTACTTTTATTCACATTAGACGGTTTCATCAGTATAGTTCTATGCTTACTGTTATTGTAATTGCTAACCAGAGAGTCCAGAACATCAGTCCACTTATATGTTCCCCTACTGTAGAAGTACTTCCACATAGCCGTCTTGAGGGTTCTGTTAAACCGTTCCACAACAGCAGCCTTCTTATCTGATAGAGTGCTAAAGTACTTAGCACCAGCTCCCTCCAGTAAGGACTTCACCCCAACGTTGTAAAATTCCTTACCATCGTCAAACTGCACCAGTTCTGGATCCGCTCCAAAACGCTTCTTAAATTTCTTAAGTAACAACGTTACCGCCTTGGTCATACTTCCAGTGTCTTTCCTATACACAGGGATGGCAAAGGCATATCTGCTTAAAATTTCAACAGCCGTCAGTATCCAATGGTATCCCCCATTCTTATTCCCATACTTACCCATATCAACAAGATCCATTTGCAGCTGCTCACCAAGGTAGTAAACCCTAGTCTGTCTGAACTTATGCTTACCAACTATTTTCCTGTACCGTGTAAAAGTGTCCTGCGATTTTAACCACTCAGTGACCTTACTCCTACTCACACCTGGGAGACCATCCGCCAAGGCTTTCTGGTAAAGTCTCTCAGCTGACTGATAACCAGTTGTCGGATTATAGTATATATCTCTCAGCCCCTGTTCCAGTTCTATGTCATTGTCCATATACTCTACGGGATGTACAGCTCCAGCAATATACTCCCAAAACCATTCATCGGATTTCCATTCTGATCTGTCACATGGAATTCCAACTCATTTATAACACCTTTACCAATTTCCAGCTCGGTCTCAATGTCAACAAATGACTGTGTCGAACCGAACAGAGGCTGCTCACTAGTGACTGGAAGACTTACTAGGGTATTACTCTTCCTCCCGTTATACAGATTCATTGATGTAGATATTACATTACACATCACCACCAGGTACTTCAGCCCGTTATTCACATTTATCAGCCCACTTTTCACATTACTACCTGGTAAAAATATACGGGTGCTGAATCCTAGTAAAGAGGCTAAGTTGTTATGCAGTACTAGCGTCGTGCTACTGTCAGTCACCATAGTACACTTAGCCTCCGGTTTACTAAGCGTTAATGTAACCCCGCTGTTCCCCTCAAGTATCTTCTTAAAATCCTGGAATGTGTAATAACCATCCCCAAGGAATTTATTCACCCTCTTATTGTGAACATAGTAGTTACCCTTGCTTCCAGACACATTATAGTACTCCCACATTATGTATGCCTTCTTCAGAAGAATATGAGGATTTTTCCCAGTAAGTATAGGCTCCTCAATTCTAATAACCTTATGTGATCCTTCTATGGTCACAGTTAGCTTCCTCATAATTACGGTATGATTATATACCCTAATGTATGAGTTTGAATTTAGGTTTTGGTAGTGACACCACCAGCAGCAGCAGCACACTAGGTGGTCAGGCAACAGAGGACATTGACATGAAAAATTTTAGGATAACTCAGAGAACCCCGGCCACTGATGACAATCACCTGATAAGCAAGAAGTATGCCACAGAGAAGTTCGCTAAGAAGGAGAATTACAGGCTTAACGCCACAATGGCCTGGTACTATCCAGCAATTGGTGGAACGCCAGAAGCACTCGGTGGTAACACCTACCCAATGGTTCCAGTAAGTAAGGACACCATGATAAGAATACTATGCCACTCATTCGACACAGATGGTGTGGTGCCTGACAATGTTGTGCAGGTCGCATACAGACTTTACTATGTCACATACAAAGCAACGCAAGGTTCTGAGCTACTTGGCACACTAACTCTGGGAAATGCAGACAGGCATTATGGCGGTCACTGGTCTATACCTGTTAACCATGACTTTTATGTGAAAGACACTATCTCAGCACAGCAGGTCAGTAATAAACCATCTGTCGGTTACATCTACCCAACAATAACTGGACTGATTAGTGGTAATGAGAGTTGCCTGACTGTAGCATTCTATGAGCCAGTCTGAATCGGGGTTAGCTTATGACACTTAACAGAGAGAAGAGTATAATAAGATTCAACCACATATCCGATAAGCTTAGCTTGGAAGAGGTTGAGATGTTAAAGTCACTTTATGAGCATTACCACATGATGGCTACCTGCTACCAGTGGCAATTTAAGAGACTCTCTAGGATCAATCTCACCATGAACATGTCTGCTATATTCCTGACTGTTGCTGGCGGGGCGTTTAGCGCATTAGGTGGATTTGCTACATTATCTATAAGTGCTGTCGGACTTCTTATGCATGGGTATATCAAGAATAAGAGAATAGCGGAGAAAGTAAGTCAGTGCGAGGTTGCATACAAGAGCTATACAAAGTCACTAAACACCATCAAAGGATATCTCAGAGGTATCGAGTTTGACAGATCCACAATGTTTAGCAATCTGACTATGGTAGACAACATAATAAATGACAGCACTATGCCGCTGGAGAGGAAAATAAAGGATAGGAACTAATTACGAGGTGAGCCATTTTTGTAATGAGATCAATACCGCTGATGAGGCACCATTAAACATCTACGGAGAATTTGATGAGAGCAGACCGAACATAATAACTAATCGTGATACTAACACAGCCCATGAGTATATTGAAATGGATGAGTTAGGTGATAATAGGGTTGATGATAATGAGAGAAGTCATGTTAGTGAACTAGAATGGGACGACTTGGGTTTCAGAGAACGTGATGCTGCAGAGCCGCAGGGACTACTAGTTGAAACTATTGGTGAGTATAGGATGAGGCAGATCTGGAGAGGTCACGCGAGGGATTTCTTCACTAACACTCTGGACCTTGAGCCTGAATGTAATGATACCAGGTTCATAGACTACCTGCTGGACAATGGTATACTCGAGATCAGTAGGGAGCTGAACACCGAAGGTATTTTTACTGACTATGCTGTGAAGTTCAATGGAGGTGTGTTCAGGTCAATTCGTAGGGTCACAATTGAGGAGGCTGGTTTGATAAGGACTGATATAAGGAACCTATATGATGAGTGGCAGAGGAAGTTGTATAGGAGTGCTGCGAAGAAGGCTGGTGTAATAACGGGTATTGGTCTTAGCATAGCGGCGATAGTTACAGGACTAGCAGTTGGGCTAACAAGAGGAGGCTCAGATGTGATACATGCGGGGAAGAAGAGGAGAAAGTGGGAGAAGCTTAACCCAGCTAAGGTCACCATACCGTGGTCAGACATTGAGGAGGCTGGTGGAGATGTTCTAGTATTTACTGGTAAGTATCTCACAGTTATCTTAGCGGTATCTGCAGTGTATCTGACAGCAAGACGGTAAGTAAACCTGAGGTAATCTATAAGATGACTGACAGCAAACCTGAGGTAATCTATAAGATGTCTGACAGTAAAGACCCTAAGATCACCACTGATGTTAAGACTAAAGATCCCAAACGTGTTGAGGCGGGTAAGAGGTTGGCAGCAATATCCAAAGCAGCAAAGGAAAAGAAGATGAAGGAAAGGATAAAGATGGAGGAGCCAGATTCCTCATGGTCATTACCTACTAATGGATATATGTTAGGACTAGCAGGACTTCTGGTAGCGTGTGTGACATTATACTTCACATGGAAAAGTGATAGGAGGGAGGTAGCTGCTTCTGTCATCACCCCTGCTAAACCACCAGAGACCATGAGCAGCAAGCTGGAGACATTGTAACTAAATATCACTAGTAGTATGTCGGCTCAGAGGAAGGAACTTATGAATGAAGGATTCGACGCTGTTTTAGTTACGGTGGGAGTTTTACTGTTTAGCATGGCAAGTAAGAAGCTGCTCAGAGAACCTCTAACAACAGCTGAGAGTATGAAGTCATATGTAAAGCTAGCAGTTGGTATCACAGCATCAACACTAACTGTTAAATACCTGCAGCAGAAGAAATACATACCTGAGGACCCCTTCAAGAATACCTAGGTGACATTATGGCAGGTGCATTAGCAGGTGGGGCTCTTCAGACAACATTCGCTGCATTAAGTTTTGCTGGAGCTGCGTTCCTATTTAATAAGCTTAACCACACTGGATATGAGGCAGAGATTAAGAGACATAACCTAAGCATGGAAAAGCTGGCAGCAGCTAAGGAAGCGTTCTATGAGAATGAGATAAGGCATAAGGATAGGTTGGCTCAACTTAGAGCAGAGTTAAGTGATGCCAACGCCGATATAAACACTACTAATAGAGCCCTTGACAAGCTTAGAACATATACCTCAAATGGTATGACCTTCAGGGGTGAACCTAAACTTGGAGACTTCTATAAACCTTCTAAGGAGATGCAGAAGTACCAGGCAATGTTTGTTGCTATAGCAGGAGTCTCTGTGGGTTTCATAGCACATAGGGCAGGGTTTATTTCAAGATATATTCCTATGCTATAATATGGGCAGGAGGGAAGACTATGTGGAGCGGAGATTCAGGAAAATCGATGAGATGTACACATGCGACTGTGGCGGTCAACGTATAAACTGTCATGGTTTTCCGACCTGTACGTCATGTGGCCTACAAGGACCTTTCACAGTACCTGTACCAGAGTTGGATCTAATGTCATGGAGCAAGAGGAAGACTGTTCATAAGAGAAGTAAGTGGTTTGCTAGAAGGATAGCAGGAGTTGTTAATAGTTCTGATGAAAGAACGTTGACAGCTGATTTCATAAAGGTTGTGTCAGTGCTGATGAGACTTAACCTGATAGGGAAAAATGTAAGTAGGTATAACTACTATATAATAAGGTTAGCTAGTCGAAGAGGTCTCACACTACTTACAGACGTCAGTGATATGTGTGATGGATATAGTAAGAACATGTTTGATGATCGGTTGTTCGGATCTGTATATAAGGAGTTGGGTTGGGGCATTGAATGCAGATGTCCTATATTTCTGAAGTGGAAAAATAAAGACACTTAAAGAAATAATTTTATACATATAGTATATGGTCGATTATCATAGGGAGGAAGTTGCATGGGAATTGGTCAGTTATATTGAGAGGTATCATCCAGAGGTCTTATTTATGGTGAGGCCTGATGACACAGATGAAAACCGTAAGATGGGTAAAAGGCCTGGGTTCCCTGACGTTCTCGTACTTGAGATTAGGGGCAGGTATATAGGGTTAGCCATGTGGATAACGAGAGAGCTAACAGATCATGAGATAAGGCAGAGAGAAAGGTTTGCAAGATCAGGGCATGAAGTTGAGATGTCTGATGACTGGGATGACTTACGACTTATCTTTATGGAATACATATCAGGGTTCCCAAACACTGACAGGGTGGATAAAAACCAGTTAAGGCTTATAAGGGCTAGTAACCATAAGGGGCATAGAGAGTCTGAGAGGACACCGTTAACTCACCTTGATTACGACACACTTAGAGGCGTTGAAAGTTATGTTAGGAAAAAATATAGAAGAGCTGCTATAATACCATCGTTCGGATCTGAGTGCGGTCCTGACCTAACCATAATAGCACCGAACTCAACACACATCGGGTTGGCCATATGGTTAAGTGACACCGATAGGTGTTACAGCTTCTTTAATCTCACTTACAGGCAGCTAGACTGTCTTAAAACGATGGCTAAAAGGTTGTATATAACCATAGCGTCTAGCGACTACCAGGATATAACTGACATAATTGATTTTTACATGATAGATATGTATGAGCGTGGTAAACATCTTCCTAAGTTCTGCGATGAGGACTGTCCATAACCAGCCTACTTTCCTATATAGGGTCGGTACCTGGGTGAGTAAGCTCGGGGTTTTTTATGTTTAGATTTTTTACGTCTTAACCTTGTGTAAAGACTATTAAGATCTATTAACTCTCTCATCATTTTATCTATTTCTCTGTCGGGTACCTTCCCCTCCGACTCACATATTTCATCAACCAGATTTCCTATATCAAGCTCTAAGTCCTCCATATAACATATACAGAAAACAGTGAACAGCTTTAAACACACCTGCGTTTAATAAAAGTATCTCAGAACATATAAACCTATAGTATGCAGAGGACACTTAAAGAAATAACACCAGATGTTAGTATGTCTGGTGTATTCAACTTTGATGGTATAGATATCGCGGTGCATAAGGATGGTGATGATATATGGTTCCGGGGGGAAAATGTTGCTGAGGCACTTGGCTATAAGAGAACGCGTAAGGCAATCCATGACCATGTTGATGCCGACTGTAAGAAAAAGGTGACGCAGGAGCTGAGGCCCCAAAACGGGGCCCCAGGTCAGAGGAGAGAAATGTACATGATAAATGAGCCTGGAGTGTATAGTCTGGTGTTCTCATCCAAACTACCTATAGCAAATAGGTTTAGGAACTGGGTGTTCAGGGATGTTCTACCCTCAATAAGAAAAACTGGACAGTATATAGCACCTAGGCTTATTGGTAACCAACTGTCACTGATGAATGAGAGTGATCTGCATTACCAGGTAATCAGATATATAAGAAAGTACCATACTAACGCTATAATCATACCAGGTCTAGGTGAAAATCAGGACACTAATTGTAAGAGGATAACCAGCTGGAAGAAGGGGTATAGAGGCGGGCAACCTGATATTATTATAGGGAATCTACATAAGACATATTCTGGTCTAGCTATAGAGCTCAAGACTCCGAACGGTATGGGGGTCCTTTCAGACAGGCAGAAGTCATTCATAGACAGCCTTGGAGATAATGGATATAGGACCCTAGTGTCATGCAATTATGATGAGATACATAGATGTATTGATGAATATATGACAGAGGCGAGAGTAAGATGCGGGTACTGTTGTAGGAAGTTCCGCAATAAAGTAACGCTTAGTAACCACTGTAAATACTTACACAGGATCTCTTACACTTCAGAAACTTAATATACCTATCCACCAGTTCCCTCTCCATCTCAATTAAATTAAAAACTTTATCTACTAGTTTTTCTACTTGCTTACGGATCCTTAATATTCTAGCAAATACTACATCTTCCATATAATTACTATAGAAGATATAGTGCATTTAAATTATTTAATAAAAAATATACAGATATAGTATGTCGAGGACACTTAAAGAAATAACTCCAGATGTTAGTATGTCAAGAACGGTTAAGAAAATAAACCCACTTGAAGAGATTTCATCAGATGCTGATACGCTAGCGGGACGTAGACAGGATCTGCATAATGAGCTGGGAGTTGTTGAGGCTAGAAGGGCTCTTAAGGGCTATACCAGAGGTATGGAAATTAGTATCATAGACAGAGGTGATCCTGAGTCTGAAATAGATCAGACGAGAAGTCTAGTCCGCAGAGTGCTCGAAATTGAGATGGAGGATATTGGTGGAATAAAGTTTGCGGAAATGTTGAAGATAAAGCTGAAGAAGGAACAAAATAATGGCGATTTCCTCTTCAAGGATGTCTACTTTGGGAGTAAAGCCGCTGTCGCTATAGATAGAAGTCACCTGGAGTCTCTAGCAGCAGTGGGAGGGAAGAACATGCTGAACCTATACGAGTCATGGACCTCTGAAGGTAGTGGCTGGGTCATAGACAGCATCATGAGTCACTATATTAATGTGGTAGCCTATAGTCCATTACAAGGCAGTAGTTATGTAGAACTTCCTAAAGAGTTGAGGAACCCTGCAAAGGGGCTGATAAATATACAGAACAGTGACAATGAATATTTTAGATGGTGCCATATCAGGTACCTGAACCCGCAGAACACACACCCGGAAAGAATCAAGAAAACTGATAAAGCCTTACTACCTACTCTGGACTACACCGGTGTTAAGTTCCCAGTAGAAACAAGACAGTGCGGTAGGATAGAAACGCAAAATAACATACGCATAAATGTGTTTGGGTATGAGGGTGGGCAGACTTATCCTATATATGTGTCAAAGGAAAAGCATGAGAGCTGCATGAACCTACTGCTGATTGATAGGCATTATGTGTTGATTAAGGACTTTAATAAGTTCATGTATCTAAAGACCAAGCATAAGGAGAGGAAGCATTTCTGCATGCATTGCCTACAGTGCTTCAGCTCAGATGCTATACTGTCGGCCCATAGTGAGAACTGTATTGTGGTGAACGGTAAACAGGCTATAAAGATGCCTGAGGAGAGTGAGAACAAACTCACATTCATCAACCACCGTAAGCAGCTTGAGGTACCTTTCGTTATATATGCTGACTTCGAAGCCCTGGTGATGCATAATAACACACCTAGCAAAGATGACAGTAAGTCATACACACAAGAGTATCAGAGGCATGTAGACTGTGGATTCTCATATAAGGTGGTATGCTGTGTTGATGACAGCTTTAGTAAACCGGTCAAGGTCTACAGAGGTAAGAAGGCGGTCTATAAGTTTATGAAAAAGATGCTGAAGGAAGTGGCCTACTGCCAGAGTGTCAAGGAGAAATTCTTCAACAAGGATATGACTATGACTAAGGATGAGATTGATGAATATGAAAAATCAGAAGAGTGTCACATATGTGGTAAAAGCTATGTGGACTCAGATGTTAGGGTCAGAGATCACTGCCACATCACTGGGAAATATAGGGGATCAGCCCATAGCAAATGTAATATGATTTACAGAATTACTGATAAAATACCAGTAATCTTTCATAATCTAAGGGGCTATGACAGCCACTTCATAATGCAGGAGATAGGTAAATTCGGAATGGATATAAATGTGATACTTAACAACATGGAGAAGTATATGTCATTCATGCTGGGCCGACATCTAGTGTTCATAGATAGCCTCCAGTTCATGTCCAGCGCTCTAGGACGACTTGTTGACAACTTACCTAGGGATAGGTTCGTAATAACGTCTGAGGAGTTTAAGGGAGAGAAATTTGAGCTGATGACTCGTAAAGGAGTTTACCCATATGACTATATGAGCAGCTTCGAAAAGTTTGATGACACCTGCTTACCAACCAAGGACGAGTTCTATAGCGCCCTGAATAATGAACGCATCTCTGAGAATGACTATGCACATGCCCATAAGGTTTGGAGAACCTTCAGACTGGGTAATATGGGAGAATACCATGACTTGTATATGAAGTCAGATGTGCTGCTGCTGGCTGATGTTTTTGAAAACTTCAGGAAGACCTGCCTGCAGTACTATAAGTTGGACCCATGTCACTACTTCTCCAGTCCCGGGTTGTCCTGGGATGCGATGCTAAAAATGACTGGAGTGGAAATTGAACTGATGACTGATATAAACATGTTCCAGTTCATAGAGAAGGGTATGAGAGGTGGAACGTCATATATCGCTAACAGGTATGGGGCGGCTAATAACAAGTATATGAGAAAATATGATGATAGTCTACCTAGCAAGTACCTTATGTACCTGGATGCCAACAACCTTTACGGATGGGCTATGAGTCAGTACCTACCGACTGGTGGATTCAAGTGGCTGGAGGACGTTGACACAGTGGACTTGAGTAAGTATGGTGACGAGTCTGACCGTGGCCTTATACTCGAGGTTGATCTGGAGTACCCGGACGAACTTCATGAAAAACATAATGACTTTCCTCTGGCCCCAGAAAAGCTCAGGGTAAAATCGGATATGTTGTCAGACTATTGCCGGGATATAAAAGATAAGTATAACATCCACATAGGAACAGTACATAAACTAATCCCAAACCTGATGGATAAGAAAAAGTACGTTCTACATTACAGGAACCTAAGGCTATATATGGAGCTAGGGATGAAGCTTAAGAAAATACACAGGGCATTGGAATTTGATCAGTCCCCATGGTTAAAAGAGTACATAGACTACAACACTCAGAAGAGGTCTCATGCTAGGAATGCATTCGAGAAGGACTTCTTCAAACTTATGAACAACAGCATCTTCGGAAAAACCATGGAAAACCTTAGGAAAATGGTTGACGTTAGACTTGTAACTAACCCGTATAAACTAATGAAACTTACTTCTAAACCGACATTCGTAAGCAGTAAAATATTCAACAAGAACCTGGTTGCTGTACATATAATAAAAGAATGTTTAACACTCAACAGACCTGCCTTCGTTGGGATGTGTATACTTGACATGTCTAAGACCCTGATGTATGACTTCCACTACAGATATATAGGGAATCTATACGGTCCTAGGGCTAGGCTACTTTTTACTGACACCGATAGTCTACTATATGAGATATCTGCTGGGGACGTCTATAAGGACTTTCAATCTGACCGTGACAAGTTTGATAATAGCGACTACCCGGTGGACTCTGAATATCACTTCACAGAGAACAAGAAAGTTATAGGTAAGATGAAGGATGAGGCACCTGGGGTACCTATCATTGAGTTCATAGGGTTGAAGAGTAAAATGTACTCCTACAAAAAAGACAATGATAAAGGAGACAAGAAGGCTAAGGGAATCAAGAAGGTTGTTATAAGTAAGGACATAAAACATAACGACTATAAAGACACGCTACTGGGGCAAAAGCAGCTAAAACATAAAATGAAAACTATAAGAAGTGTCTACCATCAGCTGGGATCCTACGAAGTCAACAAAATATCGCTAAGTTGCTTTGACGATAAGAGGTATATACTCAATGACGGTGTTAGTAGCTATGCCTATGGACATAATTCCATAAGGCCCTTGGACGAGTGGTTTTATAAATGTGGTTGGGCGTTTTCTTAGTAAAAAAGGTGGCGCTAGTGCCTAAACCGACTGAAATCGGCAATTTTCTCTTACGCTAGTATAGGCTGGAAATTTAGGGCTTTAAAAACGACGGCATTCGACATATTTCTCTCCGTACGGTGGAAAGGAGGTTTCTTTAAGTCTGCGGACTACTTCATAAAATCTGACTTGGATTCCGTGAAGACTTGTATTCTGGAAGATCGGTGGAACTTGCAGTTGCTAAGGGCTCGGCTTGCGAGTTGGGGGCGAGACCGGATGGCCCATATGTTTGACCAAACCTCGGTCCCAGTGGTGTAATCTCCGATAGGACAACTTACGGAAAAGTGATGGTACCAAGGTATGGGAAAAGTTATGGTATCGGCGATACACAACCGGGAGAAATGAGCTGGTATTCTCCAGGCTGTCGCCTGTCGCCAGCTCATAATTCTCCCTAGATTATTTCGTATATCACTCGACTAAAAGTGCCAAGCCGCCTACCAACGGCAGGGCCAGCAGATGGTGACAAATAAAGTTCTAAGCCGCGTTCCAAGTCTCGGGCTAGTCCTATAGGGGGCGACACTAGGACTTGCCACAGGCTTCGCCTGTGACTTGCCCTAGTTACGCCCCGAGGGACTAGCCACGACCTGACCAACGGCAGGGCCAGCAGACGGAACCAAATAATGGCGACTTAGCGGAAAAGTGACAGTACCAACAACCTTGCTGCATTCTTCGGACTCAGCTTGCCACTGTCTTCAGACTCAGCTCGGGCGACGATTACACTAATAATAAAAGCCATTGTACCATGGCATGGTGAAAAGTAACTTTGCCGGCCACTTTAAAATGTGACGGTACCATCTACCGGAAAAAGGTGACGGTACCTAGACGCGCGAAAATTTGTGCAATAGTCCGAATAAAAACAGCCCTGTTAGAGAGCAAAAATGGCGTCTGTGCCTCGGGGAGGAGAGGCATCCCTGTCGTAGCACCCAAAATAAACTGGCCTGGTACCCCCATATCCTATACTACTTAAGAGCAATCTTTGAGGGCACCCTAGGGGTATTGGTAGTATCTTGAGGGGGTGCCCCGGGGGCGATGGGCGTATCTTTGAATGGGCCAAAAGGCCTAAACGGGCCTAATAAATAGAGCCTAAACAGGCCTAATAAAAGCATCTATACGCCATATATACTAAATATGGAGAAAACTTTGAAAAACATTATAAGGAGACCAGAGGAAATGGCAACAAACTTCAATAATTATCTAAGAGAGCAGCACGGGGAGTCCGTAAATAATAAATTAAACAACGCAAAAACCCCGGAAAATATCAAAATTCCCTATAAAGAGCAAGCAGTGCTTTGACAACAGATAAACAAACTATATCTCTAAGAAGTGGGTGCGCTAGAAGAAACCGTAAACGCAGGACAGTTTATTTAAAAACAATTGTTTATGTAAATAATTAGCTGTCAATATGCACACTGTAATTAATTTGTTATAAATATAAAAATAGACTACAAAGAACTATTATAATGTTGCTCGTATGTCTTTGTTAATTTTTCTTCAGATAAAATTACACGCGTATAAAATTACACCTTTCTTACACACTATATAGTCCAAGTAATTTATTTCACTTAAAACATCATTTAAATTTGGATTAACTCGATAATATTCTCATAACACATATAGTATTAGTTCAGATTGCTTTTATTCGTTAAGTTTCTAGACTTTTCAAGAAGATACTCCTCGTAAGCCTCCCGAGGATTCTTACTTATAAGTTTTACACCAGTGTCTTTTACTTCGTACAGATATTTTAATGGACAGCTAAACAGAACAGATATAGAAAGAATATTTGGCGAGTCGTCAATTTCCTTCGGCTCGACCATTGTCTCTGAAGTATTTTGAGAGTCTCTTTAATTTCGTACTTTGAACGCCTCTCCCGCTTCGTTGAACTCTATCCAGATTCGCTCGTCGACGTTTAACTTAAACTATGAGGCGTATACTCCGGAAATCCAACATGTGAAAGACACCGTTTGCCAAACATTTGTAACTTCGGGAATTAATCGGAGAGCTATCGGTTATGACGTATTGCACGGGCGGGGGGGGGGGGGGAGTAACAGTAGAGGGTCCCAAAGGAGCCTGAGACGAATGAAGGACGCGACGCGGTTTCTCTATAGTATGAGTTTCTCTTTTGTCTCCTGCACGTCCACTCAGGATAAATATGCAAATATCACACTTAGTAACAGGAAGCGTAGCAACGCTTTCAAAGCAATAAATCGCTTTGCCTTTATATTTCGACACTTAAAATCGTTCTTTTCATCATGACTTCTCGAAGTGATTCTTCGTTCTATCTTCCTACGATTTCCTCGCTTATAAACGAGGGTTTAGTTAGCAGTGATTCTAGGATGACTTACTCTGTTTGTACTCCAGTTAACCCAACAACGCTTTCAAAGCAATAAATCGCTTTGCCTTTATATTTAGACATTTAAAATCGTTCTTTTCATGACTTCTCGAAGTGATTCCTCATTCTATCTTACTACAATTTCTTCGCTCATAAACTAGGGTTTAGTTAGCAATAATTCTAGGATGACTTACTCTGTTTGAATATTTAGGTCCTAAAAATAAAATATTCATGATATGCTATTAATCCAAGTCTATACGTTATCTCTGCCAATTCAGACACTTAGGGCCTGTTTATATGGAGCCGAGTTACCCGGCTAGCCGAGTTACTCGGCAAACCGAGTTACCCGCCATGTATAGAAATTCAATGCTATCCCGGCAGAGTGTTTATATGAGACAGGCGGGTAACTCGGCTAGCCGGAATCCCGGCAAAACAGCCGAGATCTCGGCACGCCGGGATGAAAATATTCCCATATAAACACTCTATTGCCGGGTAACTCGGCTAGCCGAGTTGAATTCCTCACAACAGCACACGCGCCACTTATGAAGACAATCGGAAACTACTCATGGAATGTGAAACCATTATAATCTGTGCGGCTTTGCCGAGTAACTCGTCTCATATAAACACTCATCTTTTTTCAACTCGGCTTCCGGGTAACTCGCCTAGCCGGGTAACTCGGCTCCATATAAACAGGCCCTTAAGCTGTTCAAAACTCTCTATATTCCTCCAAACAAGGTTTCAGATAAAAAATATATGGTGTGTCTACTAATTTCTCTTTAATTCCTTGCGAGTCATGCGTGAGTCACACTGAATATTAATGAGGCGGTATCCCTTTGGACACTGTATGGGGACGGGGTCATCTACTCAAATTGTTTGATTTTCCCTTTGACTGCAGAGTGTCTGGGATACTGTTACAGTTTTAGTTGGCATCAGAGACTCTGCAAGTTTATTATTACATAAATGAAAGATAATTTACTGTGTTGACTGATAGGATTAATAGACCACTTTCATAATAGTGACTAATTTGAATATTTTTTTATCTGCATCTTAATAGGCCTTTCTGGCCTCGGTTGTGTGTCTGCAATTCAAAAGAATCTTTACTTCATAACGAGTCTGGAATAGAAAGGCTCATTTAGATGCACATAAGAGTATAGTTAAAGCGAAGGCCCAGAGGAGCCTGGACAGCTGCCGCAAAGAATCATGGTCCTAACGCTAAAATTGATAAATTATTGATTCATTTGCATCTGACCGCCGACGAGGAATGAACTATGATTGGTGGACTAGATGCGCAAAAACTTTTGAAAACTCGTCACAGTTGATCCAGAATTGTTAAATCTGGTGGTCAGAAAAATACGAGAACAATTCGTGGTTATCATAGACAATTAATATGATCAGATTGTGCTTTATTTGGCGTATATTCGTGACAATGGCGTTATGGCGGATGGGCATTCAAGACTACTCAAGTTCCTTCGGATTCGACGCATTTTATGTTTCAAATAATGGAACAAATCAGAAACGAACTAGATGTTTACAACAAACAAGAATTTGGTTGTACCATGGATGGTTGTACTGTGCAACGTGTGATTTGGAGAAAAGCGTGAGGTGAGAAATCAACATTATTTTTTGTTTAGTGGTTAATGATTTCCCTCTCAAATTTTTCCTATTCTATAAACCTTATGATGCATTTTACGTGGTTTAATGTTTTGCATTCTGCAGTATTACTGTAAACTTCTATAACTGTTGTGTGTAGCAATTTTCTGGAGCAATTAGATACAACTATCATCCTTGGGTTTCTTCCCCGATTTTTTAAGTCTTGTTTCCTTTTATACTTACTGTACTTGTATCCCAAATTTTATAAAATTGTGAATAAAGCTAGCTTAAAATTTATTATTGAATAACAATCTTGTATTTTTCTTTATAATTAAGGTGAATTAAAAATCGAGATAATTTATTGGATTGCCTCTAGAATCTATTGATAAATTTGGTATATAACTGGACTGGTCAAATGTTCAAAGTTTACAGTATTTCCTGTATCCTCAATATATATGTAAATAAGGAACTTGAATAAAATTAAAATGTTTTGTCTCAATATTGATCTTGGTTACTTCTAAAGCACGATTGTATTGACACTGATACAGGTATTCAATCAGGGGCATTTTAACATTGGTCCAACATTTTTGCAGTGAAGCAACCTGCCCTCCCCCCCCACCCCAAGAAAACATTTAGAGAGGGCATCAGAAAAGTTACTGTATTTAGGCATGTGAATGAACTATAAGACAGACAAAGTCCAGCCCAAAGGTCTCTGTCTTAGACATATTTCACCAGGCCCGCACAGAGACTAAAGTGGGCCCGGGGCAAAATAAAGAATTGGGGCCCCCCTTGCAAACATTTCCCATGCCATTTTATGGATAAATCTCTATATATAATAAATAATATAATTATGGACCCCCTCTCAAGCTGGGCGCCTGGGGCAAATTGCCCCAATTACCCCCCCCCCCTCTGGGCGGGCTTGTAGTTCACTGTTTATCAGTAGGTACATGCAGTAGCCAGTAGCACTCAAAGGCAAAGGGATGAATAATATACAGGGATGAATAATATACAGGCATCTGTCTCAGACATAGTCACTGTTTAGCAGTCTGTACATGCAGATAGCCAGTAGCACTCAAAGGCAAAGGGATGAATAATATCCAGGTATTTAATTAGGCTTTGAGACCCAGTATTTGGATTGTATAATAATATGCAAGACAGTACTTCTGTGTTAAAATTTTAATAGTTATGTCTACAATTATTATGCATTGCCTTATGTAATTATACAACATGACAACATGCAAAACTTCAAACTGCATATTATTTGAATGAAGTTTTTTAGTAAAAGAAAATCCATGAATTTATCATTGTAAAAATCCTGTTAAGATTGGTACCAAAGAAAGTTCTTCCAACACTGACATCTGTACTGTATCTCTTCACTTCCTGTAAAAATACAATGGAGTTATTATTAACTCTTTCATGTCTTAAGAGTTGACTGTACAGCCATACGTAACTATTGTATTCACTTCATGGGTGTACAAACCGAGGGGTGGACACAGGGCACATCCCACACCCCACCCCACCCCACCCACATCATTTACTTCCCCCGCCCCATCAGCTTGCTTCCTGGGGTGAAAGGGATAATAAATATTTGTATACTGAAAAACAATACGAACAACAACAACAAATTATAACAAATTAGCAAAAAAAATAAAATACTGCAACTACAATATATTACTCACAATAACAATGACCAATAATAAACTACAAATAATCCACACATCAATTTTAATAATCATGATGCTGTCGTAAATATCTCTACACATCGGGCCTATATAGCATATCTTTAAGAAAGTTAAGTACATTCTGTAATAATATTTACAGAATGTATGTGGGTCTGGTATTTATACAATTTTTCCAGAATGATGGTGTTTTTGTACAGCGACGTCAGCGTTTTGGACCATAAAAACAGACAAATACCAATTTTACTCTTTAATAATTGTCGACCACTCATTCTACACTTACTCTAAAGAATAAAGCTCGAAATATTATGAAACTTCCAAAATTCTTGAGAAAAATAGTGGCGAGAGGCTCCCTTAAATTATTAGGCACCATCTTAGCAAAAGGCGAAATAGCATGGTCGGTTCAACGGCGAATATCCCGAAAACGGTTGCGGGGGCAAGGTGGCGTCCGGTTAGAATCCAAGATTAGACATTTCTTCAACTTATTCCGCAAAAATTAGAGAATTCAAACCATGGGAATTCGAGATTTTTTGCTTTGAAGATCGTTGACAAACCGGAAGTGGGGTCTTCGCTTAGCGCGACACGACCCACATAAACGATCAAAATAAAGTAGAAAAAATACATTTACCTTGCAAAATCCTGCAGATATGGATAGTCCAACAATATATGAAGCGATATCACTGCTTTTTTAAAGAAAAAAATAAATGACAACAGCGTAATATTCGGTATTCTAAGTCGAATGCAAAATTTTCAACCGATCAACGATAAGAAAATAGCGCAATTTCATTGGTCGACAATATCACGTGACAATCACATGACAGCTGTCCGGCCTCCTCTGGCGAAGGCCTTTATGAAAGTGGTCTATAGCCACCTGCAAATAAATATTCACAGCAATAGTACAAGAGTCATTTACATAATATATTTTTAATATTTCTATATTTGAAAACACATGAATTCTCTTGTTTTGGTTGAAGCTACTTTCTATGATACATCTTGATGTTCAGGGTTCTCATAACCACATCATAGAATTCTCTTGTCAATATAAACTCTATATGGGCCATCTTGAGAAGGAAACCACAGCCAAACTTTCTGGTAAAAAAACAGTTAAGAAGTCAGTTACTATAGTGTTCTTTGGAAGACAAGAAAGGAAAAAAGAGTTCAAAACACTTCTTTAAAACTGCTTCCACTCCTATGTACGCCATTTTATTGTTTTCGAGGATTTTATTGTTTTCGAGTGTTTGGAGTCCCCTGATGCAATACGATAAACGAGTGTTTCATCTTGCGTCTCAAACGAGTATTTGCATCGCGATTTGCGGTGTTTTCTTCATCGATGAACAGGTTTTCATTGGGTATTTCCTACAGGTTTTCATTGGGTATCAAAACTCATGCATGCGCTGTGGTATATGTTCATGGATTGGTTACGATAATTCATGAATTATTAATGAGTTTGATAAATACATTTTAAACTTGCCCTAACGTGGTACTTACAGGGAAAACGGCACAGAAACTAAACTTTTACGCTAAAATTGTCCCTGTTACAACACTTGGAAAACCAAAAATTGGTTCTGAGGAGATATGGCGTTTAATGTTTGTGGCCGAGTCAGGCTTTCCTTGCACAAACATGCATTTTTTTCTCTTTGTATGTTTAATGTTTATTTTGTCCTTTTTAAGAGTCATTCTTTTATTTTAGGAATAATGTTCTATAGAGAATTTTATGGATTATCATTCCTCGTAATCTTCATGTTTTTATTCGGGTAGGCATGTTTGTTTTTGCTCTATTGCACTTTAAAGTCATGTGTTATTTGTTAAAATGTTTGTTATTTTAATACCATAAAAAAGACAAGAAAGTACGAAGTTTTGCCACTTACATTTAAGTAATAGAACATGGCCGCCCGTGTTTATATAACCTGATGCAAACACGTGAGCGGGTTGGGAGACTCCGAAGCCTAAGACGTCGAATTAGGGTCATTTATACGACAGCCGATAAGCTGCCCTTACACAAGACACGCCTTACATAAAGACGCGATCTGATCCATTTGCACGGCGTTTTTGAACAAATCGCGGTTTGTGTAAGGCGCGAACTTAAGTCATTGTACTTTCTATATTTCAGCTCTCGTATAAAAGGCATTATTGTGTGAAAGAACTAGCTTTCACGATATTTGATTGCTAATGTCAGCATTAATAACATTTAGAAGAAATTCTCTTGAAGATTTCAACCTAGTAATGCCAAATATTACTTGTAATATATTACAAGTAATATTTGGCATTTCACTCGATTAAACCTCATGTTCTAGTGGTTTTCGATGAAGGAATATTTCGCAATGGGTATGAATTGCATTTTCAGACCAAACCGGGACTATAAAATCAATTTCAAAAGTCTTGCGACATTTGCGTCGTTTTTCTGTTCTCTGCAGTAACTCCCCTGACCCCCAGTTTAATATTGTATACCATGTTTTCGCTGAATTTTACCAAAATTGTTAACTTGTTTCATTAGACAACATTGTAAAAGGGAGGGGGAGGGAGTGACTGTGTACATAGTCACAAAATAAACGATATTAAACGAGTTTAGTAAAATTTCATAGTGGAAAAGAGGCTTTCCAGCTTTCTGATTGGTTCGCTCAGCGGTGAATCTGAGGCAGGGCGCTAAAAAATACTGGGCGGTTCAACGGCAATGGGAGAACTGATCGACGTGTGGCGGGGCCTGGCAACGAGTAATTGATATTCACCGGTCAGCGGTTGTTAACATGACTCTTTTCCTTAACCATTTTTTGCTTGGGTATCAGAGGGTTATTAAACTAACTACAATCGTGGACAAAAGTTGTTGAGAAACATGATTTTCCAACATATTTCAAGTTTAATATAAATTTGTACAAATCCAGCACCCTCCCCCCTAAACAATGTTGGCAATGTTGGGCAGGTATATTAAGATAATTTTTACAACATTTTCAACATTGAATCGGGGGGAGGGGTGTGAAAACTCATTTATATTGATGAGTTATTGATTATCATTGATTTTCTCAACAATTTTGTCCACGATCAATCGTGGACAAAAGTTGTTGAGAAACATGATTTTCCAACATATTTCAAGTTTAATATAAATTTGTACAAATCCAGCACCCCTCCCCCCTAAACAATGTTGGCAATGTTGGGCAGGTATATTAAGATAATTTTTACAACATTTTCAACATTGAATCGGGGGGAGGGGTGTGAAAACTCATTTATATTGATGAGTTATTGATTATCATTGATTTTCTCAACAATTTTGTCTGATTGTCTGATTGTCTGAATCAGTAGACAATCAACTTTTAAGAACAAATAGGTATAGAGGAAATTAGGACACACGTCATTCTTATAAAATTCTGACCTATTTCATTATCCATAAAAATTTATGAATTTTTTAAATCAACTGTCACGCATTCCTAATTAATGACGTCATAAACATGGCGTTTTCGGGAATGATCAAACCTGAAATTAGAGCTCATATAAAATATTTAAAGAAAATTGGGAAACGAAAAGCAAACGAGGTTGCAAACGAGTGCAATGTATCATTAGCAACTGTTTATCGCATATGGAATGAAAAATTTAATGAAAACAATGTGAAATGCAACAAAAAACGGAAGAAATCAGGCAGATTTGAAAAGCTGACATCACGAGAAAAACGTTGTATCTTTCGAGAACTGAAAATGTTAAGAAAAGAAAATGCACAGTTTACGTCAAAAAAATTACTTATTAGATCTGGAGTAAATCCCAAAAAAGTTTCTTCAAGAACCGTACGACGACTGTTAAATAGAAACGGATATCGATACTTGCAGGCAAGAAAAAAAGGACTTTTGAATGATGTGGATATCCGCCGAAGATTTCAATTTGCAAGAAGAATGAGAAGAGAATACGCTGAAGACATTTGGACCGACCAAATCGCTTATTTCCTCGACGGAGTAGGCTTTATTCACAAGACAAATCCCGCAGATGAAGCCAAAGCTCCTAGGGGACGCATTTGGAGGAGAAAAGATGAGGGTCTCTAGCTAGAGGATGTACGGCAAAGGGTGCCCACGTGGGGTCTGGGGGAAGAGTTGTAAAGATGATGGTAGCTGTTAGCCATGGAGCAGGAGTTGTGTTGTGAGAACAATACCAGAAGCTAGATGGACCGTACTTTCAAAGCCTTATTTACAGAAACTTTAAGCGTATGTTTGCTGAAGCAAAGAAAAGACGCTCTTGGCTCTGGGTACAAGATGGTGATCCAAGCCAGAATAGTGCTGCTGCTAGAGAAGCGATGAAATCGGTGCGTGCGAAATTACTTTCCAGACATCAATCCCATTGAGAACTTTTTCCACCTTGTCAAAAACCAACTCGCTGTTGATGCCCTCGCCCAAAATATACAGAAAGAAAGTTTTGAGGAGTTCTCCTCCCGAGTGCAGTGTACCATTCTGAACTTTGACAAAGCAGTAATAAACAAAATTGTAGAAAGCATGGATAAACGAATGAGGATTATTATTAATTCGAAAGGAAACCGTATTAAATATTAGAGTTCATATATATAAACACGCATACAGCGTATCGCATATCACTTCCGTATCTAATTACACAACACACACACACACACACACTTCTCGTGTCTGAGATGGATTGAATACAAATATAAAGCTTATTGTCTAAGTAAGGGAAAATCGGAGAAGAAGTCACTGTTCTATGTCTTACAAACGAAAGTACATTTAGCAACTAAAAAAAATATTGGAAGATGTAGTAATCGGAACGATTTAGAACGAGTAACCACGAGTAACCACGTTCCACTAAAGATATTATTAGTCATAATCTATATTATTTTCCGTTGGTGACTCGTGGTGACTCGTTATATTACTGCTCTATATACAAAATAGTGTTCGAAATGTTAGCCCAGTATAAGGTTTGCAAAACATTTGCAGCACGGAGGGATTTCTGAAGCATAACTGGCGAATGATGCGAGAACAGCATTCGCCAAAGATCGCCGTGTAGGGAAACGATTCAAGTCGGCTTGGCTATAGGTTATCAAGTACACCTTGCGAAGACTTCTGCGATGCAGTTCGTCGTGTTCAGTGGGGTTTATCTGGCTATCGTTAATGACAATGTCCTCGTTCATATTCCTCAAACTCGCACCATCACAATCAACTATCTGCCTTTCATTCATGTCCTCAGCGACCTCCCTGCTATTTCACGCACGAATTGAAGTATACCGAAGGTGACAGATAGGGTAATATTAAATTAATACCCATAATGCACCAGTGCTTTTTCTATGATTAATACGTAATTTGCACATTAAAGTAACAGTACATATCCACAATATTTACTTCGCCCTCCATATGTATGACGTTTAGGGCACTGAAACATATTGTTCTGCTAGTCGCAGCCTACAGACAATCGTGGACAAAAGTTGTTGAGAAACATGATTTTCCAACGTATTTCAAGTTTAATATAAATTTGTACAAATCCAGCACCCCTCCCCCCCTAAACAATGTTGGCAATGTTGGGCAGGTATATTAAGATAATTTTTACAACATTTTCAACATTGAATCGGGGGGGAGGGGTGTGAAAACTCATTTATATTGATGAGTTATTGATTATCATTGATTTTCTCAACAATTTTGTCCACGATTGTAGGTATGACTCGATATAAAGCGGTAACATTAAAATAAAATTAAAACAAAAAAATATGGCTAGCAAACTGGATTTAAAAAATATTTCAAGTTTGAGTTGGATGACACTAATAGTGAAGATAAGGTATCAAGGAATTCAACATTGAGAGTACAACTGGTTCAAGTATTTTCATTGAAAATTTAATAACCGTTTACAAACTCTGGCAACTATTTTTTACACAAAGCAGATAAATAAAAAAATATTACATTGGCACTAGCACCAGCATTGGATTTCACTAAATTTGGTTTAAAATGAGAATTTGTGAATTGTACATCAGAGTTATTTCAAGACTTTCAAGCTTGGTTTCATGAAGTTTAAGGTGAAGAAGAAAGCAGATGACTTGAAGAAAACTTATTCAAATACAAACAACTCCTGGGAACAAATATTTTTCCACCAATACCAGAAATGCTTTAGAACTGACTGTTTTTCTCTAAAAAACTATCCTCCAGCAAATTCTGCAGCATTTTTGGTCAACTGGGAGTAACATTCCTAGAGACTGTAAAAATGAAAAGATATATGCTTGTCATAGAGTAATTACTCAACCACTTGATAGACAGTTGACAGTGATAAAGAGGTAATAAGGCATAACTAGAAATACAGGAATGGAAAAACCCCTCGCCCGCTTTTACATGCTTTTTTGAAACAAAAACCTGATTAAAATAAGCACTCCTGATTATACAGCCAATATAAAAACAAACAAATATAAAAACAAATGATATTAAATCCTTGGGATATAAAATTATAGAATTTATGGATAGGTCTATAGGATGACAAAACTGATTTAAATCATTTAATGAAAGTTGAACCTATCAAAGCAAAACTTAGATTTCATTATTAAATTCTGGTTGTAAAAAATATATTGTTTTTAGGAGGTTTCAAAAGGGATTATTTCTAGCAAGCCTTTAAATGGCTTCTCTATGCATGTACATTTTGCAAAGGCAGAATTAAAAGTTGACAGCTCCAAAATTACATATATAATAGAGTCTGAGATAAAAACAATTCAGTAGAATCGGATCCGGAAAGAAGTATTAAACAGACAACGTTTCAGCTGAAAATTTGGAATCACAGCCAAGAAAACCCGACAAAGCCCACGTCCAGCACGGTTAATATAAGGGTGATATAAGCCTAAGATAGTGTTTTAAGTTAGCTTTAGTTAAGCTGACTGATGGTTAATTTGGACGAGCAAAGGGAAAGCACGAAAACGTGAAGCTGTATATTGTTTTAGGACATAAGGACAAAACACAAATCCCTTACCGTTATAAACTTGGTGAAATACCATGTCACAAACACTGCAATTCAGATCGAGGTTTTGTTTACCATATGGCGTTTGGTTTCTTCAGGTCCTCTGGTTTCGCTTCGAGATATATTAAACCGGCTGTTTGTATCCTTTTCTTCGTTGTTCCCTTTTAATTTAAGTAGAGCATGCTCCATTTCGTAATAAACGAAAGCAAAAATAATACTGACAGATTTAGTTTTCTGCATCGCTAGTCATCAGTGTCCAACAATTCTTACCGCGTGACACCGTCCCGAACATATATATATATATATATAAACTATTTCCGAAATTACGTCTCCCTCGCTTTTTCTCCACGCGTGTAAAATGGACTCCACGCATGTCGAGATTAGCACCCTCACCGGGCTCCGGGCCTTCGGCACTACGCCCGGCTCGGGGATAATCATATCGATTATACTTAGAACTGGTACTCATTTCTTGGATTTTTATCATGTAATGATTTAACATACAGCAGCCTTGAATTAATATGTTACAGTTTGTAAATCTAATAATCTTCTGTTGAAGATTCAACAAATGATGCAGGTTGATTGCTTTCAGATAACAGCTCGACCTAGGTAGTTTTAACAGAAACAGCAAAGCGAAATTAAAATTTCTTAAGAAATATCATGAACAAGTACAAGTGATTCTTATGAATTGAATTGCTGGTATCGTATAAGATAAGGCCGTGCTTTGACCAATTGAAGAAATAAGTTCTTCTGAGGATTTAGCTCGTTTTATATACGTGGAAGAATATGTGACAAGGTTAGTTTTCTTTTACTCTGAAAATTGGTGAAATTTGCTTACGTTTGTAAGTTTGCAAACGCCATGCATAAGAAGAAACCTCTCGCTTCCACACAGTACACCAAGTTTCCGGGTGAAAAAAATATTGATCAATCACAAATTGTTTTATTTCTACCAAATATGAAAATGATACTTCTTGCCTATGTCACAGTAAAGTCTCACGGTGTTGGCACTGATTTAACGCACAATGTGCCGACTATATACACTGGAAAAATCAGAACCTTTCTGTACAATGTAAATAGTTTGGAAATAGTTCAGATATACACTGTAAATGTCAATTTCCAATTGCATGCAACATTGACACACTATGGAAATTTGCATTTAGTTTGGAACTTATCTGGAAATTTAATTCTATTCCAATCACTTTTTTGTGTATATTATGTAAATATTTTGGAAATCTATTGATACAGTTTGGAAATTACTTGGAAATTAGCCCTAAATCAGTATGGATCTTGTTTGGAAATATATCGTTACTGTTTGGAAATTGTTTGGTAATTTATTAAAACTGTTTGGAAATTTATCGCCACTGTTTGGAAATTGTTTGGAAATTTATCGCCACTGTTTGGAAATTGTTTGGAAATTTATCTTCAACCACTCTTGAACACTTATGAAAGATAAGATGCAAGACAAGTTGCAAAACAAGATGCAAGACAAGATGCAAGACAAGTTGCAAGACAAGATGCAAGACAAGATGAAAGACAAGCTGTAAGACAAGCTGTAAGACAAGCCGTAAGAACAAGATACAAGACAAGATACAAGACAAGACAACATGCAAGACAGGATGCAAAGCAAGATGCAAGACAAGATGCAAGACAAGACGCAAGACAAGATGCAAGACAAGAAGCAAGACAAGATACAAGACCAGATGCAGACCAGATGCAAGACCAAATGCAAGACCAGATGCAAGACCAGATGCAAGACCAGATGCAAGACCAGATGCAAGACCAGATACAAGACCAGATGCAAGACCATAAGAAGAAACAGATACAAGACCAGATGCAAGACCAGACAGATGCAAGGCCAGATGCAAGAGACAAGATGCAAGAGACAAGATGCAAGAGACAAGATGCAAGATGCAAGACAAGATGCAAGACAAGATGCAAGAGAAGATGCAAGAGAAGATGCAAGAGAAGATGCAAGACTAGATGTAAGAGAAGATGCAAGACAAGATGCAAGAAAAGATGCAAGACAAGTTGCAAGACAAGATGCAAGACAAGATGCAAGAGAAGATGCAAGAGAAGATGCAAGACTAGATGTAAGAGAAGATGCAAGACAAGATGCAAGAAAAGATGCAAGACAAGTTGCAAGACAAGATGCAAGAGACAAGATGCAAGAGAAGATGCAAGAGAAGATGCAAGAGAAGATGCAAGACTAGATGTAAGAGAAGATGCAAGACAAGATGCAAGAAAAGATGCAAGACAAGTTGCAAGACAAGATGCAAGACAAGATGCAAGAGAAGATGCAAGAGAAGATGCAAGACTAGATGTAAGAGAAGATGCAAGACAAGATGCAAGAAAAAATGCAAGACAAGTTGCAAGACAAGATGCAAGACAAGATGCAAGACAAGATGCAAGACAAGATGCAAGACAAGATGCAAGACAAGATGCAAGACAAGATGCAAGACAAGATGCAAGACAAGATGCAAGACAAGATGCAAGACAAGATGCAAGACAAGATGCAAGACAAGATGCAAGACAAGATGCAAGACAAGACAAGACAAGACAAGACAAGACAAGACAAGACAAGACAAGACAAGACAAGACAAGACAAGACAAGACAAGACAAGACAAGACAAGACAAGACAAGACAAGACAAGACAAGACAAGACAAGACACGAGACACGAGACACGAGACACGAGACACGAGACACGAGACACGAGACACGGGGCACGGGGCACGGGGCACGGGGCACGGGGCACGGGGCACGGGGCACGGGGCACGGGGCACGGGGCACGGGGCACGGGGCACGGGGCACGGGGCACGGGGCACGGGGCACGGGGCACGGGGCACGGGGCACGGGGCACGGGGCACGGGGCACGGGGCACGGGGCACGGGGGACGGGGGACGGGGGACGGGGGACGGGACGGGACGGGACAAGACAAGACAAGACAAGACAAGACAAAATGCAAGGCAAGACAAAATGCAACACAAGACAAAATGCAACACAAGACAAAATGCAAGACAAAATGCAAGACAAAATGCAAGACAAAATGCAAGACAAGATGCAAGACAAGATGCAAGGCAAGATGCAAGACCAGATGCAGACCAGATGCAAGACCAGATGCAAGACCAGATGCAAGCCCAGATGCAAGACCAGACAGATGCAAGGCCAGATGCAAGAGAGAAGATGAAAGTGAGAAGATGCAAGAGACAAGATGTAAGAGACAAGATGCAAGAGAAGATGCATGAGAAGATGCAAGAGAAGATACAAGACTAGATGTAAGAGCAGATGCAAGACAAGATGCAAGAAAAGATGCAAGACAAGTTGCAAGACAAGTTGCAAGACAAGATGCAAGACCAGATGCAAGACAAGATACAAGACCAGATGCAAGACCAGATGCAAGACCAGACAGATGCAAGGCCAGATGCAAGAGAGAAGATGCAAGAGACAAGATGCAAGAGAAGATGCAAGAGAAGATACAAGACTAGATGTAAGAGCAGATGCAAGACAAGATGCAAGACAAGATGCAAGACAAGACGCAAGACAAGATGCAAGACAAGATGCAAGACTAGATGCAAGACAAGATGCAAGACCAGATGCAAGACCAGATGCAAGACCAGACAGATGCAAGGCCAGATGCAAGAGAGAAGATGCAAGAGACAAGATGCAAGAGACAAAATGCATGAGAAGATGCAAGAGAAGATGCAAGAGAAGATGCAAGAGAAGATGCAAGAGAAGATACAAGACTAGATGCAAGAGCAGATGCAAGACAAGATGCAAGAAAAGATGCAAGACAAGTTGCAAGACAAGATGCAAGACAAGATGCAAGACAAGATGCAAGACAAGATGCAAGACAAGATGCAAGACAAGATGCAAGACAAGCTGTAGGACAAGATGCAAGACCAGAAGAAGACCAGATGCAAGACCAGATGCAAGACCAGATGCAAGACAAGATGCAAGAGAAGATGCAAGAGAAGATACAAGAGCAGATGCAAGACAAGATGCAAGAATAGATGCAAGACAATTTGCAAGACAAGATGTAAGACAAGCTGTAAGACAAGCTGTAAGACAAGATGCAAACAAGACAAGACAAAATGCAAGGCAAGAGAAAATGCACGACAAATTGCAAGACAAAATGCAAGAGAAAATGCAAGACAAGATGCAAGGCAAGATGCAAGAAAAATACAAGACAAGAGGCAAGACAAGATGCAAGACCAGACGCAAGACCAGACGCAAGACCGGACGGAAGACAAGATGCTAGAGACAACATGCAAGAGAAGATGCAAGAGAGGATTCAAGACAAGTGCAAGACCAGATGCAAGACCAGACGCAAGAGACAAGATGCAAGAGACAAGAGACAAGATGCAAGAGACAAGATGCAAGAGACAAGATGCAAGAGACAAGATGCAAGAGACAAGAAGCAAGAGACAAGATGTAAGGGACAAGATGCAAGAGACAAGATGCAAGAGACAAGATGCAAGAGACAGGATGCAAGAGACAAGATGCAAGAGACAAGATGCAAGAGACAAGATGCAAGAGACAAGATGCAAGAGACAAGATGCAAGAGACAAGATGCAAGAGACAAGATGCAAGAGACAAGATGCAAGAGACAAGATGCAAGAGACAAGATGCAAGAGACAAGTTGCAAGAGACGAGATGCAAGAGACGAGATGCAAGAGACGAGATGCAAGAGACAAGATGCAAGAGACAAGATGCAAGAGACAAGATGCAAGAGACAAGATGCAAGAGACAAGATGCAAGAGACAAGATGCAAGAGACAAGATGCAAGAGACAAGATGCAAGAGACAAGATGCAAGAGACAAGATGCAAGAGACAAGATGCAGGAGACAAGATGCAAGACCAGATGCAAGACCAGATGCAAGACATAATGCAAGACCAGATGCAAGACCAGACGTAAGACTAGATGAAAGAGCAGATGCAAGACCAGATGCAAGACCAGATGCAAGACCAGATGCAAGACCAGATGCGAGACCAGATGCAAGACCAGATGGAAGACCAGATGGAAGACAAGATGCAAGAGACAAGATGCAAGAG
>OZ035998.1:25297018-25302362 GCA_964035015.1 Corallium rubrum
TATCTGAATGAACAAGACATCGTTGATTATTTGTTATTGATTAATTTCAATTATTTAGTTTGATTGATTGATTGATCGTTGATTGATTGATTGACTGATTGATTGATTGATTGATTGATTGATTGATTGATTGACTAATTATTTAATTAATTAAGTCATTGTGTGGATGAATAATTAATTGATTGAGTAATTTATTGATTGATTGGTTGATTGATTGATTGATTGATTGATTGATTGATTGATTGATTGATTGATTGATTGATTGATTGATTGATTGAGTTTTATTCAATTTTACTCTATATATTTGCAACGGTGGGAAAGTTGCGCAAATTTAACTACAAATTTGCTTTTTTAAATTGATATGAGCAAATTCATTAGTAAAATTTTGCAAAACCGCAAAATGTATTTAGCACTTACAATAGCTAATGAAATTGGCCGTGTGATATATTTTAAAACTACCAGATCTATTTTGGTTTGAAGTTCTTAATTTTTTCAAGAGCACCACGTAACTAAAGACAAAAAAGTTAAAAGACAAATAACTACAGTAATCAATTGTTTGTGAGACCACAGATATATATACTGTATATAATAAACATATATCTCATTTGGAATGGTTGAACTCATATATACAGGCACGTAATTACTCATTTTTCTAATTTTTACTGCTTTCAGAACATATGTTCGAGATTGGTGAAAGACCTGCTCCTGTATATGTAAAAAAAGATCATATGCAATTCAGCTAAATCTCTATTTAGCCGGCGTTGCAATACGTTTAAATTTGGGACCTGGTTTCGGTATCTGCTTACCGATGTTCACGGTTGGTAAAAGCGCTTTTAATTGCGGCAACTGTAGTGCATGCAAACAGGTTTTCGCTTGTATGAGATTGTCCATCAATAGAGGTTCCTAACGAACAACTATACATGAAATGCCCACATTCAAAACTACGTTTTCATTGTTGACAAAATATTCTTATACATGTGTATCGTTTTTATCTCAAAAGAACGCGGTCAGCCTAATCAGATTCTGTTAATTTACTAAGTTTGTCAAGCTCTAGATCAAAACATCCTAAAAATTGTACTTTTAAAGAAGACGGTCGCAACGTTCAGTTTTACAATAAATTTGCAACGGCTCAAAAGTTGTCAAATTTAATGATAAATTTGCATTAAAAATTGACTTGAGCAAAGCTATTAAGCAACATTTGCAAAGTTAAAAAAAAATCAAAGTTGAATAAACTATTTGGCAAAGTCAGTGCAAATTTCTTTTCAAATTTGCTATAAATTTACCTTCATAGGCAAATTTATTGCAAATTCGGAAACTAATTTGTAAATGCGCAAATTACATATACAAAATAGACATTTGAGTGCAAATTTAAAACACCATTAGCAAATTACATGCAAATTTAGTTTAATAAATTTGCAAGTTATTTGCAAGTGTGCAAAATTAGCACTATTTAATTTTTTCGTCCAGTGTGTGTCGATGCTTCAACGCTAACAACGGTGACGTTGCGCCGCCCAGTATATAAGCGCCCTGCTCTGAGGTAATAGTCACCGCGCCTAGCGCGTAGTCAATAGTTTTGGAAAAGAGACTGGTACTTATTCAACACTGCGCGACTTTACGCTGGTTTCAATCTCCCCCGCGGAGTTGCCATTTTGAAGTATGAGATTTTAGAATTTGTTGATATTGAACTGTTGATTATTTTTTTTTTGTCAAAATGGGGTCTGTAGTTTTTGAGACAAACAAAGAGCATAATACTGAAAACATTTATCACTGAGATGTTGTACATATCAAATATCTGTAAAACAAAGCTTTATAAAGGTAAGGAAGTATGCTTTTCATAATTCTTCGCATTTTTTATATGTTTTGGCTATATTTTTTAGTTGAAATGCGATGTTTTCGAAAACTTCGTCATGAGTGAAGAACATATTGAACGTGAATTAAGCGCAAAAAAGCTGCAACACAGGATCCAAAACACCAGAATAAAAGTCTTTTTAGCATATATTTGAATGTATGTACAAGTTCATGAATTTGCAAAGTGGGATGTTGTTTGCCCTATTTTTGAAATTATTTACTGACAAATTTAAGACCGACTTGCTATTATCGTCTGTGAATAAACAGAATCACCACTGTTAAAATGAAAGCAGTTTCTTGAAAGTTTCTGTTTCAACGTTATTGTTTTTTTATCAACCTGTGAAATTATACTAAAACAGTTAGTCACCTCAGTCTCGATGACTACTTCGGTGACTAATTGTTAAATATTTAGGAAAGCTCAAGTGTCCCAACGACTGTTGAGATTGATTGAAGTTGCGAAAATACCACATCAATACCTTCCGGCTAGAATTGAACCCGCGGCTCTGTAAGTCCTGTGCAGTGCTCTGATCTGTACTGAGTAACGGAGGTCGTTCCAAAGTGTCAGTCTAGGCACGAGTTCTTTATATACTAGAAGTACATGAATGCAAGAACCCGTCGCCCGCTTTTACATGCTTTGAATGTTTTAAGTTAGTTATGGTTTGGACGAGCAAAGGGAAAGCACGAAAACGTGAAGCTGTATATTGTTTTAGGACATAGGGACAAAGTACACATCGCCTACTGTTAACTTAAAATGATTTTGAGACCACTGAGTGACCACAACCACTGCAATTCAGATAGAGTTTTTGTTTACCATACCGCGTTTGGTTTCTTCCGGTTCTCAGTTTCGCTTCAAGATATATTAAACCAGCTGTTTGTATCCTTTTCTTCGTTGTTCTATTTTAATTTAAGTAGAGCTAGAGCAGGCTCCATTTCGTTTATAAACGAAAGCAAAATACTAACATATTTGATCAGATTTAGTTTTGTGCATCGCTAGTCACCAGTGTCCAGCTATTACTACCGCGTGACACCGTACCAAACACACGCACACACACATTTATTTATATATATATATATATATATATATATATATATATATATATATATATATATATATATATATATAAGTCTGCAACAGGCTGTTTCATCTAAAAAAGAATCTTCAGATTAAGATTCTTTTTTAGATGAAACAGCCTGTTGCAGACTTTTGAGGTAAGCGAAAATCTATATTTGCTCTAACTATATGTTATCGAGCACTCTTTGCGTTTCGTAGACCAAAAGCCACACGTATATATATATATATATATATATATATATATATATATATATATATATATATATATATATATATACTAGAAATACATGATCGCAACAACCCCTCGCCCACTTTTAATATATACATTTTTGTAAACCACCCCCACCACCAACCACCACCACACACACACTTTCTGGTTGGGTTTTTTTTTGTTTTTTTTTGTATTTAAGTCTATTATAGTTTTTATATTTAGTCTATTATAATTTTTATGTATTTAAGTCTATTATAGTTTTTATATTTTTATATTTAGTCTAATGTAATTTTAGAAGTGAAATAATTTTAACAGCCTAAAATTTTTGAATAGAAAGAGAGAAACAAACCAGTATAAGATCAAAGAACTATTAATATAAAGTCTGATCTTGGAATGCAGACAAGGACACACCTGAAAGAGCATACAAAGTCAATATTAAAAAAGAAATGAATGAGAGGAACTAAAATGAACACAATGCCATTCGCAATAGATAATAGTGGCCAGAAAAAGACACAATGCCACGTCCTAGCGTCCAAAGGTAACTGTATTAAGATTATTTATTTCTACTGCATGATTTTCTGTTTTCAAGACTCAGCTAAACTGGTAAATATGAATCTCCTACCGTTAAACTTTCTTCTGCTTTTGTCACCATAAACATTGCCAATTCCAGTCTATACTCTTTTCAGAACTCAGATTGTTTTTCTCCTTCGCTTTCTTTACTTTTTCCGTGACCAGACATCATTCAGTTCTCTTCAAGATCTAAAAAGCCGTTTGTTTCAAACTGATTTCTTCATCGTTATCCCTCGAGTTAAGTAGAATACACCAGAGCAGAATTATTTACAGGCTTTTGGCCACGGTTTTGGGACGTCGTATTAGCAAGTCTACCAGTATCCTGCTATCCGAACTGCGAAAGTTGCGGATTTGTTGATATATATACAAACATCTCGCGGAATTTCTTTCCCCGCATTTGCGGTGATAATTCCTCGCGTGTAAGTGAACTCCACGCGTGTTTAGATTAAGCATTTTTCACTGTACAAGGGCTCCGGCTCCTTAAGCCCTACGCCTGGGCTCGGGGATTATAACACTCCCCTGTCTCATGCAGTTCTTACAATAGCACCTGTCATCGAACCGAATTGGTAAATATAGCACAGTAAAATCGCACTGTCAAGATGAAGCAAAAAAAATCCCAAATCTTTATTCGAAAATATACAAACGATCTAAAAAAATTGTGTCAAGTTTTCGTCGTCTGACTCACTGCATGGCATTCTCAGCGAGACACGGCAAAAGCAAACGATAATCACAAAGACTAAAGTGACTAATTGTTTCAACTACATGAATTGCAAAGTTGAACAAAAAGGAAAACTTAGTTTACGCTTTGTATGAATGTAAAATAATATTCTGTTTACATGGACGTTGCCAAAGTGATCTTAATTTGGTTTTGCAAGCGTTTAAATGGCTTCCTTGTCTGTTTCACAATGACAGAAAAACCAACGTATTAAAATTAATAAAGCTCGAAAACTATAAGTAATAATAGAACTAAAAACAAACCAGTACAATCAGATTGCCATGAAAAAAGTAACAGGCACGGTTTCAGTCAAAAATGTGAAAAAAACAGCGGAGAAAATTGACAAAGTTCATATCAATCAAAAAGAGTATGTTGTTAATATTAAACGTCAAAGTCAAAAACACTAGAAAACACGTCGAAAAACACCACAGAAAACAAATTAGCGAATCTATTTAAGAGATTGAATACCAGAAATAAGAGAAAACAAAAATATGGCAGTATAAATAGACAGTTTTTGATTAATCAAACGGAAAATTTTCATTCAAAAAGAGATAACAGTGGTCAAGAAAAATATGGAAAACATATATACCACGTCCCAAAAGATTGGCGTCTTCAGCAAAACACAGCAAAAACCCTCAACGTAATAAAATTGATATCTCTCAAGATGAAACAATATACACTTGTTGACTGGCGCCGAGGGAAACATCGAGTTTTACGGACCCGAAGGCTTCAATGTCACCCGAGGGCTTTAGCCCGAGGGTGACATTGAAGCCTGAGGGACCGTAAAACTCGATGTTTCCCGAGGCAAAAGTCAACAAGCGTTTTGTTATATACCAAAGACTTTTAAAATACAAAACACCAAACTGACTCGAAACTTGCAAAAGGCAAAAAGACTTACCAAAACACTTTGACTTTGTCTTCGTATTTC
>OZ035998.1:25302562-25425741 GCA_964035015.1 Corallium rubrum
AATTCAACTAAACAAATACACCAGACTCAACAAGTACAAAGAACAGCTTTAAATTTATCCAGGTTTTCTTCAGCCTTCTTTTAAGATATGTATAGATATTCTTTCTTTTGGAAAATGGACTATTTCGTACCAAACAAGCTCCGAAACAAGCTCTTGTTTTCAAAATGTTCCGAAAAGTCCAAAGTTCTGAATCTGATGCAATAATCATTGCGTATTCACGTGAACAACGCATGATTAAAGCTGACGTCAGCGGGAAACATTGCACTGTTTCCTTCTTCATTGTTGACGTCAGAGGGAAACAGTGCAATGTTTCCCTCGGCAGAAAGAAACATTGAGTTTGTTGAACAACACGTGACCATGATTTGACCAATAGGATTTCATCTTTGGCAAACGAAAGTCTGGTATATAACAAAGGGGAAACTTTCATTCGAAAATATATTTTCAGTGGACAGTGGTCGAGAAAATATGAAAAACTTAAGCTTACCTTTTAATAGTGTTAGCACGGAAATTTTATACCTTCTAGTTTATTCTTGCTGCCCTCTGTTAGTCTCCATTTTACTCACAATAAACAGTTTTTCCTCAGTTTTTCTTTCTGTTCCTTCGAAAGAGATGTGCTAACTGATTCAAAAAGTGACTTTCTTTATTCCCGTCCAGAGATTCTCGTCAACAATAAATGATTTCGCAATATTAAAGGACGGTTTATTTTGTTATCGTGATCACTAAATGATTTTAAATGTTGACGTCAGCCAATCAATTTCCGGCTTCATATTGTTACCAGTCCCCCCAAATTTTTACGGCGCAACTTGAACATCCTACCAAGGACTAAATATATAAATATTCAAATCACTCAAAATCCCCTCCTTGCTCTTTCTACACGCGTGTAAAATGGACTCCACGCGTGTCGAGATTAGCACCCTCACCCGGGCTCCGGGCCTTCGGCCCTACGCCCGGGCTCGGGGATAAATAGACTATTTACGAGATTACGTCTCCCTCGCTTTTTCTCCATCCGTGTAAAATGGACTCCACGCGTGTCGAGATTAGCACCCTCACCGGGCTCCGGGCCTTCGGCCCCACGCCCGGGCTCGGTTGGTTTCAATGTTGGAAGAAGAATTGGGTATATTATAAGTAATATTTGGCATTTCACTCTATTAAACTGCGTGTATTATGGATTTTCGGTGAAGGAAAATTCCGTGATAATTATGAGAATTACATTTTAAGACCAAACTGGGACTAGTTGAAAAAATGCAGCATGGTTATAGAGTTCTTTTTATAAAATAACATTTATACTACGCAAGCTCTGACTGGTCAGGAAAGCACTTTTGCCATATTTATAAAAGGAAAAAAAAAGGTTGAAATAAACGACGTATTATAACCTTAATAAACAAAAAAGGCACGTGTAAGGGCTTGAACTGCGAGAACTGAAGCTTCAACACAAAGAACAAGTTCAACAAATGTTTAACTCAGAGGAAAGAAACCTGATGATTTGTGCTCATGAAAGCACAGCAAAAAGTTGTGATCATGCAACTCATGTTTTTAAAGCGACTTAACCGAATAAAATTGTGTATAAATACCTCTTGCATTCTTGTCTGATAAACTCACTTGGTAAAAGGAAGAAACTATCGATATATAGCAAAATGTCCACAAGCTCTCAACATAAATCCAAAATATTTCCGATAAAAAAGCTACTTTTCTTTTTCGGAGTTTTAGATCGTTTCATGCCCAATGAGTATATATAGCTTTTTACGGTCCACGATGTTTTAAAATATGATCCGGACGGTGAGATGGCTGACTATATGGTGGCTGCAAATACTTTTCAGTGTTTTCGATTTTCAGAGTTGACCTTTATTACCTAATTTTTTCCCTTTACTTCGGCGAAACAAAGTCAAAACATGTTTCGGCTTGTTAGCTTCACCATTTCGCAGTTGACGAATTTCGAGGGAATTTGTATTTTCATCATGTTTTTTTTTGCTAAATATAAAGTCAGTTATTTTATAAAAGAAATACCGAATGATTTTCCGTGCAAGATTTAAGAAATACCTAATGGGTTTCCATGTTTGGATAGCCTGATCCAAACACGAGGGATGTTGCGAGACTTTCGCATAGCGTAAAGAAAGTCGAGCAACATCCTGAGTGTTTGGATCAGGCTATCCAAACATGGAAATTCATTAGGTATTTCTTTTATTAAATGACCGACAATAAAATAACAGATTTTGTGGGGGGGGGGGGGGGGGGGGGGGAATGATGATAGGAATACGTATTCTCCCGAAATTCATCAACTACCAGTCACGTTTCGTCTACTTTTCCCCAGACTCAAACAACCAATCATATTTCGCCTTGTAACGTCTTGATGACGAGCCGGACGAGCGAAACGAGAAAGAAAGTAATCCGAAAATTATTTTGCCGACAAATTCAACAGTCAATATGAAGTAACTCTGACATGCATCGAAAACAGCGAATATTATTAGGAAAACGCTTAAACATTACTAGAATCAAACGCCTCAGCATCTGGCTCCTGGTTTCAGAGCAATAATACAAGAAAAACATTCTTGGCCGTAAAAAGCCGCAAAAAAACACATTTCCATCGGCAGATTTGGATTTTATGTCGATCGAGAGCTCTTGGGTATTTTACTTCATATCGACAAAGTCTTTTTCTTTTACCATGCAAGTGAGTTCATCAGGCAAGAAAATGAAAGGTATTTCAACAAAATGTTATTGCGTTTTAATATCGTTTTCAAAACGTGTATTTCCAAATCACGTTGTTTTGTTACCATATTAAAGTACAAACCACCGTATATTTTAGCGAATTTAGCTTGGCTCTTGAACACAACAGGGCCAGAAAACAATTCCAGGCTTGGTTATAGTTTTCTCACAATATATAAACAGAGTGTTGTTGTTTCTTACTGCCAAAGACTCGAAGACGGTGCTTTTTAACTTGAAGATTCGTTCAAGAAATTATTTGTTTGCTTGTAATTGGACATTTATAGTTCTTCGCCCTCGCTTATTTAAAACTTTTCCCTGTTGAAGCCGTTACACATACCTATACTTACCCATAATATTTTAGTAATTTCAATGCTATTTTATTTGTGTGAGTACTGAAAAGATTAGATTAAACTCTATAAAAGGCGTCACTCAAAATTGCTGCAAATTTCTGTGTTTTGATAGCCTGTACCAAACATGGCTATTGACTAATCGGCGCTTGCCTAGCATACATGTTATTTTATAAACTCTGATCCAAACACTTGGATTTCTCAAGTCTCACAACATCCCGCGTGTTTGGATCAGAGTATCCGGGATCCTAATACATGATGGTCGTAATGCTGGGAGAATAATTGTGTGTATTTCAAGTAATATATATCAGAGTTTTGTTTAATTATTTCAAAAATAAATATTAAAATATGAAACTTATTATTTATAGATGCTTTTTGTCATTCGTCGGAGTTTATTCTATCACGAGTGGTAGGAAAATGGAAGAAGTGAGCAGTAAAGACGGGAGTCATAAAGATGTTCTTTCAGGTATTTTAAAGAACGCGATCTCTTGCCCGCTTGGCTACTTAAGCTGGATTTCCATTCAGTGCATTTTATCGCGCGATCGACTTTTGTCGAGCGACTTTTGCGATCGATTTTTGACTCCAATTTCCATTCGTCAAAAGCACGCGAAAAAGCGCGCGAATTTTTAAAGCACTGAAAAACACAACATGGCGGCAGTTAATCGACGATTATTACTTCGTCGATTGTTGAAGCGAAAAAAGTTTATATTACTACTTCTCCTGAGGTTACGTTTAAGATGGAAAAAAGCAAGAAAGTATAGGAAAACGCAGTGGATGAGAAAACTTTTTGAGGAGAGAGAAGAAAAGAGTGAATTCAATATATTAGTTCGAGAGCTGCAGATATTTGATCACGAATACTTTTTCAAAAGTTTTCGCATGAGCCCGACAAAATTTGAACGTCTGCTATCGTGGGTTGCTCCACACATCACAAAGTCATCACTCAGAAGAAGTGTTGCATCTCCAGCTGAGAGGCTATGCGTTACTTTACGTTACTTGTGCACGGGTGATGCCCAGATTACAATAGCTACAGGTTATCGTATGAGCCCATCTGTCGTGAGCAGAGTTATCAAACACACAAGCAAAGTTATTTGGGATGTACTCTTTCAACGAAAATATATAGACCCACCAAAAGACTGTCAGAGTTGGATGCAAGTAGCAAAAGAATTCAATCTTAAATGGAACTTTCCACATTGCCTTGGGCAATTGATGGGAAGCATGTTACCATCCAAGCTCCTCCACGAAGCGGGTCAATGTACTTTAACTATAAAAAAACGCATAGCATAGTACTACTGGCAGTGTGCAATGCCAACTACGAATTTATCTTATTAGATGTGGGCGACAATGGTCGGCAAAGTGACGCTGGAGTTTACACAAATAGCAAAATTGGTTTTGCTATTGATAATAATTTACTCGATTTTCCTTCACCTAATATCATAGAAAATTCTGGCACAAACAAATTATATCCCTATGTATTTGTAGCAGACGACGCTTTTTCCTTAAAAACCTACATGATAAAACCCTATCCCGGCAGTAGCCTTGATGACAACACGAAACGTATCTGCAACTACCGAATATCCAGAGCACGGCGGGTTATCGAGAACACATTTGGAATAATGGCAACAAGATTCAGAATATACAGAAGACCTATAATTGCCAATGTGGAAACAGTAACTAGTGTAGTTAAGGCAACTATAGCTCTTCACAATTTCCTACTCATTAGCCAGTCTCAAGAAGGACCGTACACATACTGCCCACCGAATTTTGCTGATGAAGAAGGCACAAGAGGAAGAACACTTGCTGGGCATCGGAGAAATGAAGTTGGAACAACTGCTTCCTTGTCAAGGCTTCCAAGAAATGCAAGAGGATCAAACAACTTCTCCAGAATGGCTAAAGAAGTTCGAGATGACTATAAAGATTACTTTAACACCCCGGAAGGTTCTGTTAGCTGGCAAGATGATGTTATTACTTCAACCAGAAATTCATTTGATAGATACTACATGTAACTGGGGCAAAACAGATCCAGATACAGCATGCATTGTAGAGAAGGGCATAAAAAACTAAATATGAACAATAAAATTTAATGTTATGATGATAATATACATGTATCTTTAACAAATAATACTAAAATAATTTTATAAAATAAACCTTTAATCTTCAAGCAATGGTTGATCAATAAAAATCAATGTCAACATAAATATTTTTGTTAACTCGAAATATTTGGTCATGCAATTATAATGTCTGCATTATACTTCCAACTAAACCAAGACTGACCGAACTCTAACTGAAATCTCTTTAATATATGAACATCTGTCTTAATGAATGTACTATCATTCATCATCTGAATCTTCTAATCCAAATAGTACTTGTTGAATTTTCAGTCTGGCTTGTCGATTTTTACGTTTGGGAAGTTGCTTCATACATGGGAGCAAACTTTTTAAGAAAAGAAAATCAGCATCATCTTCTTTGTCACCAAGTTCACATTCTTTTTCTGTGGACCTCATGTCCTCAAGATATTTTAAGGTTAGGGCATCAACACGAGTTGACAAATCCTCTTTTGCAGCCTTTTTCTGTTTTGCTGTTAAGGAATTTTGTTGTGCAGCTGTGTCATATTTTCTCTTCCCAGATGATGATGTTGTAGAACTTTGGGAAATTGCTGGTTGCAATGGAAAAGGAATGGGAGAATTTGATGGTGCAGGTGATACTGAGACTGCTGATGATGCAACTGAGGATGTTGATGTGGAATTACCATCATTGGTTAACTGTGAAGATGCACATCCCAGACTTTCTGTACCTAAGGTTATGTTGCTTTCTGTTTCTTGGTTTGAAATCTTATCATTTAAAAACATCAGGTTTTCAAAATACTTGCACTTTGGAAGTACATGGGCAGCAACACCTGATCTTGTCATTCGAACACGTTTATCCTTGCATCTTTTAAAATTTTCTTTTAAATTTTTCCACTGTGTCTTGAGAAACTCAACTAAAGAATGAAATATCACAAGGGAAATCATAGTTCAATCTGCATAGTTCAATACAAGTTTTCATTTCACCCCATACATGTCTAGATAGTGGATGTATCAACTGGGACAAACAATATATCAATCACAATTACCCCTATAAGCAAACTGAGGCCACCCATATTGTATGCTGAATAAAATCATTTGGTGTTACTATAGCAAGAATAAAATCATGTGGTGTTAGTAACACCATATGTTGCACCACTGTAAATGCAGAACCATAATCAAATGCCAATAACTTACTCTGATGTAGAGGTTTCATTTAATCCGTTCCCGGCTATTGCCAGATGATTTTATTCAGCACAGGGAAGAAGTCAGGGTACAGGTCTTGAGCAGGAAGATGGTTGGTTTTCACAATCAAGTAGAAGACTGCTAATTGCTCTCTGGGTAACATGTACAGCAGTGGGAGGTATAAATAAGCAAGGAAATCAATGTTTTTAAGTTGAAATACTATTCTGAGAATACACATCAAACAAGAGCATGGTAAGAAATTATTTAACTTAGCAACAGGGCAAAATTTGACAGGCAGCTGCTGGTCAATTTGCCTGGTTCCTGGCCCTTATTGAAATTCCTGCCAAGTGGGAAAATGGAAACTACAGAAACTCTGTAGCTTTAAAAAAATAAATCTAGTGAAATCGTGGTTATTGATATAACTTTTTGCATAATGACAGTTTTTTTATATATTTTGTATGTCATATTTTCGACTAACAATACTCAGCAGTATCATGAATGGAATATTTAGTGACATTTATTTGCATTTAACGCAAAAAAATACTTGAAAAGAAACATAGATATCAGTATTGTAAGCATGTTTACTTTAAGATAACTTAACATTAATTTAACCAGTATCAGCTACAAATACTTCACCAAAATGAGTCTCTATATATTTAGTTAATGTATACCCCTGACCGGTTAGAAGATCAGTTTGCTGGATGGAATACATAGACAACAAGAAAGCAGATTGCACGTACCATCTTTTCCAAAGACTTCAGTGATTTTGGCCCAAGCATTCCTCCTTTTGGTATTTTCTTTGTAAGCCCTACATGATGTATTCCATAGACATGGTTCTTCCTTCACAAGGTCAATGAATATTTCGACATCAAATTCCATGGGACCATCGATGGCTTGGTCTGGACAAGGCAATATTTGCTCAACTGCTTGAGAAGTCCCTTCACTCTCTGTGGTCGAGTTTGTTAGTGTTTCACTACAATTGATGTTTACATCCACAAGATCCGGTTCTTCGACACTGTTTGGGTATGAATGTTGCTGTCTTAAAGCAGCCAGAAGCAGTTGAACTTGCTGTGCATTGTTTCCAGCAGCCATCTTGAGCAATTCGCCTTATTAATCGCTATCGCAAAAAGTAGAGAACATTTCTACTCTTTTTTGCGATCGCGCGCTATCTACAATCACGACAACACGAGCCACTTTTACCAATGCGCATGCGTAGTTAGAAAAGTCGCTCGACAAAAGTCGATCGCGCGATAAAATGCACTGAATGGAAATCCAGCTTTAAAGCCGGTGTTGCACCGTGCAATCTTTTGTGCGACTTCTCTTGCAACGCCAACGGCATTGACGTAATTGTTTGGAGACAAGTTGCACGAACTATTGCACTGGTTGACATGCGGTGGACTGGTCAATATAGATGCAAGACAAGTGGCTCCAATTGTTGCCCAGAATAGAACTGAAACCGGATTCTGCTGTTGCAACAATTACCGCAACATATCTTGGATCAACGAAGTTTCACTATAGCCTAGCCACTCTATCAGTATCTTTATTTCTTCAACCGCCAAAAGTTGAAAGTGAAACAGTTAATCGTTCAATTTCAACCTCCAATTGGAAAACATTCCATATATTCCCTCAGTAGCCCAAATGTTTAGTAAAACTTTTGAATATTTCTATTATGTGCCTGACTCCGTTTCGTCAAGCCATAGTCGGCCAGATGACAAGCGACCAGTAAACTCGTTCTCAGGGCCTCACAAGTTTTGCGCGGCGGACAAGAAACCTAACTAAAACAAGACGCCTGCGACAGACGTTCACTCGCGCTACTGGCAAATATATAATGCCGAGCCTGAATCGAAGGCTGAATGTGGTACTTACTTCACACTGGTGAACATATTTACGTTCACGACAGTTGTCAGCCACATCTGATCCCTGTTAAACTATAAAGTCAGCCAGTAACTTTCAAAATCTACGAACAACGTGCAAGAACACCTTGATAAATTTGGCAAGCTGTTCAACTTTTTGTCCAACTCCAAAAGCGAAAGGGGCAAAGAACTTACAACATGCCTCACCAAAACCTAGACTCGGCCTTCCACAGTTGCCCGAGTAATGATGTCAGCCTCGTACACTGAACGCCGTTGCATGACAAATTCCACGAACCATACATATCTGCACCGTTCACAAATCATTGCAGTTTCACGGGGGGATGCGCCGTATAACACGTAGCGGTTTAATTTAAACCTGTTTGAATATTGCTACATGGGCCTTTTCGCTCCCAGCATTTCCAAGAACCCAATGTGCATGGCGCCCGGTCATACTTTACATAGCTCAAGCAATAAGCAAAATTTTTGTACTGAAAATTCCATTACTACCGCAGACGATCAAGGATTTGGTCTGACTTCTGAAATTCTACTGGAGGAGAAGTGTAAAGAAAAGCTGTAATATAGCAGCGATGGTAAAATCAGATGGCTAGGAAGTTTTGAAGACCTACAGGAGTTTCTTGGTGAAATATCGGATGAAGTCGGCAAATGGTAACGAAAAAATTACAATTACATGGAATACAGATAGGAAGACACTCTTATTTCAAGGTCAAATGGGAGTAGTATAGGGAAGAGGGGTTCTCCGTCCTGTGGAGCTGGTGGAGTCTTAAGCTCCACCGCTGACGTCAGCATTTTAAACGTTGCGTTAATTTATTCATGTTGTCAAAGTTAGGTATCCTAGTAACGTGACAGAAATAAGGGAACGTGTTAACAAACTCACATCTTCGCCCTATTACTTAACAAAAACTTGTTATAAACCTAGTTTTTTCGGCCAAGTACAAGGAGAGAACGTCCTTGTGATATGTTAGATGTCAACGAAAGTAAGTAAACGTGTACATGGCTGTGACAAGCTTCCACATCTTCACTAACTATACTTCTCCTAACGACTTTGCTAACTATCATATTTGAATTGTGTCCCGTGCGAAATATTTTTGTTTTAGTCATTCATTACGTACCCGCAAACATCAGAGAACGTGTAACCCTAGATGTCTGCGTATCGAATGTTTTCATTTGATATCGTTTGGCATGCGAGTGAGGTTCATTGTAGCGTTTATGAATAATTTAATATAAAACAAGCAAAAAGGTGATAACCTGCCACTGATTATTGTAAGTTAAAATGCGGACGTTGCGAGCGAAAGCCCTTTCTCTAGAAGTGCAAACTGTAATATCACTGTTACCAATTGGTCTGGGAGGGGACGAGAGAACCATCTTTCGCAAGGGCAGCACAATTGTCTCATCTAAATGGGATTCAACTAATTGGGATTCAAACTTCGCAAACATACCGCTTGATCGCGCGTATAAATTATCTACAATATCCGACCATTGTCAATAAATGTGTTTTAGGTTAATTAAAGTACGCCAATCACTTTAGTTTGCCCACATGTTAACATTCTTATCCTTGTATTTCGTTAGCAATAAAGACATACAAGCACATAATAGTTCTATGCAGTTTATTAGTGCAAAGTTTCTGCGAAACTTTACAGTATTGTGATGGTGGCGAAAATTCACACGATAGTGTAAACTTTTCCGGTGGGTGTACCAAGTTTAGCGGCATATAAATTGTCGTGCTTGGATGAATAATATCGTCGTTTTAATAGGTACTTTAAAGAGTCTTACTGATAACTAAGACAATTTAGTAAATTATTTGCGGATATCTCTTGAAAGAGTTAAGTCAAATATTGCATTTTATCTTGAGGTATGTCGAGTATAAAATCAGAATATATTGTTTTCCTTTGGGTGTCTTCCCACCGGTTTGTGTGGACTCAGTGGGCTTGTCTTCATTTTCTCAGCCAATAAGTGGTGTTTCACATTATCGAAAGCCTTAGAAAAATCCATTGCAAACAATCTTACAGCCTTATTTCTCGGGTTGTCCAGGGGATTCAGAATATTATATTGCATCTAAATGCATCTTAAGAAGAGCATTAATACAGCTTCCACCAGGGCGGTACGCAAATTGATTTTGACATAAGTACGCCTCAATATCCTTCTTATTGAATGTATTGTAGACAACTCTTTCAAATGCTCGTGCAATCACAGGAGTTATATTTATTCCTCTAAAGTCAGCATCTTCTACTGGTACTTCAACTTTTGCTAGCGGATTTATATTTGCCTCCTTCCATGTCCGTGGCAAACTTTGCGTTGATAATGACAAGTTCCATACTGTATTGACAACTGGAGCTAGAATGACGGCATGCTCCCTCCATACTCAATAGGGTATACCATCTGGTCCTATAGCCGTCCTCTTAATTTTAGATAGAGCCTTAAAGACCGTATACGTTGTAAGTTGCGGTATTGTAGCATTGTCCAATATTTGCATAGGCGTAGGATTGATATAGCTGTCATCATAACAGAGTTTGCCAAAATATGTGTTCAGGTCTTGCACAAAGTTCTTATCAAGGTTCAGGTTAGGCTTGTCTTTCCGATGTGTAAGCACATCCACTTTCCGCCACCAAGCTCCTGATCCCTTCTTGCCACCTGCTAAAGCCAAACGATTTTCCAATATGCTCTTATCAATTCTCCTTTTTAAGTCTTCTAACACCGGTCCTCCGATCCCACGGGCTTGCATTCTAGCTTTTTTCTTGAGCAATACTTTGACAAGTGGTGTCATCCATGCAGGATCTCTAGAAGATATCGTAACAGATTTGGTTGGAAAGCACTGGTCCATTAAGTAATGTAAGTCCAACTGTAAACAATCTACAGCAGAATCGACATTTGCACTCGTATTAATATTTCTCCAGTCATGCTCCAAGAGTTTCTGGTGAAATGCAATCTTGCGATGCTCCCTTCAGTCACGCATTTTATATTTGAACCTGACAGGTTTAAGTTTTATGGCTGGAGGCAAAACTACTGCTTTATAATCAGTTTTCATTTGCGAAACAATAGGGTAACTCCTGGAGAATAATATCTCACTATTAGTCAAACAATTATCCAAAATAGACATACCTCTTGTTGGGAAATCAACCAAGGCTTTGAGGCCGGTTATTGTTGTTATTTTTTCAAGGTCTAATCGATTGAGATTACCTCCACACACAATCAAACCTTCTGGGTTTTCTTCCAAGAAGTCATCGGTGATATCCGTCAGATAATTGATAAGGTCGTTTTGCATGTAGGTGGATTTAGGCGGATGATAGACGCCACAATGACCCGAAGGGAGATCAATATTAAGGCAAATACACTAAAATATTTCCGATCTTGTAATGTATAGACTCCCTTGTTCTTCGCGTGAAGTATTGCTTGTCGCTGGCTAAGAGTGACGACTCTTCCCACTTAACACGATGGTCATACTTCCAAGCGTGTTTGGCAACAGCAGATTTATCCTGTTGGGCTTTAATGCAACCTGTCTTGTGCTCCTTCAGGCGAGTTGAGAGATTTCTTCCCGTTTCCCCGATATAAACCAAGCCACACTCACACGGAATGCGACACACTCCAGGCTTAGATAAGCTATCCACCTCATCTTTATGCGTGAAAAGTACCTTGAACAATTTGTGTTGACTACTGTGAAATACCTTTATACCAGCACGATTTAGAACCCTTTCAATTTTGTGGGATGCTGGTCCGATGTACGGAAGACAAACTGAAGGTGGCTCTTGCTGGGACCGGATGTGCCGAAGGTTTCATAGATGCTTGTAATCATCTTCTCAGGAAAACCGTTGTTAGTTAAAACCAACTTAAGGTGATCTAATTCATCCTGAAGATGTTCTTCGTCACAAATTGTTCGCGCTCGATGAACGAGAGTTTTACACCCCGACGATTTGATACTTGGATGATGGAATGAAGTGTAGTTAATTAAGGTATCTGTCAGTGTGTATTGGTTTTCTATACACAGTATGACTTAAAGTCCCATCTGTTTAATGGAAAGAAAAACGTCCAAGAATGGGATAGATTTGTCTTGATTTTGTAATTCCATAGTGAATTTGATTGAAGGGTGTATGCTGTTAAGATGGTCAAGAAAATTAGACAAATCATTCAAACCGTGTGACCAGGTACTTAACGTATCATCAATAATAATGTTTCCACATACCTGGTTTTAACGGGTAAGTCGGTGGCTGTGCATCGATATTAATTCTTAAGTTTTGCTTGACACATTTAAAGAATGAGATTTCTTTAGTGGAAATTCAATTAAATGCGATGCAGATGTGAAATCACCTAATTGGCCCCGGAGTTAACAAATGACGTCATCTGTTGTTGGAAAAAATATAAATTTTGGAAATCTGCAAGTTAAACATTTCTGCCAGATAGATCTGTATAAGTGGTCAAAAAGACTCAATTGGACTGATTACTTTCAGTCATTCGTTACGGAAATATCGTACACCAAAGTTTTAGAAAAATGCTGACTGAGCATTTTTTATCTCTTTTTTATCTCTAAATTGTTCATTTCAAATCCTTTATTTTTCTACCAGTAAAGCTTCTATTGAGAGACCATCTTTAATAGAATGGTCTAAAATATTTGTCTTGCGCTAGTGCCTTAAATTCAGCGCTCAAGCGTGTCCATTAAGGATCACAGCTTTTCTCTTAAAATGGTAATCGACAAACTGTGGAAATCAAGTTAAAATTAAACGTCCAGTAGAAAAACAAGAAACGGTTCCAATTATTTCGTCATTTCGGCCACAACGATTTTAATTGTCCAGTTTTTAGCTAGGCACCTCAGAAGGTCATTGTACTACAAAATAAGCGTTTAGTTGTTCTTTTGCTTTGATATACTATTGATTGAAGTGTCATTTTGATACTACGCTTAATTTTTAAGGATCTGGATGATTCATTGAATGCTTGGGAGTGTGGCAGAAAATCTAATTTTTGCTTCCTCTCCAAATTTTACTCCACATTTTTAAAAGAAATTTGCCTTCTGATGCACACACTGGAGTGCCGAATTAAAGATACTAGTGCTATGTAAATCTTTTAAGCCTTTCTCTAAGAGATGATCTGTTAACAAGAACTTTACTGGTAGAAAAATAAAGGATTTGAAATGAACCATTTAGAGATAAAAAAGAGATAAAAAATGTTTAGTCAGCATTTTTCAAAAACTTTGGTGTACGATATTTCCGTAACGAATGACTGAACGTAATCAGTCCAATAGACGACTTTCAGGCTCATGCGCAGTAGCAACTTTACTTCAAATTTTCATCGGAGGTAAAAACAACTGTTTTAGCTGGAAAGATCATATTAAAAATAGTAAAAGTGCTAAGTTTAAAATAAATCGGACAAATAGTGCGAAAGCTACGCTCTTCGGAAGTTTTGCTCTCCACTAGGGATTTAATAGGGATTTTGGCTTGGCGTGCAACTCCCGCCCGCCAAGCCAAAATCCCTATTAAATCACTAATAAATCCCTGTTGGAATGGTCAACTTTCCGCTTGTGAAACCTTTCCATTTGTTAAGCAATTCGTTTCAAACTTTGCACTTCTACTATATTCAATATGCTCATTCCAGCTAAAACAGTTGTTTTTATCTCCGACGAAAATTTGAATATTTGTTGCTACTGCGCATGATCGTGAAAGTCGTCTATTGTCCACTTATATAGATCTATCTGGCAGAAATGTTTATCTTGCAGATTTCCAAAATTTATATTTTTCCAACAACAAATGACGTCATTATTTTTTGACCAAACTGGTTGTTAACTCCGGGGCCAATTAGTTGATTTGACATCTGCATCGCATTTAAATGCATTTCCACTAAATAAATCGTATTCTTTAAATGTGTCCAGCGAAACTTCATTTCTAGGCTAGTTTTTGACCCACAGCCGCCGGCCTAGGGGCAGTTGCAAGAGCCTTCTTCTCAAATTCCTCCATGTATAAGTTAGCCATGATTGGAGACAATGGGGAACCCATTACTGCTCCAGTCGTTTGTTCGTAAAATCTGTTCCGCCACTGAAAACAATTTGGATTTAGGCACAGCGTTAACAGTCCATAGACCTGATCTGCAGAAAGATTCGTTCTTGTAACAAGCGTTTTATCTAGAGGTAGTCTTTCTTTTGCAATCAGGCACGCTTCTTCAATGAGAACATTCGTAAACAAACTAACAACATCAAAACTAATATCTCATCATTAGCTAACTTAAGTGTCTTAATTTCAGAGACAAATTCCTTAGAATTTAATACATGGTGAATGGATTTACCTACCAAAGGCTTCAAAACAGTAGCAAGATATTGTGCTAAGGCGTATGTTGGAGAGCCTCGTGAAGCCACTATTGGACGAAATGGGACATTCGTTTTGTGAATCTTTGGAAGAACATAAAACTTTGGACGTACTGAAGCAGGTAGACTTTCCATCTTACAAACTTCTAACAATTTACTAGAAACCTTACGTTCAATGCTAGGTGTCGGATCACGTTTTAACTCTCTATAAGTTGGAGTATCGAAGAGAGCACTTACCTTGTTATTATATTCTTCACGATCTAAAACAACAGTAGCATTACCCTTATCTGCTTTTAAAATATGTACTGACTTATCTGATCTTAGGTTTGATAAAGCAATCTTTTCTTCTGTCCTGAGATTGCTTTTCGGTAGCTTGGCTTGGTGGATTGTTTCAGCAACTTGGACTCTAACGTTTTGGCAGTTTCACTCGGTAGGAAATACAGTTTAGGCTCAAGTTGTTGAACAATTTCTTCCTTTGGAATAGATCTTGACACTACCGCAAAATTCAAACCCAGAGATAATACCTTTTCTTCTTCCTTGGTAAGTGTTTTCTTGAGGTTGATGACTATTCGGGATGTCTGTCTTCTTCCATTTTCATTCTTTGTTAGATTTTGGTCTTTGTTCTCCAATTTCTCATATTTGGCACTTTGTGTGGAACGAGAATTGTTGAAAGTTTTCGTGGAGGAATTAGATATCATACTCCTCGCAATTGTATAATGTCCCTCACTCAACATTGTTTGGAGTTCGGTGGTTAACAACGAAATACCTGAGACAACATTGTTGTAGAGTCCTGGGTACTAGTTGTGACGTCAGATCACACCATCATACTGATTTCACTTGGTCTTTCTGTTGTCCATAGTTTGTACATAGTTTTAACTAAATAAAGAGTGTTAAACACTACATTGGCGACGAGGAAAACTCATAAACTTCGGCCAGAGCTATAGAGCGAAGAGAAGACAACCAAACGGGTTGATTTACGCGTGAACAGAGCGGAATTTGCAATGCCAACGTTTGGTAAAGTTGACGAGTACAACGAGGGTGAAGATTGGAGCCATTATATCGAGCGTCTTAACCATTTCTTCGAGGCGAACGACATCCAAAGTGGAGATAAAAAGCGATCGATATTCTTGGTTAGCGTTGGAGCTAAAACCTACAAGCTGATCAGAAGCTTAGTCGCTCCAGAAGACCCGAAAGAAAAGACTTACGAAGACCTGGCGAAATTAGTTGAAGTTCACTACAAGCCAAAGCCTTCAGTTATTGTTGAACGTTTTAAATTCAACACCCGCCGCCAACAACCAGGTGAGAACCATTTCAATGTTTCTAGCAGAGTTAAGGCGTCTCTCGGAAAATTGTGAATTTGGGGCAACTTTAGAAGAAATGTTGCGAGATCGTATAGTTTGTGGGGCGAGTGATAACAAAATTCAACGTCGTTTGTTAGCCGAACCTAAACTGACATTGAAAAGAGCGCTTGATCTGGCAATAGCTAATGAAACATCGGAGAAAGGCGTTCTAGATTTGCAGAAGAATAATGCCCAAGAGGGAGGTTTGGTAAAAAAGCTAGATGGAAATGATCCCAAGGGTCCTGGAAAAGTCAAGTGTAGTCGATGCGATGGGAAACACAACCCAAGTGAGTGTCGTTTCAAGGAAGCTAAGTGCCATGCATGTGGCAAAATTGGCCATATCTCCAGAGCTTGTAGAAGTAAAGACCAGGGTAGAAACAAGTCGGGGAAACAAACCAAAGGAAGTAGACAACACAAGTCTAAACCAACCAATCACCTTTCGGAAGAAGGAAAGGATGAAGAAAGCAATGAAGAAAGCACTTCAGAATATTCTATGTATATGTTTGGCAATAAATGCTCTGCCCCATATAAAGTCAACATGTCTATTAACGGAACACTCACAGACATGGAAGTAGACACTGGTGCTTCTCTTTCAGTAATAAGTGAGGAGATGTATGGGAACTTGCATAAAAAAGGAAAACTACCCCAACTGGCAAGCACTGGAGTCGTACTTCGCACATATACAGGGGGAAGTGAACCCAAAGGTTCCCTAGATGTGGTGGTATCTTATGAAGGTATCGAATACCATTTACCTTTACTGGTAGTGAAAGGAAAAGGTCCTGCGATGCTCGGAAGAAATTGGCTAGAGGAGATAAGATTAAACTGGCACATGATTATGCAGTTACCAGTAACCCAAGAAAACCAGCAGCTAGAAAATATGCTAAAGGAGTATCCGCAGCTATTTGAAGAAGGTATTGGTACTTTAAAGGGAGAAACTGCGACCTATCCAACTTAGGGAAGGTTTTGGAACGTCTTTCTGAAGCAGGATTGCGACTTAAAGTGAAGAAATGCCAGTTTTTGAAGCCATCTCTTGAGTGTCTTGGGCATCGAGTAGATAAAGAAGGGTTCCATCCAGTCGAAGCGAAGGTTGAAGCGATCATGAATGTCCCAGCTCCAACCAACGTTACAGAGCTGAAATCATTCCTGGGAATGATTAACTTTTATGGGAAGTTCCTTCCAAATCTGTCATCCACATTAGAGCCTCTGCACGAACTCCTTCGTAGAGAAACTTGTTGGGAGTGGAAAAGTCGTCAACAAAAGGCATACCAGGCAGCGAAAGATCTCCTGCAGTCATCGCGATTGTTGGTGCATTATGATCCAACAAAGAAGTTGGTGGTATCGTGTGATGCTTCACCGTACAGCGTTGGTGCAGTTCTGGCACACGAGATGAGCGATGGTTCCGAAAAACCGATTGCTTACGCATCGAGAACCCTTTCGAAGCCAGAGAAAGGATACTCACAACTGGATAAGGAAGCAATGGCAATCATATTTGCTGTGAAGAAGTTTCACCAGTTTATATATGGCCGACATTTTAGTATCTACACCGACCACAAGCCCTTGCTTGGATTGTTGAATCCTGGTAAAGCTACACCGCCCATGGCATCAAGCAGGATGCAAAGATGGTCGTTGACGTTATTAGCTTACGAGTACGAGCTGATCTACCGACCTGGTGTCGAGAATGGTAACGCAGATTCCCTAAGCCGTTTACCTCTTCCTGAGACTCCACAATCGACACCAGTACCTGGTGACATCATCAACCTGATGGAGAACATTATCGCCAGTCCGGTCGATGCACTTAAAGTGAAGCAGTGGACAGCTCGTGATCCTGTTCTATCGCAAGTAATGCAGTTCGTTCTCCAAGGATGGCCTTCAGCTGTTGAGGACAACCAACTTCAACCATACTTCACCAGGAGAAATGAACTGAGCGTTCACGCAGGATGTCTTCTATGGGGATCAAGAATTATAATACCCCCACAAGGAAGAGAAGAGGTGATGAACATCCTCCATGACAGTCGTCCAGGGATCGTCAGAATGAAAGCTATAGCCAGAAACCATGTCTGGTGGCCAAAAATGGATTCTGCGTTAGAGCTGCGAGTAAAGAATTGCCAAGTCTGTCAAGCACACAGGAAAACTCCAGCACCAGCAGTCTTACATCCCTGGGAATGGCCCAGCCGCCCTTGGACTAGAATCCACATAGATTACCCCAGTCCCTTCATGGGGAAAATGTTTCTTCTCATCATCGATGCACATTCCAAATGGCTAGATGTCCACAGTGTGAATTCCGCTACTACGGAAGCAACTATCGAGAAACTTAGAACAACGTTTGCGACCCATGGTCTACCAGAAGTTATCGTTCCTGACAACGGTTCCGTCTTCACCAGCGAAGATTTCAAGATTTTCACACGCAGGAATGGAATACGACACGTAACTTCAGCACCGTACCACCGTACAGACCTTCAAACAAGGGATGAAGAAGCAAGAGAAAGGAAGTATCGAAACAAAACTGTCTCGTTTCCTGCTGAGTCGCACGCTGAGGACGCAGATTGATCTTTTAAAGCCGAGTGTTGCAACGAAAGTCGACACCGCTCAAGCAAGACAAAAAGCACAACACGATCAGCGTAGCAGATCACGACTGTTGAACGTTGGAGATGAAGTTCAGGCGCGAAACTATTCCGGAAATCGCAAGTGGATTCCTGGAACCATCGTCGAACAAACCGGTCCCGTATCCGCGAAAGTAGAGTTGGAAAATGGTACCATTTTCCGGAGACACCACGATCAAATGTTGGCTCGCCAAACCTTACCTCCAGAACAAGTGATACCACCTTCAGGACAAGCAGAAACATACGTTGAGGATTCCAGCCATACTTCACCGCAAGAGGAAAGCTCAGCTCCAGTGACACCAATCGAGGAGACAGAACCAGTAAGAGAACTTCCGCGCCGGTATCCTGCAAGGAGCCGCAGATCACCAGAACGATTTACATGTAAATAGGACTTCAGTTTGTTGCCTGTACACGAACACGTTTACCATATCCTATATAGTTTATTAGTTTACTTACGAACACGTATTCAGAGACTTATATATTTAGTTTACATTTTTTGAAACTAGGGTGGAGGAATGTAGAGTCCTGGGTACTAGTTGTGACGTCAGATCACACCATCATATTGATTTCACTTGGTCTTTCTGTTGTCCATAGTTTGTACATAGTTTTAACTAAATAAGGAGTGTTAAACACTACAATTGTGCAATTTTCTACGAGTCCACGAGATTCGTTCTCTTACCAAAGCAAACTCAGTTTTGCGTAAGATTCTTCGAGCTCCTTATGAGCTGGAGATACGGATACCCTTCAGCATCACCAGAAATCTGGGTCATTTGTGCCGCTGCTCTCGGTCAGCGGCTATATTCGCCTGATAATATAATTATGTATTCTAGAATTTCTAATGAGCGTGATTCTACTGTATTCTAGTGTTTCTCATTATTCAAGTCATTGAGTTCTTTAGAATTCGCCTAAATCGTGCATGTATGTATATATAAACAACCTGTAAACGACGATAAGTACTGTAAAATCAAGCAAGTTCAAACGCTTTTGGAAGTACTATGCTAGTGACAAATGAGGACCTTTATGTGCTCCCGAAGTAGACTGACTCATGCCGAATGCAACGTGAGTCGGGCACTTCGCATCGCCCGTAACGTTGTTGGTCAATTTGGCCAATTTCTAGAACCTGTTTGCAAAGATTACTATGGCTAACACTATGGATAGGGCGCTTTCAGTGCAAAAATAAGACGAGCTAGGGAAGTATTTTGTCGTCGAAGTAAGCAAATGTTTTTTAGTTATTACTATTCCTTAGTCCGTGTTGAAGTCAAATGGAGTCAGGCAAAGAAGAAATATGTCACCGTTTAAGCAAAATTTGAATTATTATAATGTGTTGTCGAAGCATTTATTTAATCACGATTAGAAAAGATACAGCAAAAGCTGATAGGGTCGTGAATTATAAAAATCACTATTGTATCTATTTTTACAATATACACAAAACTAATATAATATTAATTATAATTACTATTATAAATATAATCTATAGAGTTCCAATTAAAACATTGAGTCTCTTAATTTTAAATTTAAAATAACCTTTGAAAAATGTCGGCTATTTTCGATTTCTTTCATCTCATTATTCAAGTTGTTCCACAAAACTGATCCCTTATAGCTAATCGACTTCTTCATAATTTCAGTCCTCACCCTCGGTAGACACAAACAATTTCTTTCCCTTAAATTATACCCGAGCGAACGTTTTACAAACAGATCAGCCATAGTTGTGGGACTAACTTGGTAGTAAATTTTTTGGACAAGTTTCGCCAGTGATTCATGATAAATTTGTTTTAATGTTTTCCAATTATAGTTTGTAATTACATCGTTTGTCGGCATATACCAATTCCGAAAATAGATAATTCTTGCAGCTCTCACATGCATCTTTTCAAGGTCATCAAATAGAGTCTTGTTACATGACCCCCACAAGACAATCCCATAAGTCAGTGACGGCAGTATGACCTTATGATGTGCTCTCCTTATTATTTACTGTTGAGAATCTCCGTTATTATGATCCTTAATACGCACGCGCGCCACCATCTTGTCCCAAATTTCTGGTAATGGTTTCTCTTCCGTACATCGGACCAGCATCCCACAAAATTGAGAGGATTCTAAATCGTGCTGGTATAAAGGTATTTCACAGTAGTCAACACAAATTGTTCAAGGTACTTTTCACACATAAAGATGAGGTGGATAGCTTATCTAAGCCTGGAGTGTTTCGCATTCCGTGTGGCTTGGTTTACATCGGGGAACCGGGAAGAAATCTCTCAACTCACCCGAAGGAGCACAAGACATATTGCATTAAAGCCCAACAGGAAAAAGCGTGCCAAACACGCTTGGAAGTATGACCATCGTGTTAAGTGGGAAGAGTCGTCACTCTTAGCCGGCGACAAGCAATACTTCACGCGAAGAACAAGGGAATCTATTGAGATTGCAAAACATCGAACTATTTCTCAGGAAGGACAGCCATTAAACAGCACGTGGTGTGCCCTATTCGGAGAACATTCTTGATTTTGTTTTCTAATTAATAAAATTAACGTGATACGTCATTGTACTCTTACGTGATTTAATTGATCAGTTGCTTAGTTTATAAATACGTGAGCCAACAATTTTTGTCATTGCTCTGATGAAGGCCTGAGTCAACAGGCCAAAAGCTTAGGAAAAAATATTTTTCGTGGTGTTTCCACAAAACTTATTTATATTACTTTATCGCCATGAAAACTTTCAAAGAATTAAACTTTAATAATTGTCTAAGAGAATCTGTGATTAATAAACAACAAAAACGGAAAACACCTAAATTATGTACAAACAGAGAACAATGCTTCGGCATCAAACGAACAGACGATATCTCTAAGAAGTGGTTGCAATAGTAATGCTCTCTGTTAAAGTTCTCGATGTTCAATCCATCGAGCATAAGGGGAAGAAACGTAAACTGTTTGTTCCTAGGAAATGGCACTGTGTGCAAAGTCAAACGATCCAAGTTCGAAGAAACCGTACAAGCAGGCCACAATTTATTTAAAACATTTGTTCGTGTAAATAATTAGCTGTCAATATGCGCATTGTAATTTATTGCAACTATATACAAACAAACTGCTCAGAACTATTATAATGTGCTTGTATGTCTTTATTGCTAACGAAATAAGAGGATAAGAATATTAACATGTGGGCAAACTAAAGTCATTGGCGTACTTTAAAGTAACCTAAAACACATTTATTGATATTGGTCGAATATTGTAGATAATTTATACGCGCGATCAAGCGGTAGCTATGTTTGAAGTTTGAGACCACGTTTACACACCTAAAAACGCACGCTCTGTTACAGCATCCAACAGCACTGATATCAGGTCTGTTACATTATGATTCCATCAGGTATGAACAGCGACCCCTGTTACAGCTATGATGACCACAGTCTGTATCAGCACTGATGTCAGGCATGATACAGCGCTGATGCCATCAGACTGTAACAGCCATGATAGCTCGCGTGGAAACGCGACGTGAACCGCCCGTGATCCGTTCTCGAAACTCTCGTGGATAATTATTCCACGCGTGGATAAACAAAATACCGGTACAAAAATTCCCCGGTATACTCCGAAACTGGTTTGCTGCCGAAAAAACTAAGAAAAAACGTGCACAGAATCTAAATCTCAAAAATACTAAGGAAATGTACATCTGTTAGATCTCATAATATATATTCCTCCTTGCCTGGCCATACTAATTCAGGCCAGAAACATTTCGGCTATTATTAAGGGGGGGGGGGGGGGGGGGGGGCTTGTAATCTTGACGGGGGGTGGGTGGTCAAAAAAGTGTTTAATCATGATTTTCCCCATTTGTCCCCCCCCTTAAATAATGACAACTCCCTTACTTTCTAAACCTTATAAATGCTGAGCTAATACACACTTGTTAGATCTCATTATAATCATATTCCTCTTGCCAGGTCTGATGCTACATGAGAAAAAAAAAAGTGTAAAATAACAGTTACGCATCAGTCAATTCCAGCAATGCCCATCCCCCCTGGGCCAACCCCCAGGAATTTGCATTTTCAATATTTTTAATGCAAATGCCCTGGGGTTGGGCAAAAAAGACCCTACAATGCCCTACCCGGGGCAAAAAAATGGATGACAAATGCCCCGCCCCAGGATAGATCAACACACTTTCCAAGGTGATATTTCTTTACAAACGTCATTGTCCTGTTATTAAATGATAAATATTAAACAAGAAATGTTAAATAAAATATCTCGTGCTATTTTGAATATATTATTTTAAATTTGGCTCACCAAAATACCGGTCTTTGTTTGTATAAGGGTAAATTATTGGTATGCAAAACAGCACTGTCATAGCCAAGTGGGCTGAGGTGTGTGTGTGTGGGGGGGGGGGGGGGGGACATGGTCTCCAAGACCATTCTGATGAGAAGTTTAAATATGTGGAGAAACTTGTAAGGGGGGGGGGGGAGGGTTACAGTTGTTTTAAAGCCAAGTGAGTGGATTAGTAAATGTGTTATATATATAACAGGCATATATATATATATATATATATATATATATATATATATATATATATATATATATATATATATGCCATAAATTACTAAGGGTCTATTAATAAAATGCCTCCAACTTGTTTTTACATTTACCACTAGTTTATAAATAAATCTAAAGATATTCTGACGTGTATCATTCTATGTTCTGGTTTAATAATAGTAACAAAATTATGTAATTTATGGCTTTCAGATTACAATACTCTTAAATACTTGCTTCAAAATACAAGGAATAGTGTTTCAGAGACCCTAGAAATCAATTTATTTATATTTTTTTGGGGGGGGGGCATGTCCCCAGACCCCCTAGGGGATCGAGGTTCTTGCCCCTACCCCCCCCCACCCCCACCCCACCCAACCCAAGACCCTGGCTATGTTACTGGAAAACAGTTTTACCTGTGCAATGTTCTGGCTAGGTAATGCATGTAGTTATGGCTTGAGACTTCAGCTAGATACCTGTATAAATAAATAATAATATATATAAGAAAAACAATAATTGTAAAGAAATAATGAAATGTTAGTCTTGATACCTGAATAAATATTTTTATAGTTATTATATTTTCTGGATTATGACTTTGGTGTGTGCATTTAAAAAGTATGAAAATATAATAAAATATTGGCATGTTTCTTTGACATTTAATAATACCCCACGGTGGGGGGTGGCACCCTCACCCCATGCACTCCAAAAGTGTATCGATTTGTGGCTATATAATTATAAATAAGATCTGACTGTGCAACATAAAACAAATAAGTCTTATTTTCTATAGTTTTGTACTATATATTTAAAATATGTCCGACAATATTAGAAAACAACAGAATTATTTACGTCCAGAAATTTCATTCCTATACTTAATCTTTTTGTACTATCATTCATTTGACCAGTTTACTACATTTTAAAACTTACCTTTAGATTTGTGGAGCTAGAATTGCAACGTAAAGCCGGTTATGGAAAGGGAAACGGAAAATACTTTGTTGCTGCTGACGCCATAACTTTTGTAGAGTTGTCCAATTTTGCTTTGTTACAATACCAGTGTTTTTGGAAGAAACTAGCTTCACAAGCTTTCAAATTAGTACTGTACATACTGCTGGAACAAACTTTCTGTTATATCTCCAGAGTCATGTCCAACGAGAATAGTGAGTGATGATTTTCCGCTTTTCACTTTCATCAAGACATTCTGGGCTGAATCTGTACAAAACTCACACACTTGTTGCACGAAATTTCCGCCACAAAAACATTCGCAGAAAGACGTCAAAGTTTGAAATAAACATCCAAAGTTTTTTATGTTAATTCGGCAATAATAACTGTTGTTTGTTTTTCCGTGCCAGACTGTTTTACAAAGCGCTCTCTCTTCAGTCACTTGTCTTTTTTTGCTGACGAAGTCACGAAAAATTCGTGTCGCGACCCGCTGTTACCGCGGGAAAATCCACGCAGTTTCCAACAGCTCTGACACAACCTGTTCAACGTGGCTGTTGCAGTGCTGATATCGTCAGTCCTGATTTATCTGATACCAACAGCTTCCATCTGCGCTGTTGCCCCATCATAGTTGTTACAGCCTGTTCTTACAGACGGCTACGGATCTGTTGTCAACATACCTGTATCGTTCTTTTATATCAGACTGATACAGCACTGACAGACCAACAGTCTGTTGTAGTCTGATGTTGTCAGTTCTGAACAGTCTGTGGACGTCAACAGCCCGTAACAGCTATGATATCATACCTGTATCAGGCCTGAAGCTGCAGCAGGCTGTAACAGACCTGTGGCGTTTTTAGGTGTGACGATGCCGGTACAATTTGAAAACGGAACAAAATCATGCCGTTTAGGCCTTGTGTTTACACGATACCGGCACAAAAATAACATGAAATGTTATATGCTGTATTTGCATACCGGCATGATTTTGTTCCGTTTTCAAATTGTACCGGCATCGTGTATACGGGGTCTGAATCCCAATTAGTTGAATACCAATTAGATGAGACAATTGTGCTGCCCTTGCGAAAGATGGTCCCCTCGTCCCCTCCCAGACCAATTGGTAACAATGATATTACAGTTTGCACTTCTAGAGAAAGGGCTTTTGCTCGCAACGTCCGCATTTTAACTTACAATAATCAGTGGCAGGTTATCACCTTTTTGCTTTGTTTTATCTTAAATTATTCGTAAACGCTTCAATGAACCTCACTCGCATGCCAAACAATATCAAATGAAAACATTCGATACGTAGACACCTAGGGTTACACGTTCTCTGATGTTTGCGGGTACGTAATGGATGACTAAAACAAAAATATTTCGCATAGGACACAATTCAAACATGATAGTTAGGAAAGTCGTTAGGAGAAGTATAATTAATGAAGGTGTAGAAGCTTGTCACAGCCATGTACACGTTTACTTACTTTCGTTGACATCTAACATATCACAAGGACGTTCTCTTCTTGTACTTGGCTGAAAAAACTAAGTTTATAACAAGTTTTTGTTAAGTAATAGAGCTAAGATGTGAGTTTGTCAACACATTCCCTTATTTCTGTCACGTTACTAGGATACCTAACCTTGACAACATGAATAAATTAACGCAACGTTTAAAATGCTGACGTCAGCGGTGGAGTTTAAGACTCCACCGGCTCCACCCGACGTAGAACCCCTCTTCCCTATACTACTTCCCTATGTGGAAAGAACAAATAGTAAAACTGATCAAAACTAGAACTGTAACTCGGGGTATATCATCATACAATGATCTCGATTTACATGAAAAGCCTTCATGATCATAGTTATTTTCCGAAGGAACTGATCAATTCTATCCATGGTTTCGGCAAAAAACCGTATTCGAAAAGGCAAAATATCGCCCGATTTGGTCAGATTGACAAAAAATTCAGAAATCGACAGAAATCGATGCATTTTCTGCCAGGCGCTTCCCCGCTGCTTCGGCACTGCACGCCACACGTTCCACGCGCGCACCACACGCGGCGGTGTAGTAAACAAAAAGCGCCTGGGTACGAGGCTGGTGAATAATGATAATAAACATTCTCATGAGTCGCAATGAGAAACAGAAAGTCATTCAGACTGAAAAATTACACCAATATATCCCAGCGGATGAGGCTAACGAGAGCATTTACACAATAGAATCAATCAGTACTCAAATCAGTAATCAATAATCAATTGTTTAATTACGCGTGGTAAGAAGAACAACGCGAACATTACAAAGAGTGGCCACAAAGAAAACGAAATCCCAAATTGACAATAGAAAATAGGAGATCACAACGATTTCACAACAAGCCAAAGAAAGAAAATGCTAATCATGAGGCGCTCAAGGTGATCCAAGCACAAAGAAGCTGAAGCCTAAACAAATATCGAACAGGGTCGGAAGAAATGTTTTTTGTCGATTGACATGGCCAAGTAGGTCGACGACGACGAGCGACCTACAATCAGCCTAGTCCCATCGTTCTGAAGCATGCGCGTATATGATGAGACTGGTACCTAGGTTTGACGTCACCGCTCAAGGTGCTCTAGAACTGGTATTTTATTCACTTGACAAGGTTAAAACACAAATTGTTTACGCTTGACGTATCTTCAATAGGAAAGAAATAGTAAACCATATTTTACTTTTAAACATGCACGTTTCAATAACTAAGAAATTCTAAAATAAGGGCTTTGATTAAACCGACCGGTAAGTCAGTAAATTCGTTGTTCGACGTCCAGCAGTTCACCTAAAAGTTTAATGAGTTCATCACCTTCAATATTTTCTGTACTTCGTTAAAATATTCGTTGTAATAACTTACCAATGTTAACGATTCAACTTTAAATACCCGCGATATTACACAATGCGACTTAAAACAATTAAAATGACAACATTCTGCCAACACGATTATCGATTAAGCACAGCGTCATTAATACTCAATTCTCAAACTCATGAATAATTCATGAGCTAATTAGGCAATCAAAAACACGTTTTTCGTCACGTGCGTGAGTTGCGAAACCTTGGTAATAAACGAAATATTGAATTAATAATTAGGAAATTAGATAATGAACGCTTTAAACAATAAAAAGCGTACATTACAACATTTCTAAATTATAAAAACAGTCAAAACAAAGAAAACTGTATTATTACCACAATTCTAAATTATAAATGCAAAACTCAACACAGAAACCAATTAAGTTAGGTTATATAATAGCACGCCATCTAATTAGGGAATTCTACAACAATAGACTATTGTCAACTGAGAAGTTATTTCATAAACTCGTGGCTCGCGTTTTACCATGGTTTTCAAACACTTGAGGACAATTGAATTCACGAGGCTGTTCACCAAGCGATTTTTATAATTGTTCTCGAAAGTTTGTAAAACACGAAAGGCAATGAAAACACGAGGCCGGGACGGCCGAGTGGTTTTTGTTGTCTTGACGTGTTTTCGCGTGTTTGGAAACCCTGGTAAAACACTCGCACTCGTTTATGAAATATTACATACAGGTCAAGTGGTGTAAATATCAATTAATACGCTTGATTTAATCACAGATCCAGGTCAAGCAGGTTCTTAGTTATTAGGTTGGAACAAATAATAAAAAAACATCAAAATTACTCAGCCGTTGAAAATATTTCCTTTTACGAGCAGAATCGGGCCTGGTGACCAGGGCCGATTTTTTGAAAATCAGGGACCATTTTACTGAAATCTGCTAGGCTCTCGCGCAGCGCTCGGGTACAGATCATCGCCCATGCTAGCAAATATTCTAACAGCGAAGAGAGAGAGCCAGGGACTAGGCTAGAATACAATTATTGGTCACTATAAGCCCGGTGTTTTAATTATTCAGACAAATGTGAGGAATATTTCATCACAATCGTCTAAGCAAATTGTACAAAGATCAACAGGTTTACTGCAATTAGCACGTCGCTTCTTCCAGCGTCAAAAATTGCAATTTCAGGCGCAGCGAGTAATCGGCTTCCTGGTGGTATGAAAATCCCCTCTGCATCATTTTTGTAGGTCCTATGATTTTGATTTTATCGATAATTGCAACATACCAAGTTCCTGTTTCCGAAATGTTCTCTGGCCTTTAAATTATCATGCATCGTATTTGTTGGAAAATAACATTGGTAATTACTTTCAAAGGCAATGACTTAAAGTTGCTTCTCCTTCGGCCTCAAAATCATGTTTCAAAACTCAAATTCCAGTACTAGAGAATCAATCAAATAATAGCAGGAGATTTTTGAATAATCGAACACGAAATCCCTCCAACTTAGTTAAGATCACTTCTGATGAAGAGCAATCATCAAAAGTCCATCATGTTCCAAAATTAATGTTGTCGAATGTCATGTCGCTTGTTCCTAAGTTAGACGAAGTTCAAGAGTTTATTTTCTGGAGCAACATCTGCCTGGCGTTTATTACCGAGCTTGCCTTAAAAGTTCAGTCGCTGACAGCGTCATTAGTATTCCTGGGTTTACTGTTGTGCGCAGGGATATGATGATCAACAATCACGACGGCGTTTGTGCTTACATTAAAGACAGTAAAATGAAACATAAGTCCCTCGAACATTTGTTGTGTTGCCCTGATCACGAAATACTCTGGCTCCATCTCAGACCCAGTCGACTTCCGCGTGGGTTCGTATACCACCCTCCTGGAGCAGATGAAAACACTATTAAGGACCATCTATTTCAGTCGCTCAATTTGGCAGAGTCAATATATCCTAACTGTGGAAGTAGATGACCCCCCCCCCCCCATATAGGGACCAAACAGATGGCGCCTCATTAATATTCAGCGTGACTCACGCATGACTCGCGTTCTTTGCAAGGAATCTTTAATTCCTTGCAAAGAACGTGAGTCATGCATGAGCCACGCTGAATATTAATGAGATGGCATTAAAAAGTAAACGATATGCCTTGAATGAAGAAACCGTTCGGCAAGCTGTTCGAAAGACATTGAAACACTTTCTTCAGAGGGGTTTGCCAGAATATAAACTGTCAGGGGTTAAACGGCTGACTCGGCTATTTTATTAACGTCGTCAAGCATCTTGTTAATGTTGCTACGGCTGATATTTCCATATTTACCTGAGTGCATGTGCAGAAGACAAAAGAAAAACTCATTAAGGGGATTAAGCGCATGGGCAAATTTTGGACGACAAGAATAACAGGAGACACTGATTTTAAAAATCTTTATTTTACTTTACAAATATGTCATTTATTTAAAACATTTTTCTAGGACTGGGATGCCGACTCATCGTTATAGGATGAGTAATATTGGGCATTTCACTCGATTACATAGCGTTTTTTAAGGATTTTGGGTGAAGGGAAATTCGAGTGTAGAATATATACATTTTAAGACCAAACCGGGACCAGTTGCGAAAAATGCAACTACACAGGCCTTTCGGCAGGAATTGAACCCACGACCTTGCGATTCTAGTGCAATGCTCTGACCACTGAGCCACGGAGGGCGTTGCCGAGAGCTTGAGTCATCTGAGTCGGCTTCCGAAACTTCTTCGTCCGAATCGTTTTCTCCTGAATCACTTTCATCTCCAGGTAACCATTTTTGCAAAGGTTTCGGCTTTGGGTATTCAACATTCGCAGGAGGAGTTAGAAAATATGGTTTAGGTACGCTAAGTCCTGATGGAGGATTTAGCAGACTGTGTTCAGGTTGTTCAGGTTTTTGCGGAGTCTCTGTCAAACTTTGTATAACTTTTAGTAGCTGTGTTTGAAGATTAGTTTGAACTTGATTCTGCTGGTTCTGCAGCTGTTGTTGGAATGTCATAAAACGATCGAGTTGATTAGAGTATAGGATGTTCTTTACATCGGGTGTTAATTGTGGTGTTTGTACAATATCTCGCATTAGCTGTTCTGTGTAATACATAGCTTTGACGATTGGAGGTTGCTGATACGATTTCTTTTGAATATATCTGCTTATGTTCTGCTGCTATTTTCTTCAGGTAAAACATCGGTCTTGAGGCGATGATCGTCATCCCCAGTCAGATTCAGATCAAGCATTAAATAACCATGAGGGCGACTTGTGGCTTCCTCGTAGGTCTTCATAAACTCTTGAACATGTCCGGGATTCACTTGTCGTGCAAAAATAGAAATTTGCTGCTTATCCCTCGCAGACTTGAAGAGTACGATATAGTGTGCGTTGAGGCTGGTGTTTCTGGTTTCCTTTTCTTGGTGAAATATATTCTGAACAATATAGATCACTGAGAGATTTCTGTGATGACTGCCCCTTTTAAATAAACTGGCAATACGTTTATCTCCCCCTGATTGATCCATAAGATCATCCAGGACAATAAGTTTTCGCCTCGAAACATCAAGAAAATCTTCCGAGTCGATGTTCGTAGGTATTCCTTCATTCAGTTCAATGCCCGGTATAGTTTTCATCATCTCAAGATAAATGGGTTGCCACTGACCATTACACCAAATGATACGTTCAGGAGGGAGTTGAAAGTTGTTCTTGCATTCTCCAGAAGAGTTTTTACCCATACGGTTGTACCACTCTGAGTACACCCTGCAACAATGCACGTAAATGGATGCTGCAAGACTGTGGATCCATTGACGAGAGGAACTGCGTGTCGTATTTGTTTTGTCGATGATCTATAAACCATCTTCATGTGACGGAGGCGATTACTTGAATTAGCGAAAGATTTTCCACAATCTTCACAAACGTATGACATGTTTCAGGTAAGGTATGACGGCAGATAAGGAATGAATATTTTTCTATTTGCCAACCTTGTTTATAGTGATTCAACACAATAGTCCTAAGACTATACTGCTTATAGTCCTAATACTATAGTCCAAAGTCCTAAGACTATAGTCCTAAATCCTAATACTATAGTCCTAAGTCCTAATACTATAGTCCTAAGTCCTAAGACTGTAATCCTAAGCCCTGTAAGATTATAGTCTTAAGTCCTAAGACTATAGTCCTAAGTCCTAAGACTATAGTCGTAAGTCCTATTTAACAATTAGTCGCCGAAGGGAAGGTGATTACAAGCCTATATTCACTGAGCCGCTTCGGCGAAGGTGTTTTCAGGTGTTTACCAATCTTTCTCCTTGGATAAATCAAGAGACCGGCGACGAGATTCTGGACTTCTGTCACTATGAATGAACGATGTTAGAGCTGTCGACATTTGCTTGAACTGGTCAATTGCTGGTCGTTCGCAGTAGTTTTCGATGCTCGAATCGCTCTTGTGGCCCGTGATGGCTTTGATTTTCCGAGTCTCGATGTTGTTTCCGGATAAAACAGTAACAGTTGTCGCTCCCAAAGAATGGTTAGTGAGATACGGGTTGATTTCAGCTCTTTCAGTCATCCTTCGTAGCATGTTTTCCAGCGTATTGTGGCCAACGTTGCAAGCATCGTACCAGACAGCATGAGCTTTCGGATTAAATTTCGTCGTGCTCTCACTTTTCGGCCTTTGGAATAAACCATCAATATTGGGGCTTCAGATGGCTCAAGTACGTTTTCAGGATTTCCACAGGGCATCTTCTTGAGTCTGGATGCGAAAATATTTTTCTGTCGGAGTGGTCTTCGGATCCATCTAGGCCTCCCATGTGGTTTTTGGTCGTGAGAACAATACCAGGTTCACTTCTGTTTAACTCAAAGTATTCCTGGCCGTCTGCAGTTGTAACCAGGCGCAGCATTGACTTCTTTAGTGAACTTTGGTTTTCCCTGCCCCGTTTTCCGAAGTAGATGGAAATTAAAAAACACGCAGTCTGAAGCAAGGCTCGGGGACTTTGTGTGTCAACATCAGCAAGCTCGCCTTTCTCGTACAGCTTCTTGATGGTGTCGGCTGTCAAGGGAATTTTGTGGACTGTGGCGGCTATCTTTCCTTCTTTAACGAGCTGTTTAAGGTACGAACTGAGTGTTTTATTCGCTTCCGTCTTGCTTTCTTGCCGAGACGTAAAATTTAGACAGACACTTGTTGATCTCCTCAATACTCATGCTTTCAAATGCTGTGTTGAATTCATTTTGCTCATGAAACCAGTCTATTAAAAATGAAGTTTTTGTGTTTATTTTGGTTATCGTTTGTTTACATTAAAACTTATGCGGACATCACCGCTTCACCGGTGCAACAAAGCCAGTTTTCCTAGATAAAAAGAACGTTAAGTTAAACATTTTACCTTGAAAGATTTTTACACCATATTTTGTGGCTTCTTTGTTTTTTTTGTGGAATACTATCTTCTTTAATTTTCTCAATTTCTTCTTCTGTAACTATGGCAAAACGAGCAGCCATTTTGAAGAAAATGAAAAAGTTTATAGTCACTGGGTAGCCAGTGACTATAGCATCAGAGACGGTCAACCTCGACGAATCAGATTGCGAGAAATTAAATAGTCACCTGAAAATTTTTACTAAAAGACTATAGTCCTAAGTCCTGTAAGACTATAGTCCTAAGTTCTAAGACTATAGTCCTAAGTCCTAAGACTATAGTCCTAAGTCCTAAGACTATAGTCATATAAGTCCCAAGACTATATAATCCTAAGTCCTAAGTCCTAAGACTATAGTCCTAAGTCCTAAGACTATAGTCCTAAGTCCTATAAGACTATAGTCCTAAGTCCTAAGACTATAGTCCTGAGTCGTATATAGTCCTAGGTCCTAAGACTATAGTCCTAAGACTATAGTCCTAAGTCCTAAGACTATAGTCCTAAGTCCAATAAGACTATAGTCCTAAGTCCTAAGACTATAGTCATAAGTCCTAAGACTATAGTCCTAAGTCCTAAGACTATAGTCCTAAGTCCTATAAAACTATAGTCCTAAGTCTTGTAAGACTACAGTCCTAAGTCCTATAAAACTATAGTCCTAAGTCCTAAGACTATAGTCATAAGTCCTAAGACTATAGTCCTAAGTCCTAAGACTGTAGTCCTAAGTCCTATAAAACTATAGTCCTAAGTCTTGTAAGACTACAGTCCTAAGTCCTAAGACTATAGTCCTAAGTCCTAAGACTATTGTCCTAAGTCCTAAGACTATAGTCCTAAGTCCTATAAGACTATAGTCCTAAGTCCTAAGACTAAAGACTATAGACTATAGACTATAGTCTTAAGTCCTAAGGCTATTGTCCTAAGTCCTAAGACTATAGTCCTAAGTCCTATAAGACTGTAGTCCTAAGACTAAAGACTATAGTCCTAAGTCCTAAGACTATTGTCCTAAGTCCTGAGACTATAGTCCAAAGTCCTACGACTATAGTCCTAAGTCCTATAAGACTATAGTCCTAAGTCCTAAGACTATAGTACTAAGTCCTATAAAACTATAGTACTAAGTCCTATAAAACTATAGTACTAAGTCCTGTAAGACTACAGTCCTAAGTCCTAAGACTATTGTCCTAAGTCCTATAAAACTATAGTCCTAAGTCCTGTAAGACTACAGTCCTAAGTCCTAAGACTATAGTCCTAAATCCTAATACTATAGTCCTAAGTCCTAAGACTGTAATCCTAAGCCCTGTAAGATCATAGTCTTAAGTCCTAAGACTATAGTCCTAAGTCCTATAAGACTACAGTCCTAAGTCCTGTAAGACTATAGTCCTAAGTCCTAAGACTATAGTCCTAAGTCCTAAGACTATAGTCATAAGTCTCAAGACTATATAGTCCTAAGTCCTAAGACTATAGTCCTAAGTCCTAAGACTATAGTCCTTATAGTCCTAAGTCGTAAGACTATAGTCCTAAGTCCTAAGACTATAGTCCTAAGTCCTAAGACTATAGTCCTGAGTCCTAAGACTATAGGCCTAAATAAGACTATAGTCCTAAGTCCTATAAGACTATAGTCCTAGCTAAGTCCTAAAACTATAGTCCTGAGACTATAGTCCTAAGTCTATAGTCCTAAGTCCTATAAGACTATAGTCCTAAGTCCTAAGACTATAGTTTTAAGTCCTAAGACTATTGTCCTAAGTCCTAAGACTATAGTCCTCAGTCGTATATTTTTATTTATTTTATTTCAAAATATTAACATCTGCCAAAAGGGCTTTTCGGATATTAATTACAATGAAAAATTACAATAGAAGTCTAAAAGACACAAAAGTTAGAAATCTAGGACTCACTATAAAATTCTTAAAATAGATAAGTTCTTAAAGCAGATTTAAAACTTTTTAAATTGTTTTTGGATTTTAAATGGTCGGGCAAGTCATTCCACAGTTTTACTGCTCTAAACAGAAAAGAGCGTTGACCCGTCGCAGATTGGTAGAGGGGGATAGCCAACATGTCATTCTTCCTTGTGTCGCGGTCATCTATTTGCGATCTTAAAATAAACTTTCTAGATATGTATTCGGGGGCGAAACCGTTGATACATTTGGACGCTAACATGAGATCTCTATAACGTAGAGAAACGTTAACTGGCAACCAAAGAAGCTGCTTCAGATATGGCGTAATATGATCGAACTTTCTCGAACCCGTGACAATACGCGCTGCAAAGTTTTGTACACTCTGCAGCTTCTTTACGTTTCTTTTTGACGTGTTTGCCCAAACATTTGAGCAGTAGTAAAGTTTAGTAAATACGAGAGCATTTATGGCCATTAGCAACGATTTCTTGTCGAGAATGTGCTTCACACGATTTATTTGACATAGACTTGCTATGCACTTAGAGACAACTTCCGTCACATGTTCATCATAGCGAATGGCACAGGAAATAATTTCTTCTCAAGTAGTGTAACGGAGAAGTTCTCAGGCACGCTTAAGCATCTGTGGAGTTCCCAACAACAACAGTTTCGTTTTGCCAGGGTTGATCAGCAGACTGCTGTGGCAACATCAAGCAGTAATTCTCTCCAAGCCTTCAGTCAGTCGAATTGCAGAAGTTTCAAAGTCTTTGGCAGCAAAATTAATGTCAAGTACAATTTGGAGTCGTCCACATAAGACTCAAGCGAACACGCCTTGGGAACTCGGGGTAGATCGTTTATATGAAGGTTAAACAAAGCAAGCAGGCCCGAGAATTGAACCCTGAGGTACTCCATGTGTTATCTTGCACGACTCAGACAGATCACAACCAACCCTCACTGACTGGGTTCTATCGGTCAGATAGCTTCTGAACCACCCAAGAGTGATTTCAGACAGACCTAATAGACGGAGTTTCCTAAGAAGTAAGATATGTTCTAAACTGTCAAATGCCTTAGATAAGTCAAGCATTATCACAGTGGATACTTGCCTCCTGTCCATAGCATCCAGAAATATGTCCGTCAAAAATGTGTTTAGTGTCTCCGTTGAGTGCATTCTCTTATTTCTCCTTTGGTGCTCCATAAGACGGGTCTTACTGTCAGTGTACGAATTTAACTGGTTAAGAGCTACACGTTCACATATTTTAGAGACTATGGGCAATAGCGAGGTAGGGCGATTGTCATTAGCCACTTGATGGTCTCCTTCATTTAATATGGGAGTCACCTCCGATTTTTTCCACGCTGAAGGGAAGACAGATGTCATGAGGGAACTGTTGGCTAACTCTGTAAGGACAGGGAGAATGGATGGTATAACGAATCTTTTATTAAGTTCATAGTAACCTTATCCCAGCCAGGCGCTTTATTTGATGAAAAGGATTGAACAATCTTAAGTATTGCGACTGATGGCACAGGGTGAAAACTTAAACTCGTCAATTTTGGGAATGGTTATATGTGATATATGCTGCACTTGGGGTAAATTATTTTCAATAGCAAGCTTCTTTGACGCTTCTGATACACGTGCACCCACTGATATGAAGAAATCGTTAAATTCTTCGACGAGTAACTTTTTATCTTTAGTGTAAACCTGTTGTGACACGTCCTTGCGTGGAATGCAGTTCCGAATAACTTTCCACATGGCATTATTGCTCTGATTTTTCTGTATTTCATTTCTAACGAACAACCGCTCAGACTCGCGCAACTTTCTTTTAACTTCCTCACGTCTTAATTTATATTCTTTCCAGTCGCTTACCGCGCCAGATCGCCAGGCTATCTTGTGTATTTGATCTCGTTAACGCATAAGTTCTTTGATATCTTGATCTACAAAAGGGGTTTGACGGTATTTTATTTTCCTGGTCTTCAAGGGTGCGTGTTTCTCCAAGACCTCAAGAAAAATCTGATTGAAATATTCGACTTTGTCATTAACGTCGTCAACAAGTGAGATCTCAAGCCAAGGCACTAGCGCTAGGTCATTTACTAGGTGGTTAGGCTGGTAGCGCTTATAACTTCTTGTTGTGATATAGATTGGCGGCGGTTTAGGTAGCTTCAAATTTAGCACAGAATATATCAGATAATGCTCACAATAACTCACACTCGGCAACCAAAGCGGAGTTTGATGTCATAAAGACGTCAATCAGGAATGATGAACTGGATGTTACGCGCGTAGGCGAACTAACAAGTTGTGATAAATTCAGACTGGGACACAAGTTTTTCAATGCATGTGCTTCAGGCGAACATCTCAACAAATCACAATTTAAATCTCCCACGACCAATATCTCTTTACCATAGGTAAGCTAGAGCTTGTGAATATGTATCCATAAGTTCGTCAACGAAACAAGAAATTGGAGAGTCAGGCGGTCTATAAGTTACACACAAAAGGAACGATTTTATCTTCTTGTGATGGATCCGCTTCCATAACTGATGGAAGCCTGACGTTGCTAGACCGGTTAAATCCTTCAGCAAGGTAGGCTAGCTTTCAGGGATGTGCGTGAATAAACACACACACACCTCCCCCTGGCTTCTTAGCTCTATCCAACCTTGATAATTTATATATCTCCAGTTCCGCGTTGCATACTGTTGAGTTGAGCCAAGACTCAGATACTGCGAAAATGTCTAAGTTATTATCTTGCACCAGGATCTTGGTTTGAAGAAAATGATCTCTCTTTTTCAACGACCGTACATTCAGATGAGCAATTTTCATTTTAGATTTATTCCGACTTAAAGTGTTGACTTGTAATTCAGATGACTGCTCACAGGTAAAGTTCCGACTTGGATATTTAAAAGATTCCTGCAGGTATGGCAATAAATTTAGTAGACAGGTCAACGTGTTTGAATGTATGGCAATAATATGGCGACGAGACTGCCCCGAATATGTGTACAGTCATTTGGTATTCTTCAACGTAGCATTTTAGATCACCTTGATTGCAATATGCAATATGGGGACCTAAATTGCAATATGCTGAAGGATGGTCCTGATCATAGAGCACTAACATATCACGACTGAGTTAAATCTCACACAAGTGATTAAAACCCCAAGAAGAATTACAGACACCTCTCAATCACTTATTGATGTCATTTTAGTCTCATCCACCGCCCTTGTACTTGAGAGTGGGGTCCTTAATGCCTCAATCAGTGATCATCTTCCAGTATATGTTTCACTCAAATTGAAGACTCCCAAGATGCCACCTTGTTATATTACAGCGAGGAGTCATAAAAACTATAATCTTTTATTATTTTCCTCCGACCTCGCCACCAAATTGGACCGCCATTTATCCATATTCTCTGATGCAGATGTTAATACGAAACTAGAATCCTTTAATGATGTTCTTCACTCAACTCTCGACGTACATGCACCCGTGAAAACTTTTAAAATTCGTCGTCGGTCATGCCCATATGTCTCGCATGAAATAAAAGAACTTATGAAGTTTAGAGACCAACTTCACCGTCGGTTTCTTCAGACACATGATAAAAGAGATTGGGAAGTCTACAAGGAATCTCGCAGTCGCGTTAAAATCAATCTCAAGAATGCAGCAAAAAACCTCCTCTTCGACGAAGTAAAGGAACACAAGAACAATAGACCTTTTCGATAATTACGTCACCCTTCATGAAAGCGAGGCTCCCAGGCCAAATTTTCACAATTTTGATTATCATAGTAACCCGTCATATCTGTTTAAGAAGATGGCTAATAACGCCCAAACTATATATGGTAGGAACACATCGTTGTACGTATGTTGTTAGGCATTTCATAAGCTTTCATTTGATGTATATTTTAAGTTTCTGTGTTGTGTGTAACTTTCTAAAATGTCGAAAATGTTCGCACCATTGCTCGTCAAGTAATAAATATGATATGGACTTCTCACAACTGTTGTAGAAGTTCGAATAACGTTTTTAAAATATTTAACATACAACTTTGAAATGTATATCAAACAGAAGATACTGTAAAATTCTGTTTGTGGTATAACTTTCAAGTTTCTAGCTTAAGGGGAAGTATTTTTAAAATGGAAAAACTTACTATTAACTTGGTCTGATGGATGAGTTGTTAAGTTTGTTTTGTTTACAACTCAGACCAAGATAATAGTACGTTTTCCCATCAGTTTTAAAATACTTTCACTTAAACTAGAAACTTGAAAGTTGTACCGCAAATAGCATTTTACAGTATCTTCTGTTTGATATATGTTTCAAAGTTGTGCGTTATGTATTTTAAAAACAATATCCGAAATTCTACAACAGTTGTGGGAATCCATTATTATTACCTGACGAGCAATGGTGCGAACATTTTGGACTTTTTAAAAAGTTACACACGTCACAGAATCTTAAAATATACATCAAATGAAAGCTTGCGAAATGCCTAACAACATACATACACGATGTGTTTCTACCATATATAGTTTGGACGTTATTAACCATCTTCTTCCATAAACAAATATGACAGGTTACTGTGATAATCAAAATTTGTGAAACTTTGGCCTGGGAGCCTCGTTTTCATGCAGTGTGACGTAATTATTGAAAAGGTGTATTCAGGTTCTCTCTGGAAAATAATTATTCCTTCAAAAGAAAAGGAAACGCAAGTCTATAGTAAAGATCCTAAGTCGATCAGAAGATTTTAATCACTTAACAGAATACAGATTTTAATTACTTCTTCCCACAAGGGGCTTTTCAAGAGCAATTTACATTACTAAATTTCAAATGGCCGAGTCGAAGGCATTTTAAAGGCGCTCAAAGCAGCCGCCCTACGACACATTTATGACACACATGTCAGACCACGAATCACTGACCTAGGTGTTGATTTTATGGAGGGAGGAAAACCGGAGAACCAGGCGAAAAACCCTCGAAGCACAGGAGAGACCAACTAAACTCTACTCACATGAGTGTTGCAAGGTCGAGAACGGCCGGGGTTGCTCCCAGACGGTCACCCATCCAAGTACTAACCCCGTCGAACCGGGCTTAACTTTTGGTGAGAGGCAGCGCCCTAACAGCACACGCAACCCGTGCTTCACTTCTGTGGGAGGGAACGCTGCCTCGAAGGCGGAAAGCTCAGCCAAAGACAATGATATCACCCTGCTAAACCCTTTTTCAAATTGAATAACTTATCCACCAGATCAGCAGTTCAATTTTAGACCTGTTACTTGTACTGAAGTTCAACGTATTATTATGGCAATGCCAAGTAACAAATCACCCGGTCCGGATAAGATAAGCATGCGTGTTATCATGGACTGCCTACCTGTCATTTTAGGTCCTCTTACACATATAATAAACTGCTTTCTTATGACAGGCATGTTCCCTGACTTATGGAAAATTTCTGAAGTAATACCATTGCTAAAGGACGGAGACCACGAGGTTGCCTCAAATAATCGACCCCTTTCACTTCTTGTGGTTGTATCAAAGGTGTGTGAAAAAGTTGCTCTAGAGCAATTCAGCTCATACCTAACAGAGAACCAGCGATTTTGTGGTAATTTTAACTACGTATATTTTACCCACAATTTTGTGGTAATTTTAACTACATATATTTTGCCCACAATTTTGTTGTAATTTTAACTACATATATTTTAACCACAATTTTGTAATAACTTATTTAACCCATAACATTTACCGTTATTGTAATAACAATAATATTCCTTCTGGAGGATAGATAGAATTCACTTCAATACAGCTCACATGAGTAAGTTTCTGCATATTTTATTTCCATAACAACAAATGTTCCTAAAATCAACTAGATCTAGTAATTACATCAACAAATTCAGTTCTTTCAAAAATTTGTATACAGTAACTCTTTTCCTCGAATCCGTACAATTATCCATTAAAATAGTTTCAAGAAAAAGAAAGTTTTTTGACCATGAAGGATATTCTATGTTAAAAATATAGTAACATGCAACAAGTAATGATAGTGCGGTTCCCTTTGCAGCAATATAGACTGGCTCCAAGTTTGACAGTTTTCCTGAAGTGACTATTGTTGGAAACACCGACTTCTCTATAACTCTGTCAATTGGTTCATCATTCTAATAATTAAAGAAATACATGGGAACAATTACAAAAGGGCTATTTATATGGGGTAAAATAGGCCTAGCTAATATAAGTTGCAGCTTAAATGAGATGCACACAGTGGTGTATGAACACACATTTTTTTGTTATATTAAGTCATTGCTACTAGGGGTCAAATGTTAGGCCAAAATAAGCCACAGCTTATTTTAATTGCAAACAAATTGTCTGTTAAAAGGACTGTTCACGTCTTAAGCCGCAGCTTATCTTAAAAGAAGGTAACAGCATTTATCTTATTGGATTTATCCAAAGCCTTTTACAGTGTCAGCCATTCAATTCTTTTGCACAAACTGAGCTGTGTTGGTGCTTCGTCCGAAACTGTTAAATGGTTTAAGAGCTATTTGTCGGCTAGATCTCAATACGTACGGATTGGATCATCTGTGTCATCAACTCTTCCCATCACCCATGGTGTACCGCAGGGCGCAATATTGTCACCGCTTCTATTCTACATTTATATATACGATCTACCAGCGGCCACACAATCGTGTAATCTTGATTCATACGTTGACGATTCAAAACTTTATCAGTCGTTCTCTATTAAAGATATGGAACAGACAACAGTCAATCTGGAGGAAGACCTTCACAGAGCCGCCAGGTGGTGTTTTGAGCATCAATTATTAATCAATCCCGACAAAACCAAATTTCTTCTCATCGGCCCTAGGCCCATGTTACAAATTTACCTACAGAAATGTCTCTAAATTTTTTGGGAAAGACCATCAGTCGAAGTACCATCAGCCAAAGATTTAGTTCGTTTGACGATCATATCTCTAAACTGGTTTCGACGTGTATGAGCAAATTATGTCAGATTAACCGTGTCAAGGATAGTTTGGACAGAGAAACATTACTACTAGTCATCGAAACACTTGTAATCAATAAGCTCTTGTACTGCTCCACGGTTTGGTCTAACACATCATCTAAGAGCATAAAGAAGCTTCAAACAGTACAGAACTTCGCCTGCAGAATCGTTACAAAAACCAGAAAATTCGATCACGTTACACCAGCTTTGCGTGAACTTAATTGGCTTCCTGTTGAACAATTGTTTTTGTACAGGGATACTGTAATGGGTATAAATGTTTCAACGATCTTGCACCTAGTTATTTAATAAATAAGTTTACCAAGCGCTCTGAAATATATAATTGCTCGACACGAAATCATCACCTTTTAGACAATCCATTTTTTAAAACTTCTTCAGAGCAAAGAACATTTTACTATAGAGCAGTGAAAATATGGAATGATTTAGATGACGATCTTAAGCAAATTACAACGCTTAGTAAATTTAAGCGAAAACTTAGAGAACAATTATTAAGACATTTTTATACCAAATCTTAACCATTTAGGGCACATTACATTTTTTACTTATGTAATTTTTAAATACAACATTGTAAATATATTCGATGCACATTATTATATAAATAGTTTTTAATATTTAATCATTGTAATTGAGTGTAGAAAAGCCCTTAGGGGAACACACAAAAAAGGATACTTTTTTGTGTGTTCCCCTAAGGGCTTTTCTACACTCAATTATCTATCTACCTATCAATAATCTATCTACCTTGAGGCCACCAGAGAAAAAGCAAAACATCGCAATCAGTGTCTCGCACTTTTACTTGATGGAACATAGCTTCCACGTCTGCCATTGTGGCGATTCCTTCCTGCCGAAATCTTGTCAAGACTGCAACTAGCGGATTTGTCAAATCGGGCCCTTTCAACAGCATGTCGTTCAACGATACTCCTTGGTATTTTCCTGAACAATCGAACGCGATGCGAATCTTCTCCGGCTTGTGTGGGTGGTAGATTCCGTGGTGGGGCAGATATCAGACCTTTCCGTCGCAGCGATCGAGATTTTCGGGTGGAACTTTTCGGGCGTAGCCTTTTTCGAGGAGGTCGAAGATAAAGCTTCTGTAATCCTGAAGACGTTTCGGATCCTTCTGGAGCCTTCTCTTGCGAACCTTCGTCCTATTAGTAACTTAACATTCATTTCTAAGTTAACGGAAAGTGCTGCTGCTTATCAGATGCAGTCTCACATGTCTGTCAATGGCCTGTACCCAAAATTTCAGTCGTCTTATAGGAAACAACATAGCACAGAAACGGCCCTGCTGAAGGTTCATAATGACATTCTTATGAATATGAACAAACAGCATGTGACACTTCTTGTTTTGCTAGACCTAAGCGCAGCGTTTGACACTGTCAACCATGACATTCTGCTTTCGCGTCTACAGTCTAAATTTGGGGTTAATGGAACAGTGCTGTCTTGGTTCGAGTCTTACCTGTCTGGAAGATCACAGCGTGTGTATGTTAATGGATCCGTTTCAAATAGGTTTTACCTTGATTCTGGTGTTCCGCAAGGATCATGTCTTGGTCCATTACTGTTTAACACCTATGTGAGTCAACTATTTGATATTATCAATCGTCATCTTCCTGATGTACACTGCTACGCAGACGACTCACAGTTGTACTTATCATTTAGCCCTAAAAGTTTAGCCAATCAGGAGGCAGCAGTCAGTGCATTGGAATGCTGTATAGAGGATATCAAAGCCTGGATGTGCTCTGATATGCTTATGTTAAATGATGACAAAACTGAATTTATTATAATCGGGACTCGGCAACAACTAAGTAAGGTTAAGATTGATCACATTACAGTTGGTGACTGTAAAATCACACCTGCTGAGTCAGTAAGGAATCTAGGTTCCTGGTTTGATGAAAAATTCTCCATGGCAACCCATATTACTAAAATGTGTGGTGCGGCATTCTATCACCTTCACAATATTAGACGTATTAGAAAGTATCTGTCGCAGAATGCGGCAGAGACTTTGATTCATTCGTTTATTACTAGCAGGGTGGACTATTGTAATAGTTTATTGCATGGTGTACCTGCATATCAATTAGATAAGCTGCAAAGAGTGCAGAATGCTGCCGCTAGGTTGATTTTTATGGAGCATAAATTTTGTCATATTACCCCACTTCTTTCAAAATTACAATGGCTACCTGTTAGGTTTCGCATTAAATTCAAAATTTTGCTAATTACTTTTAAGGCTATTCATGGGTTAGCCCCTTTGTATATTAAGGATTTAATTTCGATCAAATCGTCTGTTACCGGGAAATATGTTCTTAGATCGAATAAGGAGCTATTGCTTAAGCGTCCTTTATGTAAGACCTATGCTACACTTGGGGACCGTGCCTTCATGACATCTGCTCCAAAGCTGTGGAACGCTCTCCCTGCAGACATTCGTAACGCAAAGACTGTTGACTGTTTTAAGAGGCTTCTTAAGTCTCATTTTTTTAGATTAGCTTACGATAACTTCACTTAGCTTAGTTTATATTCTTGTTATTATTAATATTATTTTATGTATTGTAATTGCTGTAAATAACTAAATGTATTATTTTATTGTACACTGTAATGCGCATTCGATCATCTCGTCATGTAGAATGCGCAATATAAGTTATTAAAATTATAAAAATTATAATTATTATTATAACTGACTGGCGCGCAACATGGCTTGCGGCTTGTTGTCGGGCAGAAATCTCTGCGCATCTTTATGTAGCTGCCATACAAACTACCATCAACAAACATTCAAACACGTTGACCTGTCTACTAAATTTATTGCCATACATTGCAGGTTCCTTGGATATTTAAAGGGTTCCTAGGTCCAACGACTATAGTCCTATATCGTCTTAGGACTATAGTCTTTTTTAATATATAATCCTATTAATTTTCAAAGAATTTATTTCCTATTTTCACTGATTTAAGCCGGGACCCAGGCATTAATGCACCTGAGTAGGAATATAGTCGTAGGACTTAGGACAATAGTCTTAGGACCTAGGACTATAGTCTTAGGACTTAGGACTATAGTCTTAGGACTTAGGACTATAGTCTTAGGACTTAGGACTATAGTCTTGTGGAATTAGAACAAAAGTCTTATAGGACTAAGGACTATAGTCTTAGGACAATAAAGCCTATAGTCTTAGGACTTAGGGCAATAGTCTTCGGACCGTAGGGACTATAGTCGTAGGACTTAGGACAATAGTCTTAGGACCTGGGACTATATACGACTTAATTAGGACTATAGTCTTAGGACTTAGGACTATTAGGACTTAGGACTATAGTCTAAGAAATTAGAACTATAGTCTTAGGGCTTAGGACTATAGTCTTAGGACTATAGTCTTAGTCGTGGGGCAGATACCAGACCTTTCCGTCGCAGCGATCGAGATTTTCGGGTGGAACTTTTCGGGCATAGCCTTTTTCGAGGAGGTCGAAGATACATACATATTTATTGAGCAATTCCCAACTGGGCTTTTCAATGCCCATTACAATCAAAGTTAATGATATAAAATATGAATAATAAAAACCTAGTCTATAGTATAAGTATTTACAGATTAATTGTTAATGAAATTGTCCAACAGATTGTTTTTCATTAATGTTTTAAAATGGTGAAGAGATCTTGCTTTTTTAATACCATCATCCAGGCTGTTCCAAAGATTAACAGCCCTGTAATGGAATGATCGTTGCCCAGTGGTGGTACGACAAAATGGGATTTGTAGAGTATCATGGTTTCGTGTAAGACGGCTGTGCACTGAAGATCGTTTACAAAATTTGTCACATAAATATGGTGGGGCAAACGAGTTCATACATTTGTACATCATGGTTGAGTCTCTGAGCAGAAGTTGTTCTCTGACAGGTATCCAACCCATCTGGCGTAGCGCAGGAGTGATGCATGTGGTCAAACTTTCTAGTGTTTGTAATTATTCTGCACGCAAAGTTCTGTACAGCTTGGAGTTTGCTAATGTTTGCAGCCGATGTATTTGACCATGTCGAAGAACAGTAGAAAAGTTTACTAATGGCAAGAGATGATATGATGAGCTTGAGTGTTTCTTTGTCAAAACTGTCTTTCACTCTATTAATCTGACAAAGTTTTGCAGTACAAGATGAAACAAGTTTTTTGATGTGATCATTATACGTTAAATTCGAATCTAGGATAACTCCCAGATCTTTAGCACTGAACACCGGAATAACTTCTTTTCCTAAAAATGAGAGAGTCATTGTTGCAGGAAGTTTTTTCAACAGCTGAGGTGTGCCAATTACAAGAAACTTGGTTTTCTCTGGGTTGATTAGTAAATGATTAGTGGAACACCATTTAGCAACAACACAAAGATCTTCTTCCAGCTTTGTTTTGGTGGAGATAGCATCTTTAATGGGAAATGATAGGAAAACCTTGGAGTCATCAACGTAAGATTCAAGGGAGCTGCTGAGTGGTGACAGTGGGAGATCGTTCATGTATATGCAGAAGAGTAAGGGTGAAAGTATAGCTCCTTGTAGTACGCCATGGGTGAGATTAAGGGGAGAAGATAAGGTTGAACCAATACGGACTACTTGTGATCTTCCGGTCAGGTAGCTATTAAACCATCTCAATGTCGATTGAGATGCTCCTATGCGTTCTAGTTTTTTAAGCAGAATATTGTGGTTGATACTGTCAAATGCTTTGGATAAATCTAAAAGCACTAGTGCAGTTAGCATTTTATTATCCATCGCTTTTAAAATGGTGTCATTCACAAAAATATTTAATGTTTCGGTGGAGAAGAGTTTCTTGTTGCCACTTTGGTAGGAGGATAATCGATTGTTTCTCAGTAGGTATGAGTTAAATTGGATGAGTACAACTTTCTCACAAACTTTGGAGGCAACAGGTAGAAGTGAAAGAGGGCGATTGTTTGGGGCTTGTTCGTGGTCGCCATCTTTTAGCAAAGGTATTACTTCAGCTTTTTTCCATGCATTGGGATATGTAGATGAACTAAGAGAAGAATTGATTATATCAGTAAGGGGGCCTAATATTACTGGTAAGCAATCTTTGATGAGACGCATGTTGATCTTATTGCCAGGAGATTTGTTGGAGGGCATGGACATAATAATGTTTTGCACTTCGTTGCAGGTAACAGGACGGAAATAAAACAGTTCGTCAGGGGAATTTCCAGGTGGTGTGGATGAAAGGCTGGTGGGGGAAATGTTAATATTATTTTCCAAAGCTAACCGGGTAGCTTCTTCAGCTGTTTTTCTGCCTACTGACGAAAAGAACTGATTAAAATCGTCTGCTACTGATTTATGGTCTTTACTATATGTTAGAGAACGTCTCTCCTTGGATGGAATAACATTGTTAATTATTTTCCACAGACAGCCTGGTTTATCTTTGTGGATTTGAACCTCTTTACGGATGTAGTCTGTTCCTGCGCTTCTTAGGGTGGTTTTTACCGCTTGCCGAGCTTCCTTGTATACGTGCCAGTCATTGCTGTCTCTAGTTGTTCTGAAACGGCGAAGTAATCGATCTCTGGCATTCATGAGGTCTTTGATATCTGTAGTGACGTAAGGACAAGGACGGCTACGGATCTTTATACGCTTGACAGGGGCATGAGTTTCAAGGGTGGGAAGAAGAACATTGTTCAAAGTTGCTAACTTCGAGTCAACATCATATTTAGCAAATATGGAAAGCAAGTTGTCGGAGTTTGAAGCCAGGGCAGCAGTGAACAACGAAGGATCATAGTTTTTAAAACTGCGTACTGTAATGAAGCTTGGAGGAGGTTTGGGAAGTTTCAACTTCAACGTGGCGAAGACGGGAGGTGGTCGCTTATCGATATGTTGATGACGCCACTGCAACGTACAAGGTCAGGGTTAGAAGTAAGAATGACATCAATAAGTGACTCGCTGTGGTCTGTAATTCTGGTTGGGGTGTTGATAATTTGAGTGAGGTTAAACTCTACCGAAATGTCAGAGAGTGTCTTGTTTTCAGGACATTTCTTTAATGTATTGCAGTTAAGATCGCCTTAAATTATCGTGGGTTTGTTCATCGTTAGAGCGGTTATATAGCTGGGTTTAAGTAGAGACTGGAAACAGGTAAGTGGACAGTCAGGAGGTCGGTACGTAACACAAACTACGAGAGACTTCAATTTCTTACACTGGAGTTCTAGCCATAGTTGGTGGAAATTGCAGTCAGAAATTTGCGAAATGTCTTTCAAAACTTTTGTCTTTATGTCATTCCGAACATATATACAAACTCCCCCTCCTTTCTTGTGTAAACGGTCGAGTCTGTGCAGTTTGTAGCCATCGATACATATCTCTTTGTTTGTTACAGTCGAGTTCAGCCAGGTTTCAGAGATGGTAAGTACATCTATATTCCCAGATTTCGCAAGTTCTCTGACTTGAATGAGGTGTTCTGTGTTACGCAGTGAACGGATATTTACATGAACTATTTTAAGATTCGAACTGGGATTCGAATGGCGTCTTGTTGAAATATGGGATAATGTTGATGTTAAAACATCGCCATCGGTATTACGCGAATTCATGTCGGTAGAGTCAGAAATTGATGAAGTTATTATAGGGGCAATCTTACTACAAGAAATTTGCTGCACGTTCGAGTTCTGACCAACAATAGAGACGCAGTTCGACGGATTGTGAGATCTTATGAGTGAAATTGGATGAGGTATGCAAATTCGTCGATCACACACGGGATGAATGTTTATTATATTTTTGCTATTACTATTAGCATAAAGTTTACGTTGTTTAACTTTTATCCCACTGCGAAGGCCGCGATACGGTTTCAGAATTTCAAAGCAACGAAGCCGAGAATATGTATGTTCGTCGATGTATTTGGCCGACTGAGAAGAGCGAAGATTACGAATAAACGATGGCTTGTATGCAATCTTTGTGATGGCGGCTGACCATGACGACGCTCCAATGGTGAAATTTTCCGTTCCCAAGTTGTTCCTTTTTGATGTTTCAGGACCAGGATTTGGCGAGACCTCCATACATGTGGTCAGATCAAACTTAAAAGGCTTCGAGGGAAGTGCTAAACAAATTGATCCATGTTTCGACGGTTTGTTCACTGCGAACGGAACTTTGAATTTCGATTCATATTTTCTTCGGTGAATATTGACGTGTTGACTGAAATAAATCGATTCGTATATTATTGAAATCGAACCATCAGTGTTCAATCCAAAAGAATCCTTGTAGATATTGCTCTTAACAATACTTGTAGACAATCTAAGTGCCAAAAACTGATTCGAGAAGTTCAAAAATATCAAATAAATGACGAGCTTAAAAACTAGGTTGGCAGCCATTTTGGCGCTCAAAGATAAAACTTCTGTAATCCTGAAGACGTTTCGGAACCTTCTGGAGCCTTCTTTCAACTGACTAGCGCGCAACATGGCTTGCGGCTTGTCGGGCAGAAATCGCTGCGCGTCTTTATGTAGCTGCCATACAAACTACCATCAACAAACATTCAAATACGTTGACCTGTCTACTAAATTTATTGCACTACATTGCAGGTTCCTTGGATATTTAAAAGGTTCCTAGGTCCTAAGACTATAGTCCTAAATCGTCTTAGGACTTCGGATTATAGTCTTAGGACAATAGAGCCTATAGTCTTGGGACTTAGGACAATAGTCTTAGGACCGTAGGGCCTATAGTCGTAGGACTTAAGACAATAGTCTTAGGACCTGGGACTATATACGACTTAATTAGGACTATAGTCTTAGGACTTATGACTATAGTCTTTTAGGAATTAGGACTATAGTCTTATAGGACTATATACGACTTAGGACTTTAGTCTTAGGACTTAGGACTATAGTCTTAGGACTTATGACTATAGCCTAAGGACTTAGGACTATAGTCTTAGCACTTAGGACTATAGTCTTATAGGAATTGGGACTATAGTCTTATAGGACTAAGGACTATAGTCTTAAGACTTTGGACTATAGTCTTAGGACTATGGAAAACCGTCTTCATTATTTATTACAATGTAACAATATATAATTTTGTTTAGTTTAAAATTGTTACTATTAAAGATGAGAAAAGAAAAATAAAATTAAATTTAGCAAACGTTTTCGCTGAACGTTCGTTTTTTCTCCAATATTTTACCGTGATTTATGCAGTCATTTATAATTATACAACCAAATTATGACGTCCAGCGCTTTTAAAAATTTGAAATTGCGTTCCTTCTATTCGTCCAATACTGAAATTGCGTTAGTTTCCGAAATTTTCAAAAACCGGTTTTACGATTTAACTGGGGGTTTTTTCGGACGGTTTGGCGGTTTTTATTTCAATCAAAACCGCCCAAGCTTACTTAGGATTATAGTCTTATTCTTAGGACTATAAGCAGTATAGTCTTAGGACTATTGTGTTGAATCACTATAAACAAGGTTGGCCAATAGAAAAATATTCATTTATTATCTGACCGTCATACCTGAAACACATGTCATACGTTTGTGAAGTTTGTGGAAAATCTTTCGCTAATTCAAGTAATCGCCTCCGTCACAAGAAGATAGTTCATAGATCATCGGCAAAACAAGTACGACAGGCAGTTCCTCTCGTCAATGGATCCACTGTCCTGCAGCATCCATTTACGTGCACTGTTGCAGGGTGTATTCAGAGTGGTAAAACCGTATAGGTAAAAACTCTTCTGGAGAACGCAAGAACAACTTTCAACTCCCCTCCTGAACGTATCATTTGGTGTTATGGTCAGTGGCAACCCATGTATCTTGAGATGATCAAAACTGTACTGGGCATTGAACTGAGTGAAGGAATACCTACGAACATCGACTCGGAAGATTTTCTTGATGTTTCGAGGCGAAACCTTATTGTCCTAGATGATCTTATTGATCAATCAGGGGGAGATAAACGTATTGCTAGTTTATTTACAAGGGGCAGTCATCACAGAAATTTGTTCAGAATATATTTCATCAAGGAAAGGAAACCAGAAACATCGGCCTCAACGCACACTATATCGTACTCTTCAAGTCTCCGAGGGATAAGCAGCAAATTCCTATTTTGGCACGACAGGTGAATCCTCGACATGTTCAAGAGTTTATGCAGATCTACGAGGAAGCCACAACTCGCCCTCATGGTTATTTAATGCTTGATCTGAAACCGGCTGGGGATGACGATCATCGCCTCAAGACCGATGTTTTACCTGAAGAAAATAGCTCCGTTCTGCAGCAGAACATAAGTAGATATATTCAAAAGAAGTCGTATCAGGAACCTCCAATGGTCAACGCTATGTACAATGCAGAACAGCTAATGCGAAATATTGCACAAACACCACAATTAGCACCCAATGAAAAGAACATCCTATACTCTAATCAACTCCATCGTTTTCTGACATTCGAACAACAGCTGCAGAACCAGCAGAATCAAGTTCAAACTAATCTTCAAACAGACCTACTAAAAGTTATACAAAATTTGACAGAGACTCCACACAAACCTGAACAACCTGAACACATTCTGTTAAATCCTCCGTCTGGACTTAGCGTACCTATAAACCTTTTTTTCTAACTCCTCCTCCGACTGTTGAATACCCAAAGCCGAAACCTTTGCAAAAATGGTTAACTGGAGATTAAAGTGATTCAGGAGAAAACGACTCGGACGAAGAAGTTTCGGAAGACGACTCAGATGATTATGGTCGTCAAGAAAATGATAAATATCGAAATTCTTCTGATGAAGATTCACATGAAACAACAGTTAATAATAGCCAAGACGAAGACCCTCACGTCTTAATGGTTTCCACGAATGAACCTCATAATGCTTATAAAGTGAAGATACCTAGATGTGATTTCAGGAGCAGACCTTATCCTGTAACGATGAGTCAGCATCCCAGTCCTAGAAAAATGTTTTGAATAAATGACATTTGTAAAGTGAAATAAATATTTTTAATCTCAGTGTCTCCTGTTATTCTTGTCGTCCAAACTTACCCATGCGCGTAAAGCCTTTAATGACCCTTAATGAGTTTTTCTTTTGTCTTCTGCACGTGCACTCAGGATAAATATGGAAATATCAGCCGTAGCAACATTAACAAGATGCTTGACGACGTTAATAAAATAGCCGAGTCAGCCGTTTAACCCCTGGCAGTTTATATTCTGGCATACCTCTGTGAAGAAAGTGTTTCAATGTCTTTCGAACAGCTCGCCGAACGGTTTCTTCATTCAAGGCATCTTTACTTTATAAACTAAAGCCAAATAAGCGACAATTTGGCCCATACCTCCAAGTAAATAGGTGAAGAACTGTTTGGCTGTTTAGCTTATCACACTTAATATGATATTCATTAATGCTATTAATTCAAGTCTATACCTTATCTCTGCCAATTCAGACATTTAGGCTTTTCAAAACTCTCTATATTCCCTAGACAAGGTTTAAGATAAAAATATAAAGTGTCTAACAATTTCTGTTTAGTTCCTTGGAAAGAACGCTTATTTTGTTTAAGTTTACTATACGCATCTTTAATTCCTTGCAAAGAATTTGAATTGAGTCAACGAATTTGCGCGAGTCACGCTGAATATTAATGAGGCGGCATCCCTTTGGTCCCTAAATTGGGGGGGGGGGGGGGGGCATCTACTTGTGGACTTATTGTAGCTGGGGACTTTAATCGCCTGGATGTAAAGCGAATTCAGAAGCATTTTCGACTGAGACAAATCATTAAAGTGCCAACTCGCCAGGACATCACACTTGAGCTGATTCTGACTAATATGCTCCATTTGGGTTGCCCGACCATAATACAATTATGGTTTCGCTCAAAGGTAGAGACAAGGGCTCCAATATTACAACTGTCGTATATAAGCGTGATCTTCGTGCAAGTTGTAAAGAAGCTATGGGGAGATTTTTAAGCTTAATGGACTGATCTATGCTTTTCGCCTCGTTAAAGAACTGTGAATATATGATGGGTGCCTTTCAGCAAGTTATCCTCACTGGGTTCAATTTACTTATTCCTTTGAAACGAATTCGAGCAAACTCTGCTGACACTCCTTGGATGATGCAAAAACTCAAGTCGTTTTTTCTACCAATGGTCCAAACTCGTCTCAGTTTAAGTAAATCGTGAAAATTAGTTTATCAGTTAATCGTGAAAGGAAAGCTTGCAAGGCAAAATACTACAAATCGCGAATACACCAAATGAAACAGGAACACCCTAAGACCTCGTGGAAAGAGATCAACGCTTGAGTGGGATGCAGTCATGTACGAGTGATCTTGTCAGTCATGCAGATAAATATCGAAGGTATAGAAAATCTGTCCAGCCAAGAACTTGCCAACAAAATAAATAAGGCGTTCCTCGAACCTTTGGAGGAATACCAGCTGTCATCTTCATTACCTCATCTCAACTTGGAAGAACATTCCCCAGAAATTGTGGTGGTTTCTGAAGAAAGAGTTTTTTCTCATCTATCGAAACTCAACCCAGCGAAGGCCTGCGGCCCCGATGAGATACCAAATTGGTTTCTGCGGGAGCTTCGCCTCTCTGAGGACTTTGTTGTATGTGAAGGATATAGATTCCAACCAATATGGCGTAATTCCTAAGTCTTCGATTACATTGGCATTGCTGAGTTTGATACATAATTTTACATTAAATACCGATGGCACTGGTTCTACTGTCGGAGTTATCTTATCTGATTAGCAAAAAGCGTTTGATGTGATTGATCATGGACTGTTGGTGACTAAATTATGTAGGCTGGAACCACCTCACAGTGTTATAAATTGGATTATTGATTTTTATAAGTAATAGCATAAAAAGAGGTGTATTAGCTATTAAACGTCCGGCTCGATGAGGGTCATTTTACTAAAAGACTCAAATCAAGCGGGACGTTTAATAGCTAATCACCTCTTTTTATGCTATTCCTTTGTACTATCATGTTTGCGGGAATTTCTTTTGTTGTCATCTCCGTTGACGTCAAACCGGGTATGATTAGTTCTAATCAGAACTGGTTTGACATCAACGGAGGTAGAATTAGTAAAAATGAATATAATGAGGTATGTTAGTTGTTAACGGACCTGTGAGAACAAAAGAAATCCCCGCAAACATGATATTATTATAAGTAATAGCATCGCATTGAGGTTGATTAGTGATTAAATGTACCCGAAAGCCGAGGGACTTTTACTAAACTTCCCGAGGCTTGAGGGACATTTAATCACTAATCAGCCGAAATGCCATGCTATCACTTTATAATATTACGGTTTCCGAGGAAGAAGGAGAGTAAAACAAGAACGCTTTTGGCGGAGTCAACAACTTCAAAGTGAATAAATGATCGAGTTGTGATTAATACTATTGGGAAATCGCTTAGTGTTCACTTCATGTATTTGTTAGTTATTATGTGCACAAGCGAACTTTGGCGTAAACATTACGTACGATTAGTTACTAATCGTACCTAATGCATAAAGGTTAGGTATGATTAGTTGCTAAACTTACCTAATCGTTATGCATCAGGTTATTTCGAGATTAAGTCTCCGTGTGGGAACAATGAAAACCGAGGTGGCCGTGATATTACATAAGTAATATCATGTTTGCGGGAATTTCGTTTGTTGTCACCTCCGTTGACGTCAAACCGGGTGTGATTAGTTCTGATCAGACCTGGTTTGACATCAACGGAGGTAGGATTAGTAAAAATGAATATAATGAGGTATATTAGTTGTTAACGGACCTGTGAGAACAAAAGAAATCCCCGCAAACATGATATTACTTATGTAATATCACGGCCACCTCGGTTTTCATTGTTCCCACACCGAGATTTAATCTCTAAATTAACTAATCATACCAAATCTTTATGCATTACGTACGATTAGTAACTAATCGTACCTAATGTTTATGCCAAAATTCGCTTATGCACATAATAACTAACAAATATACGAAGTGAACACTTAGGGAATTTCCAATAGTATTAATCACAACTCAATTATTTATTCACTTTGAAGTTGTTGACTCCGCCAAAAGCGTTCTTGTTTTACTCTCCTTCTTCCTCGGAAACCGTAATATTACAAAGTGATAGCATTGCATTTCGGCTGATTAGTGATTAAATGTCCCTCAAGCCTCGGGAGGTTTAGTAAAAGTCCCTCGGCTTTTGGGTACATTTAATCACTAATCAACCTCAATGCCATGCTATTACTTATAATAACATATAATAACAAGCTCCAAAGAGTCGAATTAGCTAAGGGTTCTCCTCAGGAGTGTCTCACGGTACATAGTTGGGTCCTTGGCTTTTTCTTAGTTATGATTAATGACGTAATTAGTAACGATGCCAGCCTATGGAAAATTGTTGATGACACTACGGCTTCAGAAGTAGTAGTCCACAAAGATCTTCCTAGTAAAGCTCTAATTATTGCTAATGATATGTCACACTGGTCCAAAACAAATAGAATGCAACTTAACTCTGACAAATGTAAAGAACTACGTATTTCGTTATCTAAAGGCGGTAAAAGCCTGGAGGTAGTAAACTGTTGCTAGGTCTAAAAGTAAACAGTAATCTTACGTGGAATGCACATGTTAATGACAGTCAAGAAAGCATCTAAAAGAATATACTTTCTTATACAGCTTAAGGTGGCTCCATACAGTTTCTTGAAAAATGGAAAATACAAGTTTGAGAGTCCAAAACACGTGCATAAACACTTTGGAAAAATAATAAAACTTAATGTTATGCATAATAAATGGCAACAATTGTTGCTATGGCAACGATGACGTTGCCAATTATCCTTCAAACTAATTTAATACGAAAAAAACTTGACCCCCCATTTTTTTCCTTAAAACTTTTCTTGAAGTATGAATAATCAATAGGCCAATTTTAAAAAAATTCTGTAGAACGAATACATTTTTCCGGAAAAATCACGTTTGTTCATTTTTAAAAAATTTAGATCTACAGAATTTTTTTAAAATCGGCCTACAGATCGTTTTCATCTGACGTCACGGCGGCCATATTGGTGTACCAAAACAATGAAATGGCGGCCATATTGGTGTACCATCTTTATCCTAAGGAAATTTAGATATATTCGTATTCAAATATTTCCTACTGTTTCACCGCCCCAATGGGCTACCGATCACGTGAGTGAAAACGATCTATTTATTACTTCATTATACTTCAAGAAAAGTTTTAATGGAAAAAAAATGGGGGGTCACCATAGTTTTTTTCGAATTAAATTAGCTTGAAACTTAATTGGCAGCCATTTTGAGACGTCATTGTTGCCATAGAAACAACTGTTGCTATTTACTTGGTAACTGATTTTGATTGTCAGAATGTTTAACTATGCATAACATTTAGTTTTATTCTTTTCCCGAATTATTTATACACGTGCTTTTGACTCTCAAACTTGTATTAGAAAGTACAAGTTTGAGAGTTCAAAACATGTGTATAAAGGACTTTGCTTTACCCGTTTTTAAAATATTTTCAAGACAAAATGTTGTCATGAGTAATTTATGGTTCATGGTCTTCATTAACGAAATTGATTATTTTCCTTTATTTTTGATGTCACAAGGATATTGACATTTATCCCTTTCAGACACCGCAAATAAATTTAGTTGCATGAAACTTTGCATTATCCTTGGGATCTAGTCATAGCTTAACACTCTCAGTTCATTTGGAAAATTAAATGGATCTTTCAACACTCGTACAGAGGACTTATTTAAAACGCTAGTAATAACAACTTATATAAAACGGCACTGCCGATATTTTTTTGTAACGAAAAACTGACGTTTTGAGCGAATCTCCTGATCAGTTATTGAAAATCTCGGTAGTTTACCACTTTTTCAGTTTGCTCAGTAATAATACTGTTTAGCTAGACATTTTTCCTGACTTGATCATAGCAAGAATTGGCCGTAAAGGAGCCCCTTTATGGACCTTTAGTGAACCATTCTTTTGAGAACTTTCCAACATTGCCATTCACCAATGCAATGGGAAATGCGTTTTTCAAAGCAATTCTAAGGTTTGTCACCACAACAAAATGAATTTTATAAATCTTGTTGTCTAGGTTTTCTATCCGTTTCAGCATCCAAGCTGTTCACTGTGCAGCCACTTTCACCTGTCACGGCAACTAAACCAGCTAACATTCTCTCCGAATCTATTCCACTGTGTGAAAAACAGAAGGAAAGTTATACAAATAATTAAAAAGAAAATAAATTAGAAGATTAATAAAGTGCTAGTATATAGACGACGTAAATCATAATTAATTATTTATAGACGTTTTAGTCGTAATGTTATACGTATTTATATAGTCCCTGGCAATAGTATTGTATATGTATATATTTATTGAAAATTGAAGGTAGATATAACACGAGCAGCGTGCAGAGGTCAGGTTTTCCACATAACGAGTCTACTGGGCCGTAATAGGAGCGAGAATTTGTTGAAACACCACGTTTAGAATATATTTCTATATTGCTTACGCGACTCTGTTTGTTTAGTTTTATGAGAGCCAACACGATATTGGCATTTGTTCTGATGAAGGCTTGAGTCATCAGGCCGAAAGCTCAGCAATAAATAATAAAGGTGGTGTTTCCACAAATTTTCCATTCTATTATAAGTGAAAGATCGTTGATAATTTAGAAGTTACCTACATACAAGTATTCTGTTACTGTCGCCGATCAGCTTTTGGGGAAATTGCTGTTGCATTTTTTGGTAGACGGTGCCTTCCGGAGAGAATTTACGAATAATATTCCATTTAATTAACGAATAATTTTACACTGGTGTTAATATTTAAACCTGGAACAGTTTTTTTTCAAATTGTCAGTTTCGAGTTGGTCGACTATGTATGCTATTGGAAATTTAAATCTGGTTGACTAAAACGAGATAAACCCCTCCGTCAATCTCGTACTCAGAGCCTGCGCTCCTTTTGCCCTACGACAAAGAGCCATCGGTTCTGGCGGAGAAAGTTTGGTCATACATTAAGGTAACGTGCAAACTGAAACTGAAGTCATTAATGCCAGCGGTCGTTACTAGATAACATTACGTCGTGCAAAAACTGAAAAGCACTAGCAGATAACCTGCTGACGATAAACTCGGTTAAACCGATTAGGGTTTTTGTTTGGGTTAGGATTACATTTAGGTTTATATTAACATGGTAATAAATTACTCCAAAACTTACTGTCATTCGTACTCAAAAAGTCTCCGGAGCACTTGTTTTATTTTGTTGGTAGACCACTGACTCACAGAACACCGGTCTCAGCTTTTATCTTAGTTCAATATGATCTAACACCGGCCCTCTGGCCGGAAAAGGAAAACACAAAGGAAGTCAGTACCATGTCAAACTTTGCATATCGGAGAAAGAAATTATTTAAATTATTAAGCGAACTTTCACCTCGATTTTCTGTTAACATTTTCAGTGCTACGTTGACTTTTCTTATTTTACTCTGGCTAACGCCAGACTATTAGTATAGGTAATAGAAGCATCAAGAATTTCAGTTTCCGGCCCAATTATGATGCATTATGGGATAGAATCAAAAGTCAAGTGAGCACCAATTAAGTCAGTGCCATTGTTAACAAAGAATATTCATGAGCCACAACATGGCACTGACTTAATTGGTGCTCACTTGACCTTTGATTCTTTCCCAAAGTGCATCATAATTGGGCCGGAAACTGAAATTCTTGAAGCTTGTATAGCATTGTGCCGAGTGCAATTTGGAAAAAAAACACGTGTTTTTACTTACTTAATAATATACATGAAAATGTTAGACAAATGCTCTTCCAGCTACGAAGTTACATGCCACCCATTGCTTCACTTTTCGAAGCTTCAATGGTTTAAAAATTCCTTCTGTATTTCATCGAAATGTCTTTCGACAACTGTATGTTTTGGTCGCCCTATTGGATTTTCTCGTGAAGGAAAAACCGCCCTTCAAAATACGCATAGGCATTTCCTTGGCTTTCTGATAGTTTCCGGTTGTTTATTAGCCAATCAGAATTCTTAGTACTCATTGAAATTTAACTTGGACTTCAGAAATTTAATTTTTTGCACTGTATTACCTTTTCTGCACTAAAATTACACTCATCACGAACAATTATGATGCAGTAATTTTGTCATGTATATTATTATATTTGTTAGAGGAAGAAATGTAGCAGTGAACGCGTGAAAATACTGATTTGTTTAGTTAAGGTGCTACAGTATATCATACACAAGGAGTGTTTCATCAGGATACGAAACACCTCTAAGTTTGTTCAAAAACCTCGGCTTTCAAGAAACTCCGTGTTTTGATAACTTTATTTTAAATCATTAATAATTCATGAGATAATCAGCCAATTTCAGTAGCTCATTTGATACACCAGTAAAACACACTAAAACTCGACCCGATGCTATCATGAAACACTTAAAGGCTCTATGTCACCTAATTACCGCTTGCTATCAGATTCTCTTGCGCGGGCGCGGGGCAACAAAATGGCGGAACGTGAAGAGCAGATCAGTTGTGAAGAGTTTGGTTCCATTCTTGAGGACACTCCGGACAGCGAAATGATATTGGAAAGAAGGGAAGAGGAAAACAGTGAAGATGCCAGTGACGATGTGAGTTCTATTTTACTCGTATTTCGCTTTTAAGAATTTAACAATTGATATGCATTTTCATTAACGATACTATCTTTACACACAAGGGATTAGAATCTGTGGCTGGATGCAATTGCCGATTTCAATGCTCTAGAAAATTGAAGACTTCTGCAAACGGTAAAGTGACAGGATGTCCGTGCAAAGGGAACAGACTTCGTTGTGGGATGAGTTGTATATGTGGCACTAAAAACAAACCTTGTACGGTAGGTTTTGTCAGTATTTTTGGATAAATACTTGGCTTATTAGATATAATTTTTAACTTCCAAGCTCATTGGCCCTGGCATTTACGTTATATTGTTGAAATTTTAACAAGACATTTCGAGTTGATTAATTTATTATTTTTTTTAATTGAAGACACAGGAAGATCCGACGAGACAACCTGCAGACGATGGTATAGCAATCGAGCCAGAAGACAAACGTTCTGTAGGGGTAAGAAATTGGTTGACAACAATTTTTTAGATACAATATTATTAGTTAAACTAATTATTAGTTAAATAAATTAGTTCAAGAGTTTTAGCATATTACTGTTGTAAGTCTATCACCTTTTTAAACAAGCCCAACAATCACATAATGTCTATTATGTGATTTTAGGAAATACTCGAGTCACTGCCATATGAAACCCTTTTGGCTGTCGCCAAACAAGGGTTTATGTCAAGACAACTCCAATTGCAAGACATTATATCCTCAGTCCAAAATGAATCTGCTGGACATGCAAGCCATGTAAGGACTACTCTTATCCCATCATTTTGTGTGTGTGGCAACCGTCGTTCTATGCCAACCAACAAAGAAATGGTTTGTTGCAAAGAGCAAAAAAAAGTGCCGAAGTGAATCAGATGCATTTCAAAATATCTGCATTGAGTCAGACAATTTGGCAACGGCCATAAGAAGTCTGGCTGATACTTATGTTTTTACACCAACCTACGATAACAGATCCATGAAGCATGAGTGTCCACCTAATGCTTTGCGCGCTCACAGTGCAACCTTCGCGGCCATTTTTCGGGCCACGAAATTCAACAAGTGAAGCAATCCCTCGGTATCTGAGCAATCCTTGCAGGAAATTACTCAATTTATGTTTTTCGTGAGAGCAAAGATGATTTAGTAAGTAGTTATTGTCATATTTTTGATAATATTTGATTACACTCACAGGGTCGTGGAGTTGTATTTCGAGACAAGTATTCGTCAATCGGCGTTTCTTACGAAACCAAACGAAGGCCAAACAAGAGATCATAACTAAACGTAGACACTAAATTAGACGCCATTAATAAGAGCTAGTTAGACTCAAAGTTTTGTCATTTCAATAAGACGCATAATTCGTACTGCTGTTAGTTGTTTACAAGTGGTTTACCTGTTGCATTGCATCTCCGATTAGGATTTGTTTTGATTCGGCGCTCTTGTTCTCTGGCGTTTAATTTTCAAATGCAATACTGCAATTTATCGCAGTGTTTTGTTTGTAGTTGTAGGCTCCTTTCCCTTCGAATAGGCTACAGTAACACAAGAGTGAAGACCATCCAAATATTTTTGAGTTGTCAGACAAGGACAAATCATTGTCAATTAATTTCACGCGGAGCGTCAAAAGTAATATATTTCTCTTCGACACGTAGTTTCCTAGCAAAGCCTATAAGATCATTTTAATCTTTTATTCCCTATATTCTATGAGCAGACAGACATGCAGAAATACGTCAGAAACGTGGAGCGTGTATACAGTATACAGAAGTGTTTATATGCACAATCTGTAAAGTGCGAAATAATATATATGTACTTGAAAGGCCGTTGTAATCAAAGCCGTTGCGAATAGAACACGCTGGCAGATTTGTGGAGTGTCGTATATAATTATTTTCGACAAATTCTGAGTCAGACATCGCTACGAATCGATTCAAACGACTTTCGGAAGCTTATAATATCATCGGCTGAGAACCAATCCAACAGGTAAACCACTTGTAAACAACTAACAGCAATCTTATTGAAATGACAAAACTTTGAGTCTAGCTATTATAGTAGCATCTAATGATTATGATCTCTTGTCTGGCCTTCGTTTGGTTTTGTAAGAAACGCCGATCGACGAATACTTGTCTCGAAATACAACTCCACGGCCCTCTGAGTGTAATCAAATATTATCAAAAATATGACAATAACTACTTACTAAATCATCTTTGCTCTCACGAAAAACATAAATTGAGTAATTTACTGCAAGCATTGCTCAAATATCGAGGGATTGCTTCACTCGTTGAATTTCGTGGCCCGAAAAACGGCCACGAGCGTACATGACCAAAGTGATAGCGTGCACTCTCATTCACTGATCTCATTGCATTGTGAGCGCGCAAAGCATTAGGTGGACACTCATCTTTAAATAATTCATTTATTTACAAAGATAGTTAATTAGTTAGAAATACTGGGCAAAAAGAGGAAAATTCTACCTGACTGCAGCTACATGGTATTCAAACCCTTGACCTCTGTTTGGTTTGTTGGTCATATATTCTTCTAAAGTAAGGACGTAGTCATATTTATAGGGAGGGGGTAGGAAAATGGGTAGGGGGGGAAAGAATGTTTTACTCTCCTTTATAGGGGAGGTCAAAAATGTTTTATTGGTGGGAGGGATGGGGGGTGGGCACAAACGTTTAATGCTTAGTATCCGTTTGTAATCACATGGATGCATAGCTAAAATGCTAACACTTCTCAGTTCTCATCCACGTCCTTAGACGATGGTGAATTGCATGCATATAAACCTCAAATCTGTATTGTGGTAGGATTTCTTGTTGGTTTGTATTTTGTACCTACACTATTTATTTTTGATAAAATGTGCAAGTATCATTCAGGTAAAAATCGAAAAAACACCAATACAATACTGTATATTAATACAATGTGAGTTAATACAGCACTAAATCCATTTATTGCAATATATTTTTCATAGATTCGATAAATTCGCTTTACTTGTATTACTAGTATTGAATATAGGTGGTGATTGAGGGTGGCTTAGAAAAGTTTCAAGTGATATTGGGGTACATTCGAAGTTTGCTTTGATCCTTGAGGGGCATCAGAAAAGTTTTAACCGCTACTTTCCCCATTTGTCCTCCCCCCCCAATAATGATGACCACTCCCTAGACGGAAGGTTGCAGGTTGCAGTCAAACAGGTTTTTTGTCTCCTTACAATTAAAATCGTGAATCTGTTTTTGGACAAGTTGAGAAGTTGGTGGTGCAGGTAGTGGTGCAATAGTTGGTGCAATGATCTTGGGATTATTCTCATAACTTATCGGTTGAGATGTTCCCATTTGGAGACCCTTTAAAGCTTTAGCACACAGTAATGGTAAGTATGAGTATTTCTTTTTGTTAGCTTTCCATCTCTTTTACTCCAGCGCCTTGAAAATACCAGGTTCCCCTTTTTGTTCATTGCCTGCTTTCTTCAAAGATGGTGGTTGTGATCTATTGCAGTAAGCAAGCTCCTAGTAACTGTGCCCTCATAACTGTACAAAAGAAAGACATACATTCATGATGCGGTTTTCGTTTCACCACCAGATCTTTTCCCTTGACGAGTGAAATCGTCTGGTGTTAACCAGAGTAAAATACTAAAGGGCCACCGCAGTGGTGAAAGGGTTAATTAGAAAACTTGAAAAAAGTTCTTCAACTTTCATTGAGATTCATATTTTTATAGAAAATAATATTCATCTACTTACGAAAATGAACATCGTTTGGGGGCATACATCAATCGATGACTGTGATAGCTTTCTAGCTTCCTCATGTATTATTAATGAGCTTGAGAACATCTGATACTGTCTGATACAGCTATATAGTATGTAATAATGTAGTAAAATTGACCAGGAAGAACTTAAAAAGGAAGGATTTATGAAATTTGAGATATTTATGTTACAACTGAGCCAAAACATCTGTAGCCTGAGTAAACAGCCGCCACTTCTCGCTCGCTCGGCCCCCCGCAGAAGTGACGTCGGAGCCAGGAGCCAAGAAATTCCATACTGATGACGTATAATCTACCGGGATTCGGGTAGTAGCGCTGATTGGTTACTTTGTAATCATACGATAATTAATTCAAAACTCGGCTCGACCAAGGTCAACTCCGACATCACCCCTGTCTGAAATAACGAAGTTAAAACATAGTTTTCGCCAACAAAGTTGGTTTCGCCAACGAGTTTGGGTTGCAATAAACAGCAACATTTCGCATCGAAATTAAACGATTTTGCTGGACATCGAGCGCCACTTCCTGTCGAGACTTCAAACTGCCGTAACGTAGCAACGCAGGTTCCATATTTCATTCAAGCAAAATACGATAGTTCGAAGTCTCGACAGCAATTGGCGCTCGATGTCTGGCAAAATCGTTCAATTTCGATGGGAAATGTTGCTGTTTATTGCAACTCAAACTCTCTTTGGCAAAAGTATCTATCTATCTTTCTTTGTTGGCAAAAACTAAGCTTTAACTTTGTTATTTCAGACAAGAATGATTTGGAGTTGATCTTGGTCAAGCCGAGTTTTGAATTAATTATCGTATGATTACAAAGTAACCAACCAGCGCTACTACCCGAATCTCGGTAGATATACGTCATCAGTATGGAATTTCTTGGCTCGTTGCTCAGACGTAGCCTGCGAAGCAGGCTCTCTTGGGAAGCGCGGGGGCGGAGTGGGCGGAGTTGAAAGAGAGCCTGCTACTGAAGCAGTAACTTCTTGGCCTTATGCGTACAGAATGTACGCAAAAGTCCCATTAGCTAATCCCTTTTAATTAGTAACTTAGTCCTGGTGTTTCTGCAAAATATCGCATCAGACGCTCTCAACTTGGTATTGTTATGGCTTTTAAGTTATTTAATGCAGGGCCGTGATATTTTGAACTCCGATGCCGATGGGCTTTCATGTTGACGACTTTTGAATGATTCCGAGGAGAAAAGGTGAGTGTGAAGTGGCGTGGCATAATATTTGCACACGGAATCTTGTCAGTTGTGAAACAAGATGGCTAGTTATTTCAGAATTACTCATCACTAAAATGTATTGTGTACGTATGTTATCACATGTTGAATGAGCTTTCATTTGATGTATAGTTTAAGTTTCTCCGTTAAGTAAAACTCGTTAAATGTCTAAAATCTGCGAACCGCTGTTCGAAATATAAAATATTACAAATAAACAAGAAGTTGACTTCTCACAAGTGTTAATAGAGAATTTTAGAATTTTTTAAATGTATAACAAATGAGATATATATCAAACAGAAGCTATTGAAAAATGCTATTTGGAGTAGAAATTTCTAGGAAATATTCTTAAAATGGGGAAACGTTGGTCATTTGATTCATTGTGTGAATGTGTTCGAGAATGTGTTTATATGAATCAGCCATATAAACACATTCACGCAATGAATCAATTGACCGACGTTTCCCCATTTTAAAAATATTTCCGGTTTAGCTAAAAACTAGAAATTTCTACTCCAAATAGCATTTTTCAATAACTGCCAAAATAGAAAAGTTTTGAGGGAATCATTCCAAATGTGTTGTTTTGCTGACATTTTTACCGATAATTTGGCATTTGGAGCTTATTCGGGAAAAAAACATTTTTCCACTCAGAATGGCGAGATATGCGTCTTTCAACATTTTGAAGGTGGCAATACTGCCAAAATAGAAAAGTTTAGGGAATCATTCCGAATATGTTGTTTTGCTAGTTTTAACAGAGAAACATTATTTTTACCGATAATTTGGCATTTGGAGTTTCTTTGAGAAAAAACTTTTTTCGACTCAGAATGGCGAGATAAGCGTTGTTCAACATTTTGAAGGTGGTAAAACTGCTTAAATAGAAAAGTTGAGGAGTCATTCCAAATGTGTTGTTTTGCTAGTTTTAGGTCAGAAACATCATTTTTACTGATGATTTGACATTTGGAGGTTATTTTAGAAAAAAACTTTTTTCGACTCAGAATCGCGAGATAATCGTTTTTCAACATTTTGAAGGTGGCAAAACTGCCAAAATAGAAAAGTTGAGGGAATCATTCCAAATATGTTGTTTTGCTAGTTTTAGCAGAGAAACATCATTTTTACCGATAATTTGGCATTTGGAGTTTATTTGAGAGAAAAAAACTTTTTCGAACTCAGAATGGCGAGATAAGCGTTTCTCAACTTTTTGAAGGTGGTAAAACTGCCAAAATAGAAAAGTTGAGGGAATCATTCCAAATGTGTTGTTTTGCTAGTTTTAGCAGAGGAACATCATTTTTACCGATAATTTGGCATTTGGAGTTTATTTGAGAAAAAAAAACTTTTTCGAACCCAGAATGGCGAGATAAGCGTTTCTCAACTTTTTGAAGGTGGTAAAACTGCCAAAATAGAAAAGTTGAGGGAATCACTCCAAATGTGTTGTTTTGCTAGTTTTAGCAGAGAAACATCATTTTTACCGATAATTTGGCATTTGGAGTTTATTTGAGAAAAAACTTTTTTCAACTCGGAATGGCGAGATAAGCGTTTTTCAACAATTGGAAGGTGGCAAAACTGCCAAAATAGAGAAATTGAAGGAATTATTCCAAATGTGTTGTTTTGCTAGCTTTAGCTCAGAAACATCATTTTTACCGATAATATAATTTGGCATTTGGAGTTTCTTTGAGAAAAAACTTTTTTCGACTCAGAATGGCGAGTTAACCGTTTTTCAACATTTCGAAGGTGGCAAAACTGCCAAAATAGAAAAGTTGAGGGAATCATTCCAAATATGTTGTTTTGCTAGTTTTAGCTCAGAAACATCATTTTTACCGATAATTTGGCATTTGGAGTTTATTTGAGAGAAAAAAACTTTTTCGAACTCAGAATGGCGAGATAAGCGTTTTCAACTTTTTGAAGGTGGTAAAACTGCGAAAATAGAAAAGTTGAGGGAATCATTCCAAATGTGTTATTTTGCTAGTTTTAGCTGATAATTTGGCATTTGGAGTTTATTTGAGAGGAAAAACTTTTTCGAACTCAGAATGGCGAGATAAGCGTTTCTCAACATTTTGAAGTTGGCAAAACTGCGAAATTAGAAAAGTTGAGGGACTCATTCCAAATGTCTTGTTTTGCAAGTTTTTTGTTAGCAACATCATTTTTACAGATAATTTGGCATTTGGAGTTTCTTTGAGAAAAAACTTTTTTCGACTCAGAATGGCGAGTTAACCGTTTTTCAACATTTCGAAGGTGGCAAAACTGCCAAAATAGAAAAGTTGAGGGAATCATTCCAAATGTGTTGTTTTGCTAGTTTTAGCTCAGAAACATCATTTTTACCGAAAATTTGGCATTTGAAGCTTATTTGAGAAAAAAAACGTTTTTGGACTGAGAATGGCGAGATGAGCGTTTGCAACATTTTGGAGGAGGCAAAACTGCCAAAATAGTAAAGTTGAGGGAATCATTCCAAATGTGTTGTTTTGATAGTTTTAGGTCAGAAACATCATTTTTACCCAGAATTTGGCATTTGGAGCTTATTTGAGAAAAAAACTTTTTTCGACTCAGAATGGCGAGATAAGCGTTTTTCAACATTATAAGGTGGCATAACTGCCAAAATAGAAAAGTTGAGGGAATCATTCCAAATGTGTTGTTTTGATAGTTTTAGGTCAGAAACATCATTTTTACCGAGAATTTGGCATTTGCAGATTATTTGAGAAAAAAACGTTTTTTGACTCAGGATGGCGAGATAAGCGTTTCTCAACATTTTTGAAGTTGGCGAAACTGCCAAATTAGAAAGGTTTAGGAAATCATTCCAAATGTGCTGTTTTGCAAGTTTTTGGTCAGAAGCATCATTTTTACCGATAATTTGGCATTTGGAGTCATTTTGAGAGAAAAAACTTTTTTCGACTCAGAATGGCGAGAAAAGCGTTGTTCAACATTTTGAAGGTGGTAAAACTGCTTAAATAGAAAAGTTGAGGAGTCATTCCAAATGTGCTGTTTTGCTAGTTTTAGGTCAGAAACATCATTTTTACTGATAATTTGACGTTTGGAGGTTATTTTAGAAAAAAACTTTTTTCGACTCAGAATCCCGACATAAGCGTTTTTCAACATTTTAAATGTGGCAAAACTGCCAAAATAGAAAAGTTGAAGGAATCATTCCAAATGTGTTGTTTTGCTAATTTTAGCTGAGAAACATCATTTTTACCGATAATTTGGCATTTGGAGCTTATTCGAGAAAAAAACATTTTTCCACTCAGAATGGCGAGATATGTGTCTTTCAACATTTTGAAGGTGGCAATACTGCCAAAATAGAAAAGTTTGGGGAATCATTCCAAATATGTTGTTTTGCTAGTTTTAGCAGAGAAACACTATTTTTACCGATAATTTGGCATTTGGAGTTTCTTTGAGAAAAAACTTTTTTCGACTCAGAATGGCTAGATAAGCGTTTCTCAACTTTTTGAAGGTGGTAAAACTGCCAAAATAGAAAAGTTGAAGGAATCATTCCAAATGTGTTGTTTTGCTAATTTTAGCTGAGAAACATCATTTTTACCGATAATTTGGCATTTGGAGCTTATTCGAGAAAAAAACATTTTTCCACTCAGAATGGCGAGATATGTGTCTTTCAACATTTTGAAGGTGGCAATACTGCCAAAATAGAAAAGTTTGGGGAATCATTCCAAATATGTTGTTTTGCTAGTTTTAGCAGAGAAACATTATTTTTACCGATAATTTGGCATTTGGAGTTTCTTTGAGAAAAAACTTTTTTCGACTCAGAATGGCTAGATAAGCGTTTCTCAACTTTTTGAAGGTGGTAAAACTGCCAAAATAGAAAAGCTGAAGGAATCATTCCAAATGTGTTGTTTGCTAATTTTAGCTGAGGAACATCATTTTTACCGATAATTTGGCATTTGGAGCTTATTCGAGAGAAAAACATTTTTCCACTCAGAATGGCGAGATATGTGTCTTTCAACATTTTGAAGGTGGCAATACTGCCAAAATAGAAAAGTTTAGGGAATCATTCCAAATATGTTGTTTTGCTAGTTTTAGCAGAGAAACATTATTTTTACCGATAATTTGGCATTTGGAGTTTCTTTGAGAAAAAATTTTTTTCGACTCAGAATGGCTAGATAAGCGTTTCTCAACTTTTTGAAGGTGGTAAAACTGCCAAAATAGAAAAGTTGAGGGAATAATTCCAAATGTGTTGTTTTGCTAGTTTTAGCAGAGAAACATCATTTTTACCGATAATATGGCATTTGGAGTTTATTTGAGAAAAAACTTTTTTCAACTCGGAATGGCGAGATAAGCGTTTTTCAACATTTGGAAGGTGGCAAAACTGCCAAAATAGAGAAATTGAAGGAATTTTTCCAAATGTGTTGTTTTGCTAGCTTTAGCTCAGAAACATCATTTTTACCGATAATTTGGCATTTGGAGTTTCTTTGAGAAAAAACTTTTTCGAACTCAGAATGGCGAGATAAGCGTTTTCAACTTTTTGAAGGTGGTAAAACTGCGAAAATAGAAAAGTTGAGGGAATCATTCCAAATGTGTTGTTTTGCTAGTTTTAGCTGATAATTTGGCATTTGGAGTTTATTTGAGAGGAAAAACTTTTTCGAACTCAGAATGGCGAGATAAGCGTTTCTCAACATTTTGAAGTTGGCAAAACTGCGAAATTAGAAAAGTTGAGGGACTCATTCCAAATGTGTTGTTTTGCAAGTTTTTTGTTAGCAACATCATTTTTACAGATAATTTGGCATTTGGAGTTTCTTTGAGAAAAAACTTTTTTCGACTCAGAATGGCGAGTTAACCGTTTTTCAACATTTCGAAGGTGGCAAAACTGCCAAAATAGAAAAGTTGAGGGAATCATTCCAAATGTGTTGTTTTGCTAGTTTTAGCTCAGAAACATCATTTTTACCGAAAATTTGGCATGAAGCTTATTTGAGAAAAAAAACGTTTTTGGACTGAGAATGGCGAGATGAGCGTTTGCAACATTTTGAAGGTGGCAAAACTGCAAGAATTGAAAAGTTGGGTGAATCATTCCAAATGTGTTGTTTTGATAGTTTTAGGTCAGAAACATCATTTTTACCGAGAATTTGGCATTTGCAAATTATTTGAGAAAAAAACGTTTTTTGACTCAGAATGGCGAGATAAGCGTTTCTCAACATTTTTGAAGTTGGCGAAACTGCCAAATTAGAAAAGTTTAGGAAATCATTCCAAATGTGCTGTTTTGCAAGTTTTTGGTCAGAAGCATCATTTTTACCGATAATTTGGCATTTGGAGTCATTTTGAGAGAAAAAACTTTTTTCGACTCAGAATGGCGAGATAAGCGTTGTTCAACATTTTGAAGGTGGTAAAACTGCTTAAATAGAAAAGTTGAGGAGTCATTCCAAATGTGCTGTTTTGCTAGTTTTAGGTCAGAAACATCATTTTTACTGATAATTTGACGTTTGGAGGTTATTTTAGAAAAAAACTTTTTTCGACTCAGAATCCCGACATAAGCGTTTTTCAACATTTTAAATGTGGCAAAACTGCCAAAATAGAAAAGTTGAAGGAATCATTCCAAATGTGTTGTTTTGCTAATTTTAGCTCAGAAACATCATTTTTACCGATAATTTGGCATTTGGAGTTTCTTTGAGAAAAAACTTTTTTCGACTCAGAATGGCGAGTTAACCGTTTTTCAACATTTTGAAGGTGTCAAAACTGCCAAAATAGAAAAGTTGAGGGAATCATTCGAGATATGTTGTTTTGCTAGTTTTAGCTCAGAAACATCATTTTTATCGATAATTTGGCATTTGGAGTTTATGTGAGAGGAAAAACGTTTTCGAACTCAGAATGGCGAGATAAGCGTTTCTCAACATTTTGAAGTTGGCAAAACTGCGAAAATAGAAAAGTTGAGGGAATCATTCTAAATGGGTTGTTTTGCAAGTTTTTTGTTAGCAACATCATTTTTACAGATAATTTGGCATTTGGAGCTTATTTGAGAAAAAAAATTTTCGACTCAGCGTTTTTCAACATTATAAGGTGGCATAACTGCCAAAATGCAAAAGTTGAGGGAATCATTCCAAATGTGTTGTTTTGCTAGATTTAGGTCAGAAACATCATTTTTACCGAAAATTTGGCATTTGAAGCTTATTTGAGAAAAAAACCGTTTGTGGACTCAGAATGGCGAGATGAGCGTTTGCAACATTTTGGAGGTGGCAAAACTGCCAAAATCGTAAAGTTGAGGGAATCATTCCAAATGTGGTGTTTTGCAAGTTTTAGGTCAGAAGCATCATTTTTACCGAGAATTTGGCATTTGGATCTTATTTGAGAAAAAAACGTTTTTCGACTCAGAATGGCGAGATAAGCGTTTCTCAACATTTTGAAGTTGGCAAAACTGCGAAATTAGAAAAGTTGAGGGACTCATTCCAAATGTGTTGTTTTGCAAGTTTTTTGTTAGCAACATCATTTTTACAGATAATTTGGCATTTGGAGTTTCTTTGAGAAAAAACTTTTTTCGACTCAGAATGGCGAGTTAACCGTTTTTCAACATTTCGAAGGTGGCAAAACTGCCAAAATAGAAAAGTTGAGGGAATCATTCCAAATGTGTTGTTTTGCTAGTTTTAGCTCAGAAACATCATTTTTACCGAAAATTTGGCATGAAGCTTATTTGAGAAAAAAAACGTTTTTGGACTGAGAATGGCGAGATGAGCGTTTGCAACATTTTGAAGGTGGCAAAACTGCAAGAATTGAAAAGTTGGGTGAATCATTCCAAATGTGTTGTTTTGATAGTTTTAGGTCAGAAACATCATTTTTACCGAGAATTTGGCATTTGCAAATTATTTGAGAAAAAAACGTTTTTTGACTCAGAATGGCGAGATAAGCGTTTCTCAACATTTTTGAAGTTGGCGAAACTGCCAAATTAGAAAAGTTTAGGAAATCATTCCAAATGTGCTGTTTTGCAAGTTTTTGGTCAGAAGCATCATTTTTACCGATAATTTGGCATTTGGAGTCATTTTGAGAGAAAAAACTTTTTTCGACTCAGAATGGCGAGATAAGCGTTGTTCAACATTTTGAAGGTGGTAAAACTGCTTAAATAGAAAAGTTGAGGAGTCATTCCAAATGTGCTGTTTTGCTAGTTTTAGGTCAGAAACATCATTTTTACTGATAATTTGACGTTTGGAGGTTATTTTAGAAAAAAACTTTTTTCGACTCAGAATCCCGACATAAGCGTTTTTCAACATTTTAAATGTGGCAAAACTGCCAAAATAGAAAAGTTGAAGGAATCATTCCAAATGTGTTGTTTTGCTAATTTTAGCTCAGAAACATCATTTTTACCGATAATTTGGCATTTGGAGTTTCTTTGAGAAAAAACTTTTTTCGACTCAGAATGGCGAGTTAACCGTTTTTCAACATTTTGAAGGTGTCAAAACTGCCAAAATAGAAAAGTTGAGGGAATCATTCGAGATATGTTGTTTTGCTAGTTTTAGCTCAGAAACATCATTTTTATCGATAATTTGGCATTTGGAGTTTATGTGAGAGGAAAAACGTTTTCGAACTCAGAATGGCGAGATAAGCGTTTCTCAACATTTTGAAGTTGGCAAAACTGCGAAAATAGAAAAGTTGAGGGAATCATTCTAAATGTGTTGTTTTGCAAGTTTTTTGTTAGCAACATCATTTTTACAGATAATTTGGCATTTGGAGCTTATTTGAGAAAAAAAATTTTCGACTTAGCGTTTTTCAACATTATAAGGTGGCATAACTGCCAAAATGCAAAAGTTGAGGGAATCATTCCAAATGTGTTGTTTTGCTAGATTTAGGTCAGAAACATTATTTTTACCGAAAATTTGGCATTTGAAGCTTATTTGAGAAAAAAACCGTTTGTGGACTCAGAATGGCGAGATGAGCGTTTGCAACATTTTGGAGGTGGCAAAACTGCCAAAATCGTAAAGTTGAGGGAATCATTCCAAATGTGGTGTTTTGCAAGTTTTAGGTCAGAAGCATCATTTTTACCGAGAATTTGGCATTTGGATCTTATTTGAGAAAAAAACGTTTTTCGACTCTGAATGGCGAGATAAGCGTTTTTCAACATTTTGAAGGTGGCAAAACTGCCAAAATAGAAAAGTTGAGGGAGTCATTCGAAATGTGTTGCTTTGCTAGTTTTTGGTCAGATGCATCATTTTTACCGATAATTTGGCATTTGGAGTTTTTTGAGAAAAAAACTTTTTTCTACTCAGAATGGCGAGATTGGCAGTTGGTGCTTTTGAGAAAAAACTTTTTGGACTCAGAATGGCGAGATATGCGTCTTTCAACATTTTGAAGGTGGCAATACTGCCAAAATAGAAAAGTTGAGGGAATAATTCCAAATGTGTTGTTTTGCAAGTTTTTTTCAGCAACATCATTTTTACAGATAGTTCGCCATTGGAGTTTATTTGAGAGAAAAAACTTTTTTCAACTCAGAATGGCGAGCTAAGCGTTTTTCAACATTTTGAAGGTGGCAAAACAGCCAAAATAGAAAAGTTGAAGGAATCATTCCAAATGTGTTGTTTTGCTAATTTTTGGTCAGAAACATCATTTTTACCTATAAATTGGCATTTGTAGCTTATTTTTGAAAAAAATTTTTTTAAACTCAGGATGGCGAGATAAACGTTTTTCTACATTTTGAAGGTGACAAAACTGCCAAAATAGAAAAGTTGAGGGAATTATTACAAAAGTGTTGTTTTGCTAGTTTTAGCTTAGTAACATCATTTTTACCGATAATTTGGCATTTGGAGCTTCTTTGAGAGAAAAAACTTTTTCCGACTGAGAATGGCGAGATAAGCGTTTTTCTACATTTTGAAGGTGGCAAAACTGCCAAAATAGAGAAATTGAAGGAATTTTTCCAAATGTGTTGTTTTGCTAGCTTTAGCTCAGAAACATTATTTTTACCGATAATTTGGCATTTGGAGTTTCTTCGAGAAAAAACTTTTTTCGACTCGGAATGGCGAGTTAACCGTTTTTCAACATTTTGAAGGTGGCAAAACTGCCAAAATAGAAAAGTTGAGGGAATCATTCCAAATATGTTGCTTTGCTAGTTTTCGGTCAGATGCATCATTTTTACCGATAATTTGGCATTTGGAGTTTTTTTGAGAAAAAAACTTTTTTCTACTCAGAATGGCGAGATTGGCAGTTGGTGCTCATTTGAGAAAAAAACTTTTTTGGACTCAGAATGGCGAGATATGCGTCTTTCAACATTTTGAAGGTGGCAATACTGCCAAAATAGAAAAGTTGAGGGAATAATTCCAAATGTGTTGTTTTGCAAGTTTTTTCTCAGCAACATCATTTTTACAGATAGTTCGCCATTGGAGTTTATTTGAGAGAAAAAACTTTTTTCAACTCAGAATGGCGAGCTAAGCGTTTTTCAACATTTTGAAGGTGGCAAAACTGCCAAAATAGAAAAGTTGAAGGAATCATTCCAAATGTGTTGTTTTGCTAATTTTTGGTCAGAAACATCATTTTTACCGATAATTTGGCATTTGTAGCTTATTTTTGAAAAAAAATTTTTTAAACTCAGGATGGCGAGATAACCGTTTTTCAACATTTTGAAGGTGGCAAAACTGCCAAATAGAAAACTTGACGGAATTATTCCAAATGTGTTGTTTTGCTAGTTTTAGCTTAGTAACATCATTTTTACCGATAATTTGGCATTTGGAGCTTCTTTGAGAGAAAAAACTTTTTCCGACTGAGAATGGCGAGATAAGCGTTTTTCTACATTTTGAAGGTGGCAAAACTGCCAAAATAGAGAAATTGAAGGAATTTTTCCAAATGTGTTGTTTTGCTAGCTTTAGCTCAGAAACATTATTTTTACCGATAATTTGGCATTTGGAGTTTCTTCGAGAAAAAACTTTTTTCGACTCGGAATGGCGAGTTAACCGTTTTTCAACATTTTGAAGGTGGCAAAACTGCCAAAATAGAAAAGTTGAGGGAATCATTCCAAATATGTTGTTTTGCTAGTTTTAGCGGAGAAACATCGTTTTTACCGATAATTTGGCATTTGGAGTTTCTTCGAGAAAAAACTTTTTTCGAACTCAGAATGGCGAGATAAGCGTTTCTCAACATTTTGAATTTGGCAAAACTGCGAAAATAGAAAAGTTGAGGGAATCATTCCAAATGTGTTGTTTTGCAAGTTTTTTGTTAGCAACATCATTTTTACAGATAATTTGGCATTTGGAGCTTATTTGAGAAAAAAATTTTTCGACTCAGCGTTTTTCAACATTATAAGGTGGCATAACTGGCAAAATACAAAAGTTGAGGGAATCATTCCAAATGTGTTGTTTTGCTAGATTTAGGTCAGAAACATCATTTTTACCGAAAATTTGGCATTTGAAGCTTATTTGAGAAAAAAACCGTTTGTGGACTCAGAATGGCGAGATGAGCGTTTGCAACATTTTGGAGGTGGCAAAACTGCCAAAATCGTAAAGTTGAGGGAATCATTCCAAATGTGGTGTTTTGCAAGTTTTAGGTCAGAAACATCATTTTTACCGAGAATTTGGCATTTGGATCTTATTTGAGAAAAAAACGTTTTTCGACTCTGAATGGCGAGATAAGCGTTTTTCAACATTTTGAAGGTGGCAAAACTGCCAAAATAGAAAAGTTGAGGGAGTCATTCGAAATGTGTTGCTTTGCTAGTTTTTGGTCAGATGCATCATTTTTACCGATAATTTGGCATTTGGAGTTTATTTGAGAAAAAAACTTTTTTCTACTCAGAATGGCGTGATTGGCAGTTGGTGCTCATTTGAGAAAAAAACTTTTTTCGACTCAGAATGGCGAGATATGCGTCTTTCAACATTTTGAAGGTGGCAATACTGCCAAAATAGAAAAGTTGAGGGAATAATTCCAAATGTGTTGTTTTGCAAGTTTTTTGTCAGCAACATCATTTTTACAGATAGTTCGCCATTTGGAGTTTATTTGAGAGAAAAAACTTTTTTCAACTCAGAATGGCGAGCTAAGCGTTTTTCAACATTTTGAAGGTGGCAAAACTGCCAAAATAGAAAAGTTGAAGGAATCATTCCAAATGTGGTGTTTTGCAAGTTTTAGGTCAGAAGCATCATTTTTACCGAGAATTTGGCATTTGTAGCTTATTTTTGAAAAAAATTTTTTTAAACTCAGGATGGCGATATAACCGTTTTTCAACATTTTGAAGGTGGCAAAACTGCCAAATAGAAAACTTGACGGAATTATTCCAAATGTGTTGTTTTGCTAGTTTTAGCTTAGTAACATCATTTTTATCGATAATTTGGCATTTGGAGCTTCTTTGAGAGAAAAAACTTTTTTCGACTGAAAATGGCGAGATAAGCGTTTTTCTACATTTTGAAGGTGGCAAAACTGCAAAAATAGAGAAGTTAAGGGAATCATTACAAATGTGTTGTTTTGCTAGTTTTAATTCAGAAACATCATTTTTACAGATAATTTGGCATTTGGAGTTTATTTGTGAAAAAACTTTTTTCGACTCGGAATGGCGAGTTAACCGTTTTTCAACATTTTGAAGGTGGCAAAACTGCCAAAATAGAAAAGTTGAGGGAATCATTCCAAATATGTTGTTTTGCTAGTTTTAGCAGAGAAACATCATTTTTACCGATAATTTGGCATTTGGAGTTTCTTGGAGAAAAAACTTTTTTCGAACTCAGAATGGCGAGATAAGCGTTTCTCAACATTTTGAAGTTGGCAAAACTGCGAAAATAGAAAAGTTGAGGGAATCATTCCAAATGTGTTGTTTTGCAAGTTTTTTGTTAGCAACATCATTTTTACAGATAATTTGGCATTTGGAGCTTATTTGAGAAAAAAATTTTTCGACTCAGCGTTTTTCAACATTATAAGGTGGCATAACTGCCAAAATGCAAAAGTTGAGGGAATCATTCCAAATGTGTTGTTTTGCTAGATTTAGGTCAGAAACATCATTTTTACCGAAAATTTGGCATTTGAAGCTTATTTGAGAAAAAAACCGTTTGTGGACTCAGAATGGCGAGATGAGCGTTTGCAACATTTTGGAGGTGGCAAAACTGCCAAAATCGTAAAGTTGAGGGAATCATTCCAAATGTGGTGTTTTGCAAGTTTTAGGTCAGAAGCATCATTTTTACCGAGAATTTGGCATTTGGATCTTATTTGAGAAAAAAACGTTTTTCGACTCTGAATGGCGAGATAAGCGTTTTTCAACATTTTGAAGGTGGCAAAACTGCCAAAATAGAAAAGTTGAGGGAGTCATTCGAAATGTGTTGCTTTGCTAGTTTTTGGTCAGATGCATCATTTTTACCGATAATTTGGCATTTGGAGTTTTTTTGAGAAAAAAACTTTTTTCTACTCAGAATGGCGAGATTGGCAGTTGGTGCTCATTTGAGAAAAAAACTTTTTTGGACTCAGAATGGCGAGATATGCGTCTTTCAACATTTTGAAGGTGGCAATACTGCCAAAATAGAAAAGTTGAGGGAATAATTCCAAATGTGTTGTTTTGCAAGTTTTTTCTCAGCAACATCATTTTTACAGATAGTTCGCCATTGGAGTTTATTTGAGAGAAAAAACTTTTTTCAACTCAGAATGGCGAGCTAAGCGTTTTTCAACATTTTGAAGGTGGCAAAACTGCCAAAATAGAAAAGTTGAAGGAATCATTCCAAATGTGTTGTTTTGCTAATTTTTGGTCAGAAACATCATTTTTACCGATAATTTGGCATTTGTAGCTTATTTTTGAAAAAAAATTTTTTAAACTCAGGATGGCGAGATAACCGTTTTTCAACATTTTGAAGGTGGCAAAACTGCCAAATAGAAAACTTGACGGAATTATTCCAAATGTGTTGTTTTGCTAGTTTTAGCTTAGTAACATCATTTTTACCGATAATTTGGCATTTGGAGCTTCTTTGAGAGAAAAAACTTTTTCCGACTGAGAATGGCGAGATAAGCGTTTTTCTACATTTTGAAGGTGGCAAAACTGCCAAAATAGAGAAATTGAAGGAATTTTTCCAAATGTGTTGTTTTGCTAGCTTTAGCTCAGAAACATTATTTTTACCGATAATTTGGCATTTGGAGTTTCTTCGAGAAAAAACTTTTTTCGACTCGGAATGGCGAGTTAACCGTTTTTCAACATTTTGAAGGTGGCAAAACTGCCAAAATAGAAAAGTTGAGGGAATCATTCCAAATATGTTGTTTTGCTAGTTTTAGCGGAGAAACATCATTTTTACCGATAATTTGGCATTTGGAGTTTCTTCGAGGAAAAACTTTTTTCGAACTCAGAATGGCGAGATAAGCGTTTCTCAACATTTTGAATTTGGCAAAACTGCGAAAATAGAAAAGTTGAGGGAATCATTCCAAATGTGTTGTTTTGCAAGTTTTTTGTTAGCAACATCATTTTTACAGATAATTTGGCATTTGGAGCTTATTTGAGGAAAAAATTTTTCGACTCAGCGTTTTTCAACATTATAAGGTGGCATAACTGCCAAAATACAAAAGTTGAGGGAATCATTCCAAATGTGTTGTTTTGCTAGATTTAGGTCAGAAACATCATTTTTACCGAAAATTTGGCATTTGAAGCTTATTTGAGAAAAAAACCGTTTGTGGACTCAGAATGGCGAGATGAGCGTTTGCAACATTTTGGAGGTGGCAAAACTGCCAAAATCGTAAAGTTGAGGGAATCATTCCAAATGTGGTGTTTTGCAAGTTTTAGGTCAGAAACATCATTTTTACCGAGAATTTGGCATTTGGATCTTATTTGAGAAAAAAACGTTTTTCGACTCTGAATGGCGAGATAAGCGTTTTTCAACATTTTGAAGGTGGCAAAACTGCCAAAATAGAAAAGTTGAGGGAGTCATTCGAAATGTGTTGCTTTGCTAGTTTTTGGTCAGATGCATCATTTTTACCGATAATTTGGCATTTGGAGTTTATTTGAGAAAAAAACTTTTTTCTACTCAGAATGGCGTGATTGGCAGTTGGTGCTCATTTGAGAAAAAAACTTTTTTCGACTCAGAATGGCGAGATATGCGTCTTTCAACATTTTGAAGGTGGCAATACTGCCAAAATAGAAAAGTTGAGGGAATAATTCCAAATGTGTTGTTTTGCAAGTTTTTTGTCAGCAACATCATTTTTACAGATAGTTCGCCATTTGGAGTTTATTTGAGAGAAAAAACTTTTTCAACTCAGAATGGCGAGCTAAGCGTTTTTCAACATTTTGAAGGTGGCAAAACTGCCAAAATAGAAAAGTTGAAGGAATCATTCCAAATGTGGTGTTTTGCAAGTTTTAGGTCAGAAGCATCATTTTTACCGAGAATTTGGCATTTGTAGCTTATTTTTGAAAAAATTTTTTTTAAACTCAGGATGGCGAGATAACCGTTTTTCAACATTTTGAAGGTGGCAAAACTGCCAAATAGAAAACTTGACGGAATTATTCCAAATGTGTTGTTTTGCTAGTTTTAGCTTAGTAACATCATTTTTACCGATAATTTGGCATTTGGAGCTTCTTTGAGAAAAAAAACTTTTTTCGACTGAGAATGGCGAGATAAGCGTTTTTCTACATTTTGAAGGTGGCAAAACTGCAAAAATAGAGAAGTTAAGGGAATCATTACAAATGTGTTGTTTTGCTAGTTTTAACTCAGAAACATCATTTTTACAGATAATTTGGCATTTGGAGTTTATTTGTGAAAAAACTTTTTTCGATTCCGAATGGCGAGATAAGCGTTTTTCAACATTTTGAAGATGGCAGAAATGACAAAATAGAAAAGTTGAGGGAATCATTCCACATATGTTGTTTTACTAGTTTTAGCTCAGAAACAACATTTTTACCGATAATTTGGCATTTGGAGTTTATTTGAGAAAAAGACTTTTTTCGACTCAGAAGGGCGAGATAAGCGTTTTTCAACATTTTGAAGGTGGCAAAACTGCCAAAATAGAAAAATTAAAGGAATCATTCCAAATGTGTTGTTTTGCTAGCTTTAGCTCAGAAACATCATTTTTACCGATAATTTGGCATTTGGAGTTTCTTTGAGAAAAAACTTTTTCGAACTCAGAATGGCGAGATAAGCGTTTTCAACTTTTTGAAGGTGGTAAAACTGCGAAAATAGAAAAGTTGAGGGAATCATTCCAAATGTGTTGTTTTGCTAGTTTTAGCTCAGAAACATCGTTTTTACCAATAATTTGGCATTTGTAGTTGATTTGAGCAAAAAACTTTTTTCGACTCAGAATGGCGAGACAGGCGTTTCTCAACATTTTGAAGGTGGCAAAACTGCCAAAATAGAAAAGTTAAAGGAATCATTCCTAATATGTTGTTTTGCTAGTTTTAGCAGAGAAATATCATTTTTACCGATAATTTGGCAGTTGGAGTCTATTTGAGAAAAGCTTTTTTCGACTCAGAATGGCGAGATAAGCGTTTTTCAACATTTTGAAGATGGCAAAACTGCCAAAATAGAAAAGTTGAAGGAATCATTCCAAATGTGTTGTTTGCTAGTTTTTTGTCAGAAACATTATTTTTACCTATAATTTGGCATTTGTAGCTTATTTGAGAAAAAAAATTTTTTAGACTCAGAATGGCGAGATAACCGTTTTTCAACATTTTGAAGGTGGCAAAACTGCCAAATAGAAAACTTGACGGAATTATTCCAAATGTGTTGTTTTGCTAGTTTTAGCTTAGAAACATCATTTTTTCCGATAATTTGGCATTTGGAGCTTCTTTGAGAAAAAAACAAAAAGGCAAAACTGCAAAAATAGAGAAGTTAAGGGAATCATTACAAATGTGTTGTTTGCTAGTTTTAACTCAGAAACATCATTTTTACAGGTAATTTGGCATTTGCAGTTTATTTGAGAAAAAACTTTTTTCGATTCCGAATGGCGAGATAAGCGTTTTTCAACATTTTGAAGGTGGCAAAACTGCAAAAATAGAGAAGTTGGGTGAATCATTCCAAATGTGTAGTTTTGCGAGTTTTAGCTCAGAAACAACATTTTTACCGATAATTTGGCATTTGGAGCTTATTTTTGAAAAAAATTTTTTTAAACTCAGGTTGGCGAGATAACCGTTTTTCAATATTTTGAAGGTGGCAAAACTGCCAAATAGAAAACTTGACGGAATTATTCCAAATGTGTTGTTTTGCTAGTTTTAGCTTAGTAGCATCATTTTTACCGATAATTTGGCATTTGGAGCTTGTTTGAGAGAAAAAACTTTTTTCGACTGAGAATGGCGAGATAAGCGTTTTTCTACATTTTGAAGGTGGCAAAATTGCAAAAATAGAGAAGTTAAGGGAATCATTACAAATGTGTTGTTTTGCTAGTTTTAATTCAGAAACATCATTTCTACAGATAATTTGGCATTTGGTGTTTATTTGTGAAAAAACTTTTTTCGATTCCGAATGGCGCGATAAGCGTTTTTCAACATTTTGAAGATGGCAGAAATGACAAAATAGAAAAGTTGAGGGAATCATTCCACATATGTTGTTTTATTAGTTTTGGCTCAGAAACAACATTTTTAGCGATAATTTGGCATTTGGAGTTTATTTGAGAAAAAGACTTTTTTCAACTCGGAATTGCGAGATAAGCGTTTTTCAACATTTTGAAGGTGGCAAAACTGCCAAAATAGAAAAATTAAAGGAATTATTCCAAATGTGTTGTTTTGCTAGCTTTAGCTCAGAAATATCATTTTTACTGATAATTTGGCATTTGGACCTTATTTGAGAAAAAAACTTTTTTCGACTCAGAAGGGCGAGATAACCGTTTCTCAACATTTTGAAGGTGGCAAAACTGCCAAAATAGAAAAGTTGAGGGAATCATTCCAAGTATGTTGTTTTGCTAGTTTTAGCTCAGAAACATCATTTTTACCGATAATTTGGCATTTGGAGTTTATTTGAGGAAAAAACGTTTTTCAACTCAGAATGGCGAGATAAGCGTTTTACAACATTTTGAAGGTGGCAAAACTTCCAAAATAGAAAAATTGAAGGAGTCATTCCAAATGTGTTGTTTTGCAAGTTTTTTGTCAACAACATCATTTTTACAGATAATTTGGCATTTGGAGCTTATTTGAGAAAAAAACTTTTTTCGACTCAGAATGGCGACATAAGCATTGTTCTACATTTTGAAGGTGGCAAAACTGCCAAAATAGAAAAGTTGCCGGAATTATTCCAAATGTGTTGTTTTGCTAGTTTTAGCTTAGTAACATCATTTTTGCCGATAATTTGGCATTTGGAGCTTCTTTGAGAAAAAAAACTTTTTTCGACTGAGAATGGCGAGATAAGCGTTTTTCTACATTTTGAAGGTGGCAAAACTGCAAAAATAGAGAAGTTAAGGGAATCATTCCAAATGTGTTGTTTTGCTAGTTTTAACTCAGAAACCTCATTTTTACAGATAATTTGGCATTTGGAGTTTATTTGTGAGAAAACTTTTTTCGGTTCCGAATGGCGAGATAAGCGTTTTTCAACATTTTGAAGATGGCAGAAATGACAAAATAGAAAAGTTGAGGGAATCATTCCACATATGTTGTTTTACTAGTTTTAGCTCAGAAACAACATTTTTAGCGATAATTTGGCATTTGGAGTTTATTTGAGAAAAAGACTTTTTTCGACTCAGAAGGGCGAGATAAGCGTTTTTCAACATTTTGAAGGTGGCAAAACTGCCAAAATAGAAAAATTAAAGGAATTATTCCAAATGTGTTGTTTTGCTAGCTTTAGCTCAGAAACATCATTTTTACCGATAATTTGGCATTTGGACCTTATTTGAGAAAAAAACTTTTTTCGACTCAGAATGGCGAGATAACCGTTTTTCAACATTTTGAAGGTGGCAAAACTGCCAAAATAGGAAAGTTGAGGGAATCATTCCAAGTATGTTGTTTTGCTAGTTTTAGCTCAGAAACATCATTTTTACCGATAATTTGGCATTTGGAGTTTATTTGTGAGAAAACTTTTTTCGGTTCCGAATGGCGAGATAAGCGTTTTTCAACATTTTGAAGATGGCAGAAATGACAAAATAGAAAAGTTGAGGGAATCATTCCACATATGTTGTTTTACTAGTTTTAGCTCAGAAACAACATTTTTACCGATAATTTGGCATTTGGAGTTTATTTGAGAAAAAAACTTTTTTCGACTCAGAATGGCGAGATAAGCGTTTTTCAACATTTTGAAGATGGCAGAAATGACAAAATTGAAAAGTTGAGGGAATCATTCCACATATGTTGTTTTACTAGTTTTAGCTCAGAAACAACATTTTTACCGATAATTTGGCATTTGGAGCTTATTTGAGAAAAAGACTTTTTTCGACTCAGAATGGCGAGATAACCGTTTTTCAACATTTTGAAGGTGGCAAAACTGCCAAAATAGGAAAGTTGAGGGAATCATTCCAAGTATGTTGTTTTGGTAGCTTTAGCTCAGAAACATCATTTTTACCGATAATTTGGCATTTGGAGTTTATTTGAGAAAAAAACTTTTTTCGACTCAGAATGGCGAGATAACCGTTTTTCAACATTTTGAAGGTGGCAAAACTGCCAAAATAGGAAAGTTGAGGGAATCATTCCAAATATGTTGTTTTGCTAGTTTTAGCTCAGAAACATCATTTTTACCGATAATTTGGCATTTGGAGTTATTTGAGAAAAAAACGTTTTTCGACTCAGAATGGCGAGATAAGCGTTTTACAACATTTTGAAGGTGGCAAAGCTTCCAAAATAGAAAAGTTGAGGGAATCATTCCAAATATGTTGTTTTGCTAGTTTTAGCTCAGAAACATCGTTTTTACCAATAATTTGGCATTTGTAGTTTATTTGAGCAAAAAACTTTTTTCGACTCAGAATGGCGAGACAGGCGTTTAGTAGTATAGAATATGAGGCTATGGGGCCACTTTTTTACTTTTTCAACAAAGACAGCCCCCAGATGATCAGATTCAGCAAGGAGGGTTGCCCGAAACGATAAGCTTTTTTTAAAAATTTTTTAAGTATAAGAAAAAGGGACGGAAATAGACCAAAACCAAAAAAAATAAATTCGGAATTCATCAAGAAAGGATGTTTGAAAGGGGGAGAAAATTTTCGCGCCTCCAAAAACCCATTTTTGTCTGCTTATACTTCAAAAAGTGAGAAACGACCCACGCCTTCCAGACGCCCCTGCTGGATTTGATATGAGACACCCCAAAGCGATCAGGGTTGTGGTTTTAACACACATTTCACTTACTCCCCGGTTTCTCTTCAGATACTTTTGTCTTGTGTTGATACACATGTTTTCCCACAGTTATACCTCCGGATAGCAGTCCGAGGCATGGTATGTACGGTGTGATCATGGCTATAACTTTACCAACATCACTTTTTAACAGTTTGTCCTTTTGTAATTCGTTGTCTAGCTCCTCAGAGCTTTCTACGGCGTCCAAACCACCGAGAACATTAGAGAACCTACTGATTAACATATCAGTCAGGAATTCGTTAGCTTTTTCCATTCTTTTAGCCTCATATTCAGCGTACAACTTATCCACAACCTTTACCGACGCTTTTTTGATGTAGCCAACTGACTGAGTTATTTCACCGTCCTCTGACAGTTTTATTAGCTCACTTCTCTTCTTATTGGTGTCATCGGTTGGTGGGGACCATGGGTTGGTTTCTTCAGCCTTTTTTAGATCATTGACGAGCTCATCAACGAGTTTATCAACGAGCTCATCAGCCTCAGTGGGTATTTCCGTTTCCGGCCTCTCAACAGGTACCTCAGCTGGTTTTGCAGCGGGTGTCTTGATTTTTTCCCCAACTTTCACCGTTTTAGTTTTTCCCTCGACCATCTTACTATAGATCAGATTTTGGGATGACTACCTTATACGCGTATGGATGCCTTAACATAATCTCAAGTCTAGCGTATTTGTTTTCTTTCAGCTTTTTAGTTATCCTCATAACCTCATCACGGTCTAAACCACCCAGGTAGTCATCAGTAATAACCTTCATGTCGGTTTTGTTGGGGTTGTAGAACGTTACCAACTTACTGATGTTTTCCCTGTAAGGTTTTGTGATAGCCGTTAGCTGTTGTGTGATTACGATAGTTGAGAGATTGTAGTGTCGGGCGCTGAAGGCTAATTTGACCAACTCACTTGTTCTGTTTTTTACGGGTTGTCCACTGGCACAGTCGTCGAGGACTATTAATGTTTTAGATCCCTTAAACATCCAGACATTGTGTTTTAGTATAATTTCAACATCATCCTGCTCACACTTTACAGTGAGGAAGTCTGGGTCGGAGGTGTATTTCCAAGTACCATAGGTTTTATTCCAGCTGAACGTTGGACAGAGCAGAACGATGTAGTCGAAGAACCTGAAGTATTCGTCTTCTAACATCTTCAGGAGATACCAGGTTTTTCCACAACCTGTCATACCAACGATCAACATATTGAATGGGTGGTCCATTTAATACTGGATTGATTTTAGATTCTTATTTACCATGTTTACCAAACCATCACTCAGCACAAACATCCGACAGACTACGTTAGCCAAAGTCACCTTCTTAGTAATCTCGATCAGAACCCCGGACTGTGTATTAACGATCCTTTTACCAGTTCCAACACTGTCACGGTCCTCAATACTTCTCAAGTCAATCGCTAGAGCGAAAGCGTCCTTGTAGAACTTCTGGATTGTCATAAACTGGTCCGTGTTTTCCTTCCCACCAAACAGTCTTTTAGCTTCATCATAGAACCGGCTCTTTGGGATTCCTTGACTGAAGACAGCGTTGGGTACACCCTCAATTGTTAGCTTAACACTTTCAATGTTTGGATAGACGTATTCCTCACTATCAGTTTGGATCTTATTTGTGAACATCATCACAATCCCTTTCATAGACTTCCGTGGAAGGTTAATGTGTTCGTTGATCAGGGTTGATCCAGCCAACCATTCAGTTGACTTCATCAACGTGACATGTTCGTAGGAAAGCGATCGACCAGTTGTGTACAACGACGTTATTTCACTGGCGATGTCGGTGTTATCAATCGTCTCATACTCCAGCTCAAGGTTTTCCAGTGTGTACCCGTCAACAGATTCGCTTGACTGGGCCACCATGATGTCACTCGCTTTTGGTAAACTGATGACATAGCGGAAGTTGTTGTACATCTCAAAGGGAGCATATAGTCCATGGTCCCCGAGGATCTTATCCAATCTCACCTTCATCCTCACCCCATGGATTGTGAGCATCAGAGCGTCGGCTGCCTTTTCAGCGTCTCCAGAGGAGGCCCCACTGTCGTCCTTGGACATCAGCTTTCTCAGGTTTTCTGGACCAATTCCATACCCAACCATCTGATCCCTCACACTCTTCGGTAGCCAGAGATCCTTGTACACACCGAGGACACTTTCACCTGTATTGTCGTAAACAGTCTCACCGGCTAGCTTAACAACCAGCCTTTCAACCAGAAGCCTGGAAAGATTGTTTAGGAACCACGACTTGGTGTTCATGTTCTTGAAGTCGAACAGTAAGTGAAAGCTGCCCGGGACCAGACAACTATCAGGTTTTAGCTTTGGTATGTTAATGTAGAGGTCCTCACCAGGGTTGACTTTGTTTGGGTTCATGGTGATAGTGTGTCTTGTCCTACTTCCCTTGATCTCTGACATTCTCGCCCGTCTGAATCCAGGTAATAGCTCTGTCTGACTTCTGTTGGTCATATACTACATAACAGGTTTTATTTTCTGTTTTTGCTGTTTTCCAGTAGTCATACAATAACCACGTCATAGCTATGGCTAGAACCCACAGATTGTTGGCTAACCATGCTATTCCTTTTGCTCCCCAAGTCAGAACCTGTGCTACCAAACTGAACAGTGGTGCTAACAGAGGTCCCAAACTCTTACCCAGATTAGCGAGTGCCTTAGCGAAACCACCAACGGCCCTTGCTCCCCCCGAGACGGCACCTCTGGCGGCAACGACTACTGTGGTTATGATCCCAGCTATGGTGATGGCTATGGCAGACAGGCCAACCATATTCTCCCTAGCCCACTTCTTAAACCTTTTCAACCTATTCAGGTCATTGTTCTCCGCCTCATTCCCTAAGATAGACATGGCTTCCTCATATTTAGGTCTCTCACCGTTCCTAATTCTTATTCTGTCTGCCACTAATTCCGTGAATTTTTTGGCGTCATTGTACCATTGTTTCTCAAAAGGGTCAGTCCCTTTTAATGCTTCCACTCTGTAATGATCAATTTGTTCTTCAAGAGCCTTAATCTGTATCTCATCCATACCCTTTGGGTTGGCTACCCCAAATATTTCTCTTATTTCCTGTTCGGGTAGGGATATTTTTTCCGCCTGTTCTATCAGTTCTTTTTTTCTCTTCTCAATCCGATCGTTAATCACTGAGTTGGTCCGTGAGGTGATGTCATCCACAACTCCCTGAGAGGTCGTAGGGTCGGCTATCCCTTCAGAATTCTCAATCACAACCCTCTCTCCCAGATCTTTAAATTCATCAATAATCGTTTTATTTGCTTTGTTTGTGCTAAGCCTGACCCCACCACCACGGTCACGTACCAAAACTTTTACACCTTTATACTCCATTCCACCATCGGGGATTCCATTCTTTTTACTAAATGTGGACTGTAATAACAGTTCCTCAGAAGCCTCACCAGCCGCCATATTTATATCTACTTTTAGCCACTCTTTGAGTTTTTCTTTTCTTTTGCTTATGATATATTCATCCAATATTAGTTCATCACCGCTGGTGTTCATTCTATTTCTGGTTGTGTCATTTGTTGTACCGACTGTGACTGTGGGGGGATCTGGGTCAAGTGGTACAATTCTCCGACTATAGTCGGTGGGGTCAGTATCGTCGGTATCATCCCTAGCGTCTGCCCACCCATCATCGAAATCATCCATTTCGATATCAACTCCTCCCTCAGCCATTATATACTAACCTATGTACAACTCAAGCAGGACAGCTCCAATCCCAACCGGCCGACCTACCGAATGATCATTATTCCCACGAACCCTAAAAGTCATCTTACCATAAACACCCTTACGGATCTCAGCTTTCGACTCAATGTCTGTGTAGTGCTGTACGCTTCCTTTTAGACTCTGCTCAGAGGTTATCGGAAGAGTGCCAATCAGATCACTCCTCCTCCCATTGTCAAGACTTCTCTCACTCTCAACAGCGTCACACGAGATCCTGACATACCTCAACCCTCTGTTGATGTCCACCTGATTAGGACTGTTCGTCCACCCACCACCACCAACATCTATCACATCGTTTTCACCAAACCCCAAAAGAAGACCCATCTTCCCAAGTTTCAGCTTTTCCGACGTTTTCACCTTAGAAGTTCCGTTGTGAACGTTCTTCCCAAACTCAACCACCCCCAGGGGCGGATTTAATATACGTCAAACACGCCAAGCGACTAAGGTAAAAAATCTGAGATGGGAAAATTTAAGGGTTTCTTCTGATTTTCCCATTTTTAACGTATTTGGCAAGATACGGTTTATTCTTTGCTGGAGAATAATTTCATAATTTCTAGAGCCCTCGTCAGACGCCGCGCAAGTTATTCTGTGGCCGCCATCGGCCCCGTAGCCTGCAAAGCAGGCTTAGCTTGGTTACTAGAACCCGTATAAGAGGTAACTATGGCGGGAAGTGGGCACCGACCGGCACGTTTATCCACGTCAAAATGGCCGAAATACGTCGGAATCATGAGCGCTGATTGGTCAAAGCCAATGGAATTACGTCGGAAGTAAATGCAATTACGTCGGAAGTAAATATTTTTAACGCAGGCTAGATTTTGATTGGCTAGAAACTAAATCTTGGCCGCAATCCGCCGCATGAAGCTGCATCTTGCAGCATCTTGCAACATGAACAGAGATTACACGCGGGCTTTGATGTCATGGCTTCAACAAACGTCTTAGAACGTGTGCAGAGCGCTCTGAAGAGTAATAACGATGATTTATTGTGACAAATCTATTGCGGTTTGTCTTCGAAAATTCAAGCTTGTGCTATCCTCTCGGATCGGAAGCTTCATGCGAAGTTTAGTGTTAAATCCTTATACAAGGATGGAAAGAAGGCCCAACACATGAAGGTGGACAAGCTAGAGTAAGCCATATTATGTCGCTCTAAGGTAAGCTTATAGGTACAGTAGTTCATCAATATGGATTCAATATCGATGTTATTCTTTTGTCATCTTTGTTGATATCCGTTCCATATTAGCATAATCTGCGTTGAGCACTTGAGCTATAAACCAATGCTATTAAATGCTTCATGTAATACTATAAACACTACTTAGTGTTTCAATTCTAGATACTCACTAGTATATCATAATCATGATGCAGAGACAGATTGCCTTTCCACAGTAGTTTACATAATACATTCGTCCTCAGTTCATATTACAAGTCAGTTAATTGTCTAATATATAACATACTGTGCAGTATTATAAGTAATAACATATAACTTTTAAACATATAAGTAATAAGGCTTGGGCCTGGGGAAACAGATCAAAAGCTAAGCAATAAATATCTAACATTTCTACAAATTTCCTTGTATTATCGTTATACATCAAGTAAGCATTCTTCTCACATGTGGCTATTATGAAATTTTAATCTGATAATTGCACTGGACAGGAATTGAACTTGGGTTGCTGGTGCCTGAAAACCAGACAGCTCATAGTAACATGGGATAGTAGGGAGATGGGTAGTGGCATATTAGATGGGGGTTAGAATGATCGGGATGATGTAGAGAGTTGAGCTCCTATGTCCATGTAATGTCCATTATGGTCATTAACAAAAGCTTCTCCTGACTCCTACTAACCAGACATTGTCTGCTTGGGTTGAGGTTTAAAAGGCAAGTATCAGGCATTTGAAAGCCAGACAGCTCTGGGTAGGTGGGGCTCAACAGCCATGGAAGGTAGCCCACCTTGCTCTGGGTTATGCAAAATGTTAAATTCAGCTAGACCTTCACTTGCGTGTTGGTCAGGCTGTCCATGTTGGATTCACTGACTGCGGAAACAATGTAACTGGTGTTTCCTAGGCATACTGATGAACTTTGACATAGAGCGAAACAGCCAACTTTTTTATATTAGAATGTGACCACATATCTCTCTACTGTTTATTGGATTTCCCCACCCTCATTCCTGGAAAAGCTTAGCCTTACACACTTGCAAACTATCACAAGGTTTCCAAGACAAGAAAATATCAAAGTCAATTTAGATAAAATGTTTCTTGAAAATGATAAAATGTCCATTAAAAACATGTTTTAAAACATTTAAAATTTTGCTCAACTGTACTGTCAGAATGCGGGAAATGCCATTTCAGAGATCCAAATTTCAAAAAATTTTCCAGGGGGGGGGGGGGGGGCATGCCCCCAGACCCCCCTAGAAATATGGGCCCACAGCAACTTTGACTAAGGTATCAAAATTCCTAGATCCGCCCCTGACCCCACTGTGGGTCCCGGCTAAGCCCTTAACGAACGTTTCCAACGCGTCAAAGCCAAAATAACCTTCAGGAGAGGATGTCTCCTTACCATCGAACGACACAGAATCGTTCAGACCTGACACCACATTGTTATAGTTCCAGTATACCGTCGCTTTCTTCAGCATCACCTGTGGTCTCGGACCTGTCACCATGATAGGTTGTTCGAAGTAGACAGTCTTCTCACCGTTTTCAATGAATAATGTTAACCTCATTACCCGGGTATACATTAACCCAGGTTTTGTACGTCACTCTCGGGTATCCATGAGTTGTGCTTATCACCATAACCCAACCACTTGACCAACACCATCTTCCTCCCACCAACTCTCTTCCTCCTTAACACCTTCTCAACCCTATAAACGTCATCCTTCTTATCCACCGGTGACAGCTCCTCCCCATAGAACTTTCCGATAATCGGCTCATCCTCAGCGTCCTCAATCTCGTAAACGTTTGGATCACCACGGATGACCTTCGTAATCCTGAAAATTTCCTCAGTGAAGTTAGCCTCATAACCTTTCGTAAATATACTCTTATACTTTGACACCCTCACAGTGTCTCCAACCCGGAACTTGGGTAAGGGGTGATCACCAAAATGGTGACCGAACAACGTATTCCAAACCTGATTCTCGTTTGACTTACTGACGTCCTTGGGCTTCAGAAGGGTGACACTGTGTTTTGTGTTGTTATAACCCTCAACGAGATCACCCAAAACATCAATCCACCTATAAGTCCCCTTGGTGTAGAAATACTTCCACATAGCAGTCTTAAGTGTTCTGTTGAACCGTTCGACGACTGCTGCTTTTTTATCCGAAAACGTACTGAAGTGCTCAACACCGTGTTCCTTCAGCAGGCCTTTCACACCGACGTTGTAAAACTCATTCCCGTCGTCGAACTGAGCCAGGTCGGGGTAGTCACCAAAGCGGTCTCTGAACTGTTCCAACAGCTTATCCACAGCCTCGGTCATGTTTTTCGTGTCCTTCCTGTAAACGGGAACGGCGAAGGCATACCGACTCAGGATCTCAACAGCTGTCAGAATCCAGTAATACCCCTTATTCTGGTTCTTATACTTCCCCATATCAACCAAGTCCATCTGTATCTGCTCACCAAGGTGGCTGACGAACGTCTGTCTGAACTTATGTTTCCTCACAACCGGTCTGTACCTCGTGTACGTGTCCTGTGTTTTCAGCCAGTCCCTCACTGCCTTCCTACTCACATCAAGACCTTTCTCCAGTGCCTTCTGGTACAACCGTTCAGCCGACTGATATCCTGTTTTCGGGTCATACCATATATCTCTCAGTTCCTGTTCCAACCCGACGTCCGCGTCCATATAACCTAACCTATGATATATGGATACCGACAAACTCTACCACAAGTATTATGGGGAAAACTATGGGAAGGCAATGGAGAATATCAGAAAGGGGAATAAGTCAGCTAAGATTAATTTACTCAAGAGATACCCCCATGCCACGTTATCCAAATTCACCTTTACAACAACTCTCAAAAAAGACGGCGAAATCGAAAGAAGTGACGTATGGTTTAAGAATAGTGACACCGTATCAACGAACGTAGATAGCAGCACTTTTAGGAATGACAAGTCTATGTGGATTTGGCTACATAACTATAAAGGGAAGCAAAGTCTAGTTGAGGGTGGATTTCCTAAGATATGGTTAAGTAATGGCACCGTTTTCCCGTTGCCAAAAGGGGAGGGGCACTTCTTCACTAGGTTTGGGAAAAGGCAGGGGCATTATGATGGGTTCCCAAGCGAAAATGTGTTGGATTACCCAATAAACAATTTCAGAGTTTACGTTAACGGTGAAGACTATTTCATGTCGGAGCTGCCTGAACTTAAAATCAGTTTTCCGGGTAAACCATTTGTTTGGGACGACGAGGGTTCGTACTTTATGATAATCCTCTCAGTTTATTGTGCTAGCTATTGCTGTGGAATCAGTCTGAAGCACCTAACACAATTAGACGATGTTTATCCTGTTATAACAACCATTGCTCGTTACCATCTATATTTCACTGTGAGGAGATTACTAAGACGGATGGCTGGTGATGAATCCATGTACGCCATCTCAAAAGAGTTTGGTGCATCAGAGTTGTATAGGCAAGTGGAAAAGCTGCCCTGGACCTTTAGCTATGAACCCTTTACAGATCACGCGGGAAAAAAGGGAGTGCATAATGTGAAAGTCGTAAGGTCTGGGTATAACGATCATTATAGGAGGTACGTGCCGAGAGAAAGCGATGGGCTGACTAAGGTAGGTCTTCAGTATTTGAATCAATCTATTGAGGCATATGTTTACAGCGTTCTTGGCGCTCAGGCAAAAACCCGAGTGTCAGTAGTCAATCATGGAGGCGGCTCCCTTGAAAGTCAACAGGAGTTCCGTAACCTGACTAATGATGCTATCCTCAACTACTCTGTCAGCACTTGGATACTAAATATGAACAAAAGCATAAAAGACACTTTTGTAACTCAAGATTTAGCTATCACCCCGGAAGGGTGGTTAGTCCCTAGTAAGATGGTTATCCTGAAGAAACCCATAGGAGGTTATAACAACTTACTTAAAACAGCTAGTCCGTCTATGGTTTTTGGAGTTAACACTGAAGTCAACTACCAAGGTGTTCACAAACAATCACCAAAGACACATCAGGAAAACGGTCCACACTTGGAAACACTAGACGACAAACCTGACAAACCAACCGCCCACACACCTGACAGACCAACCGTCCATACACCTGACAGACCAACCGTCCATACACCTGACAGACCAACCGTCCATACACCCGACAAACCAACCGTCCACACACCTAACGGACCAACCGTCCACACACCTAACGGACCAACCGTCCACACACCTAACGTACCAACCGTCCACACACCTGACAGACAACCAAAGCCAGACAATGAGTTGGGAATCCTATTGGTCCTAACAGCTGTGTCTGGGTATCTGTTCAGTAAATACGTCCTATAGTATATGAGTCTGTTCTATGGTTACAACAGACTGGACATGGTGACTAAGAAACAACTCAGCGACAGGTTGAGAGAGGTCCTTAACACGGAGCCCGACTACAAGGTCATCTTTGATCTGAACGTAACCAGATCCAGTAAGAACGCGGTCTCCAGACTCCATTTTGTTGACTACATAGAAGACAGGGACGGTGAAACCGACTCGGCCATGTTTTGGAGACCCCCAAGTGTCAACCCACAGCTTAACACCACCGGTGACCACCACTTCCTTTACCCTGAGTCCTCAATAAGAACAGCCTTCCAGGCTAACGTGCGCAGATTCATGTTCACCAATGTCTCAGTTTTCGTTGTGGTAAAGAGGAACAGTGTGAGATCGGCGTCGGGTGCCTGGGAAACAATTGTTTCCAATGCCAATGTTAACGATGGCAGAAGCCTTGGGTTTAAAGCTGGGGTGAGTGATAAACTGGTTTTCGGTGGGATGACACCGACTAGGTTTCGTGAGTGTACAATTCCAGCGAAGTTCATCGGGAAGAGGATTCTGATATCTGCCCACTGGCTATCCGGAGTTAGAGTGTCACACGTCAGGATAAATGGTGAAATACTGAGGGACTCGTACACTATGTGTGACATCGGACAGTTGGGAACACCCTACCTGAATACTCTCGGGGTAAACAGCTTAAAAAGTTTCTACTCAGACATCAGCCTCTACGGTATGAGGGTTGTGGAGGGTCGTCTAGGGGAACCCGAGATCGGGAGGATCTGTAAGGAGGTTATGGCTGAGTACGGTCTGTAGTCGCGTCTGGGTATCTGTCCTATAGTATATGAGTCTGTTTTATGGTTACAGCAGACCAATCACTAATAAACAACTCAACGACAGACTGAAAGCTCACATAAAGACCCGTGACAGCAGAGTTATCTTCGATCTGAACGTAACCAGATCCAGTAAGAACGCGGTCTCCAAACTCCCTCCCTTTGTTGATTACATAGAAGACAGGGACGGTGAGACCAGAATCAACTCAACCATGTTTTGGAGACCCCCTAGTGTCAACCCACAGCTTAACACTGCTGGCGACCACCACTTCCTTCACCCTGAGTACTTAATAAGAACAGGCTTCCACGTTAGCATACCCAGATTTATGTTCACCGATGTTTCGGTCTTTGTTGTGGTAAAGAGGAACAGTGTGAGATCGGCGTCAGGTACCTGGGAAATAATTGTTTCCAATAATGACAACAGCCTCGGTAAGAGCATTGGGTTTAAAGCTGGGGTGAATGACAAACTGTTTATAGATGGGTCGTCACCACATAGGATTCACGAGTGTACGATTCCGGCGAAGTTCATTGGGGAGAAGGTTCTGATATCTGCCCACTGGCTATCCGGACTCAGGGTGTCACACGTCAGGATAAATGGTGAAATACTGAGGGACTCATTTTTTATCAGTAACATCGATCAGATAGGAACGTCTTATATGGATGTCTTCGGGCTAAACAGTTTTAAGAAGTATTATTCAGACATCAACTTCTACGGTATGAAGATCGTAGAGGGTCGTCTGGAGGATTCTGAGATTGAGAGGATTTGTAACAGGACTATGGTTGAATATGACCTGTAATTAGAATGGGGAAAAAGAGGAGAAGCGTCGTCAGCTTCAACCACATTGGTAAAAGCCTCCAATCGGCTGAAGTGGACAAACTGACCCGACTCTATTCGTATTATCATAGGTTAGCGACCTGTTACAAGTGGAAACACACCCGACTGAAGAGACTGAAGATGATCTTCGAGACGGTCTCTATTGGGTTGACTGTGGTTGGGGGGATAGCCGGTAGTGTTACAGCTAACCCACTGATCCTCGGAACCATAGCCGGTCCTGGCGTCCTGATCCAAGGGTACATGACCAAGTCGGGGATGTCTGGCAGGCTCAGCTGAGCCTGTTTGGCCTGGCTAACGGTTCTGACGATCTCTGGTATGTAGACGTCCCGGTCACCCACACGAGCCATCCAACCGTGAAATCCGCTAGGGACCCCACTGAGGGCACCGACCACCTCAGACTCATCCGGACCGAAGTCTTCCCAATCGAGGGTAATCACCTTAGTCCCCTCAAGGGTTATGTCCTCAGTCATCTCCTCCATATACTTTTGTATACACCCGAGATAGTCCTTAGTTACGCCGGCTTCACACTCCCGACCTCTCCTGAGCATCCGGTCGTGACAGGTGTCAACCGAGGCTTTCAGGAATAGTAGAGCGTCAGGGGTTGGGAGTAGATTGTTTAGTGAGTGGAAGACCTGGGAATACTCAGAAAACTGCTCGTCAGTTATCCACCCATTACGCCAACAGTTCTTAGCGAAAACCATACAGCTGTGATGTGTTCGCTCTACGATCACATTCCTCCCTTCGTTGATTAACTCCAAAGCCTCTAGGTAGACGTCAATTCTCTCACCGAGGAACCAGGTCTCCATTTCGTACGCCCACCTCCCGGGGTCGGCGTAAAACCTTTCGAGGTATGGATTGTCGTCAACTGGCTCCTCAGCAAGGTAATAACCATTTCTTACGGCAAATGGTTTCACAAATGTTGTCTTTCCCACACCAATGTTTCCGTCGAGGGCGATCAGTCGGGCACCGGACTCTGTCCCAGTCATTATACCCCAGGTCTACGGTATGGCTCTAAACCTCCCGTATTTTATATGAAGATTCCAAAGAGACTTAGACGACCCATACTGATTATCTTCCACACCCTCAGAAGAGCTATCGGGGTGATGAGACATTGTGTTAGGAGGAACCGTAGGGGAGAGTACTACGTGACTGAGTCTGTTGTCTGGCCGACGGTCTTAGAAACCCCTACAGATGACCTCACAGACTTCCCACAAACAGCCTCAGAGATTCCTACAGATGACCTCATAGATTCCTTAGAGACGACCTCAGAGATTCCCATAGATGGTCTCAGAGATTCCCCAGAGATTCCTACAGATGACCTCACAGATGAAACATAGATTAGTGTATAGATGGCTGACGAGTCTGAGAAAACCCTAGAAGGCCCTAAGATAACATCAGTGGTCAAGACGGAGAGAGTTAAGGATCCGAAACGGGTGGAGGCTGGTAAACGGCTGGCTCAGATATCAAAGACAGCCAAGGAGAGGAAAGCCAGGGAGCGGTTGGCGGCTGAGATTGGTCCTGGGGTTGGTGGGGGCCGGTCAGCCTATTATGGATATCTAATCGGAACCGTTGGGTTGGTTATCGGTGGGGCCTCACTTTATTACACTATGAGGCAGGAGAAAAGGGAGGTTCAGAGGTTGAAAACCATTGATGAGGAGAAGGTAATGGAAGGAACTGTCGAACCACAGAACCCCGTCCAGACCCCTCCGGTCTTAGACACCTTCGACGAATGAAATATGTGTTAGTATAATGTCAACCGACCGAAAAGAACTGATGAACGAGCTCTACGACGCTCTCCTGATTACAAGCGGAGCTGTGGCAGTCTCCATGGCTTCGAGGAAGGTCCTGAGGGAACCTTTGGGTACTCCTGAGTCTGTGAAGGGTACCGTCAGGCTGGCTCTGGCCGTTGGAATTAGTACAGTTGGGATTAAATATGCCCAGTCGAAGGGGTATTTACCGGTTGATCCTTTTTCAAAGCTCAAGTAGCCTAAGGGGGTTCCGTATCCGGTGGTTACTATGAGCGTGGAGGTTGAGACACGTTGGCTGCCCCCTATGTCCAGAGGAGAAAGGAATGTGTGGGATGCCTTATGCGCTATTGGGATTGAGGCGGTCAGGGAGAAGACTTTTGATGGGTTAGTGGGGTTGGGTGGCGGTCTTTTGAGGTATGACTTCGCGGAGCCTCTCAGCGATGGTACTTTCTTACTGATTGAGTATGATGGTGAACAACATTTCAGCCCTTCCACTTGGTCTGGTAAGTTTACTCGGGAAGAGGCAGAAAGACGTTTTAGGGTACAGAAGATACACGATCGGATGAAAGACGAGTACGCCAAGGACAACGGTCATTACCTAATCAGAATTCCGTATTGGGAAAGACGTAACATCCGTTCTATTATCGGATCTTTGTGACGGAGTGTGTTATGTGTGATTATATATGGCTAGTGTGGTTGCTGGTGGACTGTTTAACGCCTTGGCCTTCGCGGGCGCTGGATTCATGTTTTCAAAGTTAAATCACACCGGATATGAAGCTGAGATTAAAAGACACAACCACGCCCTCGAGCAGTTGGCCAGGGCAAAGGAGAAATGGTATGAGAGTGAGGTGGCTAGGAAGGATAGAATACAGAGGTTAAGACAGGAACTGTCTGACGCCAACGCTGACATCAACACAACGAATCACGCCCTGGATCTGCTGAAGGACAGGTTAAGGCAGGTTGGGTCGTCCCAACCAAAGCCTGAGTTGTCTGACTATTACAAACCATCGGGTGAGATGAAAGATTATCAGACCCTGTTCGTTGGGTCTGTTGGTCTGGTTGGTGGGTATCTGATGTCTAGGTTTGTTTTGTAGGGGTTAAGGAATTCGTTAGGGTTTAGTTATAATGTCTGTTTCCTGGTCGGACTTACCGAAGGGGTTGAAGGATTTGTCACCCTCAAGCGTTGGATGGGTCTGTAAGCAGATGGGGATCGAAGCCCCGGCTTGGGATCCACCCAGGCTTAGCACGAAGTTGTGGTGTGAGGATTGTTCTAGGTTTCGTGTAAAGGTGAGAACTGAGATGTATTCCTGTCCAGGATGTGGTGATACGGAATATGGATATGTTGTCGGGAGATACCGGGCGGTTGTTGGTCGTAGAAGTCAGCATTCGAGAAATCATTGGATGAGGAAGAGACTCACCAGAGTTGTCAGGGATACAGCCGTTGACGTTGTCTTATCCGACTTTTCCGAGGTTCTCCAAGTGATGAGAAGTAAGGGTCTGATAAGAGGTCGTAACCTATCCAGATACAATTATTACATCATCAGATTGTGCTCAAGAAGAGGGATTGGGTTACTGGGTAACCTAAAGGATCTTAGGGAGGGGAAAACAAAGGATCTGTTTGATAATAATTTGTTTGGGATTGTGTATAAAGAACTTGGTTGGAATCGTACCCCGAACAGGTTTTACACCAGGTGGTTAAGACAACACCTAACGGAATGTGATCACCCCTGTTATAACGATGAGCTCAGGTGTTATGATCCACCAGGACGACGACTTAGACCCTGACATGTTTGACTATCCTGATGATATAGACCCTCGTCTCTATGAGAGACTAATCGGTTATGACATAAATCAGTTAGACAGAGCTCTGAGGGGTAAGACCAAGTCGTTCAGTTGTGCTGTTGTGTCCCAACACCCACTGGAACAGGTGAACGCTCTCACGAATGATGTGGTACGGTTACTACGTCGGGAGCTGGCTGAAATGAGGGGGCTGAAGTTCGCCGAAACGCTGGTTGTGACGCTTGAGAAGGAGGTGCCCGGCGGTACAACTTATAAGACGGCCCACTTCAACAGCCACATCAAGACTATAATCAACGAAGGTGAGATTGGTCAGGACGTTGACACCGCGAATGAGGAGGTGGTGACTAGGATAGCTCGATGGATAAGCGAGGGATCTGGCTGGACGGTGGAGTCAATCGACGGTCACTACGTTAATCTGACTGTGTACAGTCCACTGGAAGGCTCGTCATACGTCGACCTCCCTAAGGAGCTGAGACATAGTCGGAAGGGACTGATTAATGTTAAGAATAGTGATGACAGGTGTTTTATGTGGTGTCATCTAGCTCATAAGTTTCCTGTCCCACAGCACCCACAAAGGGTGTCTAAGTACCGGGACCATGTTGACGACTTGGATTATAGCGGAATCAGCTTCCCAGTGAGTCAAAAACAGTACAACCGGGTGGAAAAACAGAATGAGATACGTATCAACGTTTTCGGTTATGAGAACGGGTTAACCTTTCCGGTTTACGTATCAGGGGAAAGATTCACCGACCTTATGAACCTCCTGATTATAACCAACGGGGACAACAGACATTACGTCCTCATCAGGGACTTTGATAGGTTTATGTACAACAAAACAAAACACAAGAGGAAAAAACATTTCTGTGTTTATTGTCTTCAATGTTTCAGCTCAACGGAGGTCCTGGACAGACATAAGGTTGTGTGTATCAGTGTGAATGGTAAACAAGCTGTTAGGATGCCTGACCCCGGTAAAAACGTGTTGAAGTATAGTAATTTTCACAAACAGCTAAACGTTCCGTTTGTTGTGTATTCCGACTTCGAGGCGATTACGAAGAAGGTCGACAGACCGGAGGTGCCGGAGTCAGACCGAGAGGAGAAAGAAAAGAGACCGTATATGGAGAAGTATCAGAAACATACTGATTGTGGTTATGGGTATAAGGTTGTCTGTTGTTATGACGACAGATACAGTAAGGATGTTCAGGTGTACAGAGGCCCTGGTGCTGTCAACAAGTTCATTGGAAAGATGCTGGAAGAAGTGGAGTATTGTAAGGGTATTCGAAAAGAACACTTTAACCAGGACATGGTTCTGACTGATTCCGACAGAGCGGACTTCAGAGACGCTATAAAGTGTCACATCTGTGGTCGGGAGTACACAGCAGAAGACGTTAGGGTCCGGGACCATTGTCATGTGACGGGAAGATATCGGGGATCGACCCATCAGCTTTGTAACAGAAATCATAGAATGACTGATAAAATACCAGTCATCTTACACAACCTGAGGGGTTATGATAGTCATCTCATCATGGGGGAGATCGGAAAGTTCGGACAGGAGATTAACGTCATTCCGAATAATATGGAGAAGTACATGGCCTTCATGTTAGGTAAGAACCTTGTGTTTCTGGACAGTTTTCAGTTCATGAGTAGTTCATTGGATAGGTTGGTGGGAAATCTCCCGGGGGACGCCTTTAGATACACAGTTGAAGAATTTGGTCCCCGGTCAGACCTGATGAGGACGAAGGGTGTTTATCCTTATGACTACATGGACAACTTCAGTCGGTTTGAGGAAACGGGGTTACCACCAAAGAGTGAGTTTTATAGCGTGCTAAACGATGAGGAGATATCAGACACCGATTACCAACACGCTTTGAAGGTTTGGGAGTCGTTTGGAATGAGTACAATGGGGGACTACCATGACGTGTATCTAAAATCAGATGTGTTGCTGTTAGCTGACGTCTTTGAGAACTTTAGGAAGACCTGTGTTCAGTACTATGGGTTGGACCCCTGCCATTATTTCACCTCACCTGGGTTGGCATGGGACGCTATGCTGAAGATGACTGGAATTGAGCTGGAGCTGATGACTGACATCGACATGTTCCAGTTTATCGAGAAAGGACTGAGAGGTGGTGTCAGTTACATAGCCAACAGATATGGGAAAGCCAACAACCCATATATGAAGGGGTATAGTGAGGACGAGTCTGTAAAGTATATAATGTATCTGGACGCCAATAATCTGTATGGTTGGGCCATGAGTCAGTGCCTTCCGACTGGCGGATTCAGGTGGATGAGTGAGGGTAAGCTGAAAAACCTGGCTTGGGAACTTCCGGAAAATGACAGTCGGACTGGGATGATACTTGAGGTTGATCTTGAGTACCCTCCTGAACTCCACGATCTACACAACGACTACCCATTAGCCCCTGAAAAGATGGAAATACGAGAAAATATGCTGTCTGACTATTGTCGGAAAATCAAAGGGGAGTTCGGTGTCAGCGTTGGTGGTGTAAGTAAGCTGGTAACCAACCTGATGGGAAAGGAAAGGTATGTTGTCCACTATAGAAACCTACAGCTGTACGTCAGACTTGGGATAAGGGTGAAAAAAGTTCACCGGGTTTTGTTGTTCGATCAGTCCCCTTGGCTAAGGCAGTACATCAACTTCAATACCGTAAAGAGAACTGCTGCCAGAAACCCCTTTGAAAAGGACTTCTTCAAGCTGATGAACAACAGCGTTTTTGGTAAGACGATGGAGAATCTGAGAAAGCGTGTAGACGTTCGGTTGGTCACCAGTGAGAGAAAGATGCTGAGGTTGGCCTTCCAGGCCAACCTTCGTGTCCGCCAAAATATTTAACGAAAACCTTGTTGCTGTTCATAAGATTAAGGAAGTCCTGACGCTGAACCGACCGGCTTATGTTGGTATGTGTATTCTAGACCTATCAAAAACCCTAATGTATGATTTCCATTACAATTATGTGTTAGAGAAATATGGAAGTAGGGCTAAGTTGTTGTTTACAGATACGGACAGCCTGACATATGAAATTGAGGCGGAGGATGTTTATAAGGACTTCTGGGCCGACAAAGACATCTTCGACAACTCGGACTATCCGGAGAGCTCGAAGTACTACAACAAGTCGAACAAGAAGGTTATTGGGAAGATGAAGGACGAAGCGGCTGGTGTTCCCATAACCGAATTCGTTGGTCTCAGAAGTAAAATGTATTCTTATCTGAAAGACAACGGAGCAGGTGGCAAAACCGCGAAGGGAATTAAAAAGAGTGTCACTAAGAAACAAATTAAACACGAAAACTACAAAGACACACTATTTGGTAAGAAACAAGTGTTTCAGAAAATGAAAACAATTCGAAGTGTAAACCATGAGTTAGGTAGTTATGAAATAAATAAAATATCACTCTCATGCTTTGACGACAAAAGATACCTGCTGGGAGACGGGATTAACTCCTACGCGTATGGACATAAAAACATCATTTCGTAGAGTCGTTTCGGCTGATATCAAGCCTCATCAAAACACCTAACTAAATTTGTTCGTCGACTTCCATCAAACGATAAGAAAGCGTGTCGCGTTAAAACCTTAAATATTCACCATCGGGAACCGATTGTAGCAGTCGGGAACCGATTGTAGCAGTCGGGAACCGATTGTACCCATCGGAAACCGATTGTAGCAGTCGGGAACCGATTGTAGCAGTCGGGAACCGATTGTACCCATCGGAAACCGATTGTAGCAGTCGGGAACCGATTGTAGCAGTCGGGAACCGATTGTATCCATCGGAAACCGATTGTAGCAGTCGGGAACCGATTGTAGCAGTCGGGAACCGATTGTAGCAGTCGGGAACCGATTGTAGCAGTCGGGAACCGATTGTAGCCGGCAAAAGCCGATTACAGCTGGAAAAAGCCGATTGTAGCCGACAAAAGCCGATTATAGCCGACAAAAGCCGATTACAGCCGACAGAAACCGATTGCAGTCAACAGAAGCCGATCGTAGTCAACAGAAGCCGATTACAGCTGGTAAAAGCTGATTGTAGCTGACAAAAGCTGATCGTATCCAACAGAAACCAATTACAACTAACAAAAGCCGATCGTAGCCGGTAAGGTATATATTTTCACCCACTTATGTTTGTAGATTACTCTCTCTTAGTGTAACGATAGGAAAATAATCCAGCCGCCATGATAAACACTATTAAATACTCTCCAGTGAAAACAATTACCTTACCACCAGCTGTTTGTATTTCTGTCCATGGTATCGTGTCTCTTCTCTCCGATGGATGTAACTTTTCCCATTTCTTAGCCTGATGAACTATATCAGATCCCTTCCTGGTTAGACCCACAGACAAACCAGTTACTAATGCAATCGCTCCCAAACCAATAGCAGTCACAACTCCAGCCTTCCTCAGTTTCTTACTTAGGTTAGCCTTAGTCCACTCATCATAATGTGTTCTGATACCATCCCTTAGCAAATCATCATCCTCCTCAGTTAAAGCCCGTCCAATTGTCTGAAAATCATCTCCCAAATGTTTCACAGAATAATCGATAACTAAACCAGACTCACTAAACTCCCTGAATATACTTAGTATGTTATTATCAATCAGATAGTCAATAAACAGTGGATCTGCACATTGTGGTTCCAGCTCTAGTATATTTACGAAAAAATCCTCACAGTCTCTATATGCAGCCCTTCCTCTTATCCTCTCAGTTCTGTCTTCTGACATATTATTTACAGTGGGGCCATCAATAACATGACCAGATTCAACACTATTACTATGCTCTGAAAAGTCCTCCAAAGCATCAACACCCCCAAAATCTGTTTCCTCCTGACCATTCTCAGGATCTGGGCCCTGGTCACGATTTGGGTCTAATGGTTTAAATTCAATTTCCTCCATATTAAAACTGTCATGATTACAAAAAGACAAACTGTTAAAAAGTGATGTTGGTAAAGTTATAGCCATGATCACACCGTACATACCATGCCTCGGACTGCTATCCGGAGGTATAACTGTGGGAAAACATGTGTATCAACACAAGACAAAAGTATCTGAAGAGAAACCGGGGAGTAAGTGAAATGTGTGTTAAAACCACAACCCTGATCGCTTTGGGGTGTCTCATATCAAATCCAGCAGGGGCGTCTGGAAGGCGTGGGTCGTTTCTCACTTTTTGAAGTATAAGCAGACAAAAATGGGTTTTTGGAGGCGCGAAAATTTTCTCCCCCTTTCAAACATCCTTTCTTGATGAATTCCGAATTTATTATTTTTGGTTTTGGTCTATTTCCGTCCCTTTTTCTTATACTTAAAAATTTTTTAAAAAAAGCTTACCGTTTCGGGCAACCCTCCTTGCTGAATAAAAAAGTGGCCCCATAGCCTCATATTCTATACTACTGCGTTTCTCAACATTTTGAAGGTGGCAAAACTGCCAAAATAGAAAAGTTGAAGGAATCATTCCAAATATGTTGTTTTCCTAGTTTTAGCAGAGAAATATCATTTTTACCGATAATTTGGCATTTGGAGTCTATTTGAGAAAAAACTTTTTTCGACTCAGAATGGCGAGATAAGCGTTTTTCAACATTTTGAAGATGGCAAAACTGCCAAAATAGAAAAGTTGAAGGAATCATTCCAAATGTGTTGTTTTGCTAGTTTTTTGTCAGAAACATTATTTTTACCTATAATTTGGCATTTGTAGCTTATTTGAGAAAAAAAATTTTTTAGACTCAGAATGGCGAGATAACCGTTTTTCAACATTTTGAAGGTGGCAAAACTGCCAAATAGAAAACTTGACGGAATTATTCCAAATGTGTTGTTTTGCTAGTTTTAGCTTAGAAACATCATTTTTACCGATAATTTGGCATTTGGAGCTTCTTTGAGACAAAAACAAACCTTTTTCGACTTAGAATGGCGAGATAAGCGTTTTCTACATTTTGAAGGCAAAACTGCAAAAATAGAGAAGTTAAGGGAATCATTACAAATGTGTTGTTTGCTAGTTTTAACTCAGAAACATCATTTTTACAGGTAATTTGGCATTTGCAGTTTATTTGAGAAAAAACTTTTTTCGATTCCGAATGGCGAGATAAGCGTTTTTCAACATTTTGAAGGTGGCAAAACTGCAAAAATAGAGAAGTTGGGTGAATCATTCCAAATGTGTTGTTTTGCTAGTTTTAGCTCAGAAACATCATTTTTACCGATAATTTGGCATTTGGAGCTTATTTGAGAAAAAAACTTTTTTCGACTCTGAATGGCGAGATAAGCGTTTTTCAACATTTGGAAGGTGGCAAAACTTCCAAAATAGAAAAATTGAAGGAATCATTCCAAATGTGTTGTTTTGCAAGTTTTTTGTCAGCAACATCATTTTTGCAGATAATTTGGCATTTGGAGCTTATTTGAGAAAAAAACTTTTTTCAACTCAGAATGGCGAGATAAGCATTGTTCTAGATTTTGAAGGTGGCAAAACTGCCAAAATAGAAAAGTTGAGGGAATCATTCCAAATGTGTTGTTTTGCTAGTTTTAGCAGTGAAAGATCATTTTTACCGATAGTTCGCCATTTGGAGTTTATTTGAGAGAAAAAATTTTATTCTTCTCAGAATGGCGAGCTAAGCGTTTTTCAACATTTTGAAGGTGGCAAAACTGCCAAAATAGAAAAGTTCAAGGAATCATTCCAAATGTGTTGTTTTGCTAATTTTTGGTCAGAAACATCATTTTTACCTATAATTTGGCATTTGTAGCTTATTTTTGAAAAAAAAACGTTTTTGGACTCAGAATGGCGAGATGAGCGTTTGCAACATTTTGGAGGTGGCAAAACTGCCAAAATCGTAAAGTTGAGGGAATCATTCCAAATGTGGTGTTTTGCAAGTTTTAGGTCAGAAACATCATTTTTACCGAGAATTTGGCATTTGGATCTTATTTGAGAAAAAAACGTTTTTCGACTCTGAATGGCGAGATAAGCATTTTTCAACATTTTGAAGGTGACAAAACTGCCAAAATAGAAAAGTTGAGGGAGTCATTCGAAATGTGTTGCTTTGCTAGTTTTTGCTCAGAAGCATCATTTTTACCGATAATTTGGCATTTGGAGTTTTATTGAGAAAAAAACTTTTTTCTACTCAGAATGGCGAGATTGGCAGTTGGTGCTCATTTGAGAAAAAAACTTTTTTAGACTCAGAATGGCGAGATATGCGTCTTTCAACATTTTGAAGGAAGCAATACTGCCAAAATAGAAAAGTTGAGGGAATAATTCCAAATGTGTTGTTTTGCAAGTTTTTTGTCAGCAACATCATTTTTACAGATAATTTGGCATTTGGAGCTTATTTGAGAAAAAAACTTTTTTCAACTCAGAATGGCGAGATAAGCGTTTTTCAACATTTTGAAGATGGCAAAACTGCCAAAATAGAAAAGTTGAAGGAATCATTCCAAATGTGTTGTTTTGCTAGTTTTTTGTCAGAAACATTATTTTTACCTATAATTTGGCATTTGTAGCTTATTTGAGAAAAAAAATTTTTTAGACTCAGAATGGCGAGATAACCGTTTTTCAACATTTTGAAGGTGGCAAAACTGCCAAATAGAAAACTTGACGGAATTATTCCAAATGTGTTGTTTTGCTAGTTTTAGCTTAGAAACATCATTTTTACCGATAATTTGGCATTTGGAGCTTCTTTGAGTAAAAAACAAACCTTTTTCGACTTAGAATGGCGAGATAAGCGTTTTTCTACATTTTGAAGGTTGCAAAACTGCAAAAATAGAGAAGTTAAGGGAATCATTACAAATGTGTTGTTTGCTAGTTTTAACTCAGAAACATCATTTTTACAGGTAATTTGGCATTTGCAGTTTATTTGAGAAAAAACTTTTTTCGATTCCGAATGGCGAGATAAGCGTTTTTCAACATTTTGAAGGTGGCAAAACTGCAAAAATAGAAAAGTTGGGTGAATCATTCCAAATGTGTTGTTTTGCTAGTTTTAGCTCAGAAACATCATTTTTACCGATAATTTGGCATTTGGAGCTTATTTGAGAAAAAAACTTTTTTCGACTCTGAATGGCGAGATAAGCGTTTTTCAACATTTGGAAGGTGGCAAAACTTCCAAAATAGAAAAATTGAAGGAATCATTCCAAATGTGTTGTTTTGCAAGTTTTTTGCCAGCAACATCATTTTTGCAGATAATTTGGCATTTGGAGCTTATTTGAGAAAAAAACTTTTTTCAACTCAGAATGGCGAGATGAGCATTGTTCTAGATTTTGAAGGTGGCAAAACTGCCAAAATAGAAAAGTTGAGGAAATCATTCCAAATGTGTTGTTTTGCTAGTTTTAGCAGTGAAAGATCATTTTTACCGATAGTTCGCCATTTGGAGTTTATTTGAGAGAAAAAATTTTATTCTTCTCAGAATGGCGAGCTAAGCGTTTTTCAACATTTTGAAGGTGGCAAAACTGCCAAAATAGAAAAGTTCAAGGAATCATTCCAAATGTGTTGTTTTGCTAATTTTTGGTCAGAAACATCATTTTTACCTATAATTTGGCATTTGTAGCTTATTTTTGAAAAAAAAACGTTTTTGGACTCAGAATGGCGAGATGAGCGTTTGCAACATTTTGGAGGTGGCAAAACTGCCAAAATCGTAAAGTTGAGGGAATCATTCCAAATGTGGTGTTTTGCAAGTTTTAGGTCAGAAACATCATTTTTACCGAGAATTTGGCATTTGGATCTTATTTGAGAAAAAAACGTTTTTCGACTCTGAATGGCGAGATAAGCGTTTTTCAACATTTTGAAGGTGACAAAACTGCCAAAATAGAAAAGTTGAGGGAGTCATTCGAAATGTGTTGCTTTGCTAGTTTTTGCTCAGAAGCATCATTTTTACCGATAATTTGGCATTTGGAGTTTTATTGAGAAAAAAACTTTTTTCTACTCAGAATGGCGAGATTGGCAGTTGGTGCTCATTTGAGAAAAAAACTTTTTTAGACTCAGAATGGCGAGATATGCGTCTTTCAACATTTTGAAGGTGGCAATACTGCCAAAATAGAAAAGTTGAGGGAATAATTCCAAATGTGTTGTTTTGCAAGTTTTTTGTCAGCAACATCATTTTTACAGATAATTTGGCATTTGGAGCTTATTTGAGAAAAAAACTTTTTTCAACTCAGAATGGCGAGATAAGCATTGTTCTACATTTTGAAGGTGGCAAATCTGCCAAAATAGAAAAGTTGAGGGAATCATTCCAAATGTGTTGTTTTGCTAGTTTTAGCAGTGAAAGATCATTTTTACCGATAGTTCGCCATTTGGAGTTTATTTGAGAGAAAAAACTTTTTTCTTCTCAGAATGGCGAGCTAAGCGTTTTTCAACATTTTGAAGGTGGCAAAACTGCCAAAATAGAAAAGTTGAAGGAATCATTCCAAATGTGTTGTTTTGCTAATTTTTGGTCAGAAACATCATTTTTACCTATAATTTGGCATTTGTAGCTTATTTTTGAAAAAAAATTTTTTAAACTCAGGATGGCGAGATAACCGTTTTTCAACATTTTGAAGGTGGCAAAACTGCCAAATAGAAAACTTGACGGAATTATTCCAAATGTGTTGTTTTGCTAGTTTTAGCTTAGTAACATCATTTTTACCGATAATTTGGCATTTGGAGCTTCTTTGAGAAAAAAAACTTTTTTCGACTGAGAATGGCGAGATAAGCGTTTTTCAACATTTTGAAGATGGCAAAACTGCCAAAATAGAAAAGTTGAAGGAATCATTCCAAATGTGTTGTTTTGCTAGTTTTTGGTCAGAAACATTATTTTTACCTATAATTTGGCATTTATAGCTTATTTGAGAAAAAAAATTTTTTAGACTCAGAATGGCGAGATAACCGTTTTTCAACATTTTGAAGGTGGCAAAACTGCCAAATAGAAAACTTGACGGAATTATTCCAAATGTGTTGTTTTGCTAGTTTTATCTTTGAAACATCAATTTTACCGATAATTTGGCATTTGGAGCTTTTTTGAGGAAAAAACAAACCTTTTTCGACTTAGAATGCCGAGAAAAGCGTTTTTCTACATTTTGAAGGCAAAACTGCAAAAATAGAGAAGTAAAGGGAATCATTACAAATGTGTTGTTTTGCAAGTTTTTTGTCAGCAACATCATTTTTACAGATAATTTGGCATTTGGAGCTTATTTGAGAAAAAAACTTTTTTCAACTCAGAATGGCGAGATAAGCATTGTTCTACATTTTGAAGGTGGCAAAACTGCCAAAATAGAAAAGTTGAGGGAATCATTCCAAATGTGTTGTTTTGCTAGTTTTAGCAGTGAAAGATCATTTTTACCGATAGTTCGCCATTTGGAGTTTATTTGAGAGAAAAAACTTTTTTCTTCTCAGAATGGCGAGCTAAGCGTTTTTCAACATTTTGAAGGTGGCAAAACTGCCAAAATAGAAAAGTTGAAGGAATCATTCCAAATGTGTTGTTTTGCTAATTTTTGGTCAGAAACATCATTTTTACCTATAATTTGGCATTTGTAGCTTATTTTTGAAAAAAAAACGTTTTTGGACTCAGAATGGCGAGATGAGCGTTTGCAACATTTTGAAGATGGCAGAAATGACAAAATAGAAAAGTTGAGGGAGTCATTCCACATATGTTGTTTTACTAGTTTTAGCTCAGAAACAACATTTTTACCGATAATTTGGCATTTGGAGTTTATTTGAGAAAAAGACTTTTCTCGACTCAGAATGGCGAGATAAACGTTTTTCAACATTTTGAAGGTGGCAAAACTGTCAAAGTATAAAAATTAAAGGAATCATTCCAAATGTGTTGTTTTGCTAGCTTTAGCTCAGAAACATCATTTTTACCGATAATTTGGCATTTGGAGCTTATTTGAGAAAAAAACTTTTTTCGACTCAGAATGGCGAGATAACCGTTTTTCAACATTTTGAAGGTGGCATAACTGCCAAAATAGAAAAGTTGAAGGAATCATTCCAAATATGTTGTTTTGCTAGTTTTAGCAGAGAAATATCATTTTTACCGATAATTTGGCATTTGGAGTCTATTTGAGAAAAAACTTTGTTCGACTCAGAATGGCGAGATAAGCGTTTTTCAACATTGTGAAGATGGCAAAACTGCCAAAATAGAAAAGTGGAAGGAATCATTGCAAATGTGTTGTTTTGCTAGTTTTTGGTCAAAAACATTATTTTTACCTATAATTTGGCATTTGTAGCTTATTTGAGAAAAAAACTTTTTTAGACTCAGAATGGCGAGATAACCGTTTTTCAACATTTTGAAGGTGGCAAAACTGCCAAATAGAAAACTTGACGGAATTATTCCAAATGTGTTGTTTTGCTAGTTATAGCTTAGAAACATCATTTTTACCGATAATTTGGCATTTGGAGCTTCTTTGAGAAAAAAACAAAAAGGCAAAACTGCAAAAATAAAGAAGTTAAGGGAATCATTACAAATGTGTTGTTTTGCTAGTTTTAGCTCAGAAACAACATTTTTACCGACAATTTGGCATTTGGAGCTTATTTGAGAAAAAAACTTTTTTCGTTTCTGAATGGCGAGATAAGCGTTTTTCAACATTTTGAAGGTGGCAATACTGCCAAAATAGAAAAGTTGAGGGAATAATTCCAAATGTGTTGTTTTGCAAGTTTTTTGTCAGCAACATCATTTTTACAGATAATTTGGCATTTGGAGCTTATTTGAGAAAAAAACTTTTTTCAACTCAGAATGGCGAGATAAGCATTGTTCTAGATTTTGAAGGTGGCAAAACTGCCAAAATAGAAAAGTTGAGGGAATCATTCCAAATGTGTTGTTTTGCTAGTTTTAGCAGTGAAAGATCATTTTTACCGATAGTTCGCCATTTGGAGTTTATTTGAGAGAAAAAACTTTATTCTTCTCAGAATGGCGAGCTAAGCGTTTTTCAACATTTTGAAGGTGGCAAAACTGCCAAAATAGAAAAGTTCAAGGAATCATTCCAAATGTGTTGTTTTGCTAATTTTTGGTCAGAAACATCATTTTTACCTATAATTTGGCATTTGTAGCTTATTTTTGAAAAAAAACGTTTTTGGACTCAGAATGGCGAGATGAGCGTTTGCAACATTTTGGAGGTGGCAAAACTGCCAAAATCGTAAAGTTGAGGGAATCATTCCAAATGTGGTGTTTTGCAAGTTTTAGGTCAGAAACATCATTTTTACCGAGAATTTGGCATTTGGATCTTATTTGAGAAAAAAACGTTTTTCGACTCTGAATGGCGAGATAAGCATTTTTCAACATTTTGAAGATGGCAAAACTGCCAAAATAGAAAAGTTGAAGGAATCATTCCAAATGTGTTGCTTTGCTAGTTTTTGGTCAGAAACATTATTTTTACCTATAATTTGGCATTTATAGCTTATTTGAGAAAAAAAATTTTTTAGACTCAGAATGGCGAGATAACCGTTTTTCAACATTTTGAAGGTGGCAAAACTGCCAAATAGAAAACGTGACGGAATTATTCCAAATGTGTTGTTTTGCTAGTTTTATCTTTGAAACATCAATTTTACCGATAATTTGGCATTTGGAGCTTTTTTGAGGAAAAAACAAACCTTTTTCGACTTAGAATGCCGAGATAAGCGTTTTTCTACATTTTGAAGGCAAAACTGCAAAAATAGAGAAGTAAAGGGAATCATTACAAATGTGTTGTTTTGCAAGTTTTTTGTCAGCAACATCATTTTTACAGATAATTTGGCATTTGGAGCTTATTTGAGAAAAAAACTTTTTTCAACTCAGAATGGCGAGATAAGCATTGTTCTACATTTTGAAGGTGGCAAAACTGCCAAAATAGAAAAGTTGAGGGAATCATTCCAAATGTGTTGTTTTGCTAGTTTTAGCAGTGAAAGATCATTTTTACCGATAGTTCGCCATTTGGAGTTTATTTGAGAGAAAAAACTTTTTTCTTTTCAGAATGGCGAGCTAAGCGTTTTTCAACATTTTGAAGGTGGCAAAACTGCCAAAATAGAAAAGTTGAAGGAATCATTCCAAATGTATTGTTTTGCTAATTTTTGGTCAGAAACATCATTTTTACCTATAATTTGGCATTTGTAGCTTATTTTTGAAAAAAAAACGTTTTTGGACTCAGAATGGCGAGATGAGCGTTTGCAACATTTTGAAGATGGCAGAAATGACAAAATAGAAAAGTTGAGGGAGTCATTCCACATATGTTGTTTTACTAGTTTTAGCTCAGAAACAACATTTTTACCGATAATTTGGCATTTGGAGTTTATTTGAGAAAAAGACTTTTCTCGACTCAGAATGGCGAGATAAACGTTTTTCAACATTTTGAAGGTGGCAAAACTGTCAAAGTATAAAAATTAAAGGAATCATTCCAAATGTGTTGTTTTGCTAGCTTTAGCTCAGAAACATCATTTTTACCGATAATTTGGCATTTGGAGCTTATTTGAGAAAAAAACTTTTTTCGACTCAGAATGGCGAGATAACCGTTTTTCAACATTTTGAAGGTGGCATAACTGCCAAAATAGAAAAGTTGAAGGAATCATTCCAAATATGTTGTTTTGCTAGTTTTAGCAGAGAAATATCATTTTTACCGATAATTTGGCATTTGGAGTCTATTTGAGAAAAAACTTTGTTCGACTCAGAATGGCGAGATAAGCGTTTTTCAACATTTTGAAGATGGCAAAACTGCCAAAATAGAAAAGTTGAAGGAATCATTGCAAATGTGTTGTTTTGCTAGTTTTTGGTCAGAAACATTATTTTTACCTATAATTTGGCATTTGTAGCTTATTTGAGAAAAAAACTTTTTTAGACTCAGAATGGCGAGATAACCGTTTTTCAACATTTTGAAGGTGGCAAAACTGCCAAATAGAAAACTTGACGGAATTATTCCAAATGTGTTGTTTTGCTAGTTATAGCTTAGAAACATCATTTTTACCGATAATTTGGCATTTGGAGCTTCTTTGAGAAAAAAACAAAAAGGCAAAACTGCAAAAATAAAGAAGTTAAGGGAATCATTACAAATGTGTTGTTTTGCTAGTTTTAGCTCAGAAACAACATTTTTACCGACAATTTGGCATTTGGAGCTTATTTGAGAAAAAAACTTTTTTCGTTTCTGAATGGCGAGATAAGCGTTTTTCAACATTTTGAAGGTGGCAATACTGCCAAAATAGAAAAGTTGAGGGAATAATTCCAAATGTGTTGTTTTGCAAGTTTTTTGTCAGCAACATCATTTTTACAGATAATTTGGCATTTGTAGCTTATTTGAGAAAAAAACGTTTTTCAACTCAGAATGGCGAGATAACGATTGTTCTACATTTTGAAGGTGGCAGAAATGAGAAAATAGAAAAGTTGAGGGAATCATTCCACATATGTTGTTTTACTAGTTTTAGCTCAGAAACAACATTTTTAGCGATAATTTGGCATTTGGAGTTTATTTGAGAAAAAGACTTTTTTCGACTCAGAAGGGCGAGATAAGCGTTTTTCAACATTTTGAAGGTGGCAAAACTGCCAAAATAGAAAAATTAAAGGAATTATTCCAAATGTGTTGTTTTGCTAGCTTTAGCTCAGAAACATCATTTTTACCCTTAATTTGGCATTTGGACCTTATGTGAGAAAAAAACTTTTTTCGACTCAGAATGGCGAGATAACCGTTTTTCAACATTTTGAAGGTGGCAAAACTGGCAAAATAGGAAAGTTGAGGGAATCATTCCAAATATGTTGTTTTGCTAGTTTTAGCTCAGAAACATCAGTTTTACCGATAATTTGGCATTTGGAGTTTATTTGAGAAAAAAACGTTTTTCGACTCAGAATGGCGAGATAAGCGTTTTACAACATTTTGAAGGTGGCAAACCTTCCAAAATAGAAAAGTTGAGGGAATCATTCCAAATATGTTGTTTTGCTAGTTTTAGCACAGAAACATCGTTTTTACCAATAATTTGGCATTTGTAGTTTATTTGAGCAAAAAACTTTTTTCGACTCAGAATGGCGAGACAAGCGTTTCTCAACATTTTGAAGGTGGCAAAACTGCCAAAATAGAAAAGTTGAAGGAATCATTCCGAATGTGTTGTTTTGCTAGTTTTTTGTCAGAAACATTATTTTTACCTATAATTTGGCATTTGTAGCTTATTTGAGAAAAAAATTTTTTAGACTCAGAATGGCGAGATAACCGTTTTTCAACATTTTGAAGGTGGCAAAACTGCCAAATAGAAAACTTGACGGAATTATTCCAAATGTGTTGTTTTGCTAGTTTTAGATTAGAAACATCATTTTTACCGATAATTTGGCATTTGGAGCTTCTTTGAGAAAAAAACAAAAAGGCAAAACTGCAAAAATAGAGAAGTTAAGGGAATCATTACAAATGTGTTGTTTGCTAGTTTTAACTCAGAAACATCATTTTTACAGGTAATTTGGCATTTGCAGTTTATTTGAGAAAAAACTTTTTTCGATTCCGAATGGCGAGATAAGCGTTTTTCAACATTTTGAAGGTGGCAAAACTGCAAAAATAGAGAAGTTGGGTGAATCATTCCAAATGTGTAGTTTTGCGAGTTTTAGCTTAGAAACAACATTTTTACCGATAATTTGGCATTTGGAGCTTATTTGAGAAAAAAACTTTTTTCGACTCTGAATGGCGAGATAAGCGTTTTTCAACATTTGGAAGGTGGCAAAACTTCCAAAATAGAAAAATTGAAGGAATCATTCCAAATGTGTTGTTTTGCAAGTTTTTTGTCAGCAACATCATTTTTACAGATAATTTGGCATTTGGAGCTTATTTGAGAAAAAATTTTTTCGACTCAGAATGGCGAGATAAGCATTGTTCTACATTTTGAAGGTGGCAAAACTGCCAAAATAGAAAAGTTGAGGGAATCATTCCAAATGTGTTGTTTTGCTAGTTTTAGCAGTGAAAGATCATTTTTACAGGTAATTTGGCATTTGCAGTTTATTTGAGAAAAAACTTTTTTCGAATCCGAATGGCGAGATAAGCGTTTTTCAACATTTTGAAGGTGGCAAAACTGCAAAAATAGAGAAGTTGGGTGAATCATTCCAAATGTGTTGTTTTGCTAGTTTTAGCTCAGAAACATCATTTTTACCGATAATTTGGCATTTGGAGCTTATTTGAGAAAAAAACTTTTTTCGACTCTGAATGGCGAGATGAGCGTTTTTCAACATTTGGAAGGTGGCCAAACTTCCAAAATAGAAAAGTTGAGGGAATCAACCAAATGTGTTGTTTTGCAAGTTTTTTGTTAGCAACATCATTTTTACAAATAATTTGGCATTTGGAGCTTATTTGAGAAAAAATTTTTTCGACTCAGCGTTTTTCAACATTATAAGGTGGCATAACTGCCAAAATACAAAAGTTGAGGGAATCATTCCAAATGTGTTGTTTTGCTAGATTTAGGTCAGAAACATCATTTTTACCGAAAATTTGGCATTTGAAGCTTATTTGAGAAAAAAAACGTTTTTGGACTCTGAATGGCGAGATGAGCGTTTGCAACATTTTGGAGGTGGCAAAACTGCCAAAATCGTAAAGTTGAGGGAATCATTCCAAATGTGGTGTTTTGCAAGTTTTAGGTCAGAAACATCATTTTTACCGAGAATTTGGCATTTGGATCTTATTTGAGAAAAAAACGTTTTTCGACTCTGAATGGCGAGATAAGCGTTTTTCAACATTTTGAAGGTGGCAAAACTGCCAAAATAGAAAAGTTGAGGGAGTCATTCGAAATGTGTTGCTTTGCTAGTTTTTGGTCAGATGCATCATTTTTACCGAAAATTTGGCATTTGGAGTTTATTTGAGAAAAAAACTTTTTTCTACTCAGAATGGCGTGATTGGCAGTTGGTGCTCATTTGAGAAAAAAACTTTTTTCGACTCAGAATGGCGAGATATGCGTCTTTCAACATTTTGAAGGTGGCAATACTGCCAAAATAGAAAAGTTGAGGGAATAATTCCAAACGTGTTGTTTTGCAAGTTTTTTGTCAGCAACATCATTTTTACAGATAGTTCGCCATTTGGAGTTTATTTGAGAGAAAAAACTTTTTTCAACTCAGAATGGCGAGCTAAGCGTTTTTCAACATTTTGAAGGTGGCAAAACTGCCAAAATAGAAAAGTTGAAGGAATCATTCCAAATGTGTTGTTTTGCTAGTTTTTGGTCAGAAACATCATTTTTACCGATAATTTGGCATTTGTAGCTTATTTTTGAAAAAATTTTTTTTAAACTCAGGATGGCGATATAACCGTTTTTCAACATTTTGAAGGTGGCAAAACTGCCAAATAGAAAACTTGACGGAATTATTCCAAATGTGTTGTTTTGCTAGTTTTAGCTTAGTAACATCATTTTTACCGATAATTTGGCATTTGGAGCTTCTTTGAGAGAAAAAACTTTTTTCGACTGAGAATGGCGAGATAAGCGTTTTTCTACATTTTGAAGGTGGCAAAACTTCCAAAATAGAAAAATTGAAGGAATCATTCCAAATGTGTTGTTTTGCAAGTTTTTTGTCAGCAACATCATTTTTACAGATAATTCGGCATTTGGAGCTTATTTGAGAAAAAAACTTTTTTCAACTCAGAATGGCGAGATAAGCATTGTTCTACATTTTGAAGGTGGCAAAACTGCCAAAATAGAAAAGTTGAGGGAATCATTCCAAATGTGTTGTTTTGCTAGTTTTAGCAGTGAAAGATCATTTTTACAGGTAATTTGGCATTTGCAGTTTATTTGAGAAAAAACTTTTTTCGAATCCGAATGGCGAGATAAGCGTTTTTCAACATTTTGAAGGTGGCAAAACTGCAAAAATAAAGAAGTTGGGTGAATCATTCCAAATGTGTTGTTTTGCTAGTTTTAGCTCCGAAACATGATTTTTACCGATAATTTGGCATTTGGAGCTTATTTGAGAAAAAAACTTTTTTCGACTCTGAATGGCGAGATGAGCGTTTTTCAACATTTGGAAGGTGGCCAAACTTCCAAAATAGAAAAATTGAATGAATCATTCCAAATCTGTTGTTTTGCAAGTTTTTTGTCAGCAACATCATTTTTACAGATAATTTGGCATTTGGAGCTTATTTGAGAAAAAATTTTTTCGACTCAGCGTTTTTCAACATTATAAGGTGGCAAAACTGCCAAAATCGTAAAGTTGAGGGAATCATTCCAAATGTGGTGTTTTGCAAGTTTTAGGTCAGAAGCATCATTTTTACCGAGAATTTGGCATTTGGATCTTATTTGAGAAAAAAACGTTTTTCGACTCTGAATGGCGAGATAAGCGTTTTTCAACATTTTGAAGGTGGCAAAACTGCCAAAATAGAAAAGTTGAGGGAGTCATTCGAAATGTGTTGCTTTGCTAGTTTTTGGTCAGATGCATCATTTTTACCGATAATTTGGCATTTGGAGTTTTTTTGAGAAAAAAACTTTTTTCTACTCAGAATGGCGAGATTGGCAGTTGGTGCTCATTTGAGAAAAAAACTTTTTTGGACTCAGAATGGCGAGATATGCGTCTTTCAACATTTTGAAGGTGGCAATACTGCCAAAATAGAAAAGTTGAGGGAATAATTCCAAATGTGTTGTTTTGCAAGTTTTTTCTCAGCAACATCATTTTTACAGATAGTTCGCCATTGGAGTTTATTTGAGAGAAAAAACTTTTTTCAACTCAGAATGGCGAGCTAAGCGTTTTTCAACATTTTGAAGGTGGCAAAACTGCCAAAATAGAAAAGTTGAAGGAATCATTCCAAATGTGTTGTTTTGCTAATTTTTGGTCAGAAACATCATTTTTACCTATAATTTGGCATTTGTAGCTTATTTTTGAAAAAAAAATTTTTAAACTCAGGATGGCGAGATAACCGTTTTTCAACATTTTGAAGGTGGCAAAACTGCCAAATAGAAAACTTGACGGAATTATTCCAAATGTGTTGTTTTGCTAGTTTTAGCTTAGTAACATCATTTTTACCGATAATTTGGCATTTGGAGCTTCTTTGAGAGAAAAAACTTTTTCCGACTGAGAATGGCGAGATAAGCGTTTTTCTACATTTTGAAGGTGGCAAAACTGCCAAAATAGAGAAATTGAAGGAATTTTTCCAAATGTGTTGTTTTGCTAGCTTTAGCTCAGAAACGTTATTTTTACCGATAATTTGGCATTTGGAGTTTCTTCGAGAAAAAACTTTTTTCGACTCGGAATGGCGAGTTAACCGTTTTTCAACATTTTGAAGGTGGCAAAACTGCCAAAATAGAAAAGTTGAGGGAATCATTCCAAATATGTTGTTTTGCTAGTTTTAGCAGAGAAACATCATTTTTACCGATAATTTGGCATTTGGAGTTTCTTGGAGAAAAAACTTTTTTCGAACTCAGAATGGCGAGATAAGCGTTTCTCAACATTTTGAAGTTGGCAAAACTGCGAAAATAGAAAAGTTGAGGGAATCATTCCAAATGTGTTGTTTTGCAAGTTTTTTGTTAGCAACATCATTTTTACAAATAATTTGGCATTTGGAGCTTATTTGAGAAAAAAATTTTTCGACTCAGCGTTTTTCAACATTATAAGGTGGCATAACTGCCAAAATACAAAAGTTGAGGGAATCATTCCAAATGTGTTGTTTTGCTAGATTTAGGTCAGAAACATCATTTTTACCGAAAATTTGGCATTTGAAGCTTATTTGAGAAAAAAAACGTTTTTGGACTCTGAATGGCGAGATGAGCGTTTGCAACATTTTGGAGGTGGCAAAACTGCCAAAATCGTAAAGTTGAGGGAATCATTCCAAATGTGGTGTTTTGCAAGTTTTAGGTCAGAAACATCATTTTTACCGAGAATTTGGCATTTGGATGTTATTTGAGAAAAAAACGTTTTTCGACTCTGAATGGCGAGATAAGCGTTTTTCAACATTTTGAAGGTGGCAAAACTGCCAAAATAGAAAAGTTGAGGGAGTCATTCGAAATGTGTTGCTTTGCTAGTTTTTGGTCAGATGCATCATTTTTACCGATAATTTGGCATTTGGAGTTTATTTGAGAAAAAAACTTTTTTCTACTCAGAATGGCGTGATTGGCAGTTGGTGCTCATTTGAGAAAAAAACTTTTTTGGACTCAGAATGGCGAGATATGCGTCTTTCAACATTTTGAAGGTGGCAATACTGCCAAAATAGAAACGTTGAGGGAATAATTCCAAATGTGTTGTTTTGCAAGTTTTTTGTCAGCAACATCATTTTTACAGATAGTTCGCCATTTGGAGTTTATTTGAGAGAAAAAACTTTTTTCAACTCAGAATGGCGAGCTAAGCGTTTTTCAACATTTTGAAGGTGGCAAAACTGCCAAAATAGAAAAGATGAAGGAATCATTCCAAATGTGTTGTTTTGCTAATTTTTGGTCAGAAACATCATTTTTACCGATAATTTGGCATTTGTAGCTTATTTTTGAAAAAAATTTTTTTAAACTCAGGATGGCGATATAACCGTTTTTCAACATTTTGAAGGTGGCAAAACTGCCAAATAGAAAACTTGACGGAATTATTCCAAATGTGTTGTTTTGCTAGTTTTAGCTTAGTAACATCATTTTTACCGATAATTTGGCATTTGGAGCTTCTTTGAGAGAAAAAACTTTTTTCGACTGAGAATGGCGAGATAAGCGTTTTTCTACATTTTGAAGGTGGCAAAACTTCCAAAATAGAAAAATTGAAGGAATCATTCCAAATGTGTTGTTTTGCAAGTTTTTTGTCAGCAACATCATTTTTACAGATAATTCGGCATTTGGAGCTTATTTGAGAAAAAAACTTTTTTCAACTCAGAATGGCGAGATAAGCATTGTTCTACATTTTGAAGGTGGCAAAACTGCCAAAATAGAAAAGTTGAGGGAATTATTCCAAATGTGTTGTTTTGCTAGTTTTAGCAGTGAAAGATCATTTTTACAGGTAATTTGGCATTTGCAGTTTATTTGAGAAAAAACTTTTTTCGAATCCGAATGGCGAGATAAGCGTTTTTCAACATTTTGAAGGTGGCAAAACTGCAAAAATAGAGAAGTTGGGTGAATCATTCCAAATGTGTTGTTTTGCTAGTTTTAGCTCAGAAACATGATTTTTACCGATAATTTGGCATTTGGAGCTTATTTGAGAAAAAAACTTTTTTCGACTCTGAATGGCGAGATGAGCGTTTTTCAACATTTGGAAGGTGGCCAAACTTCCAAAATAGAAAAATTGAATGAATCATTCCAAATCTGTTGTTTTGCAAGTTTTTTGTCAGCAACATCATTTTTACAGATAATTTGGCATTTGGAGCTTATTTGAGAAAAAAATTTTTCGACTCAGCGTTTTTCAACATTATAAGGTGGCATAACTGCCAAAATACAAAAGTTGAGGGAATCATTCCAAATGTGTTGTTTTGCTAGATTTAGGTCAGAAACATCATTTTTACCGAAAATTTGGCATTTGAAGCTTATTTGAGAAAAAAAACGTTTTTGGACTCAGAATGGCGAGATGAGCGTTTGCAACATTTTGGAGGTGGCAAAACTGCCAAAATCGTAAAGTTGAGGGAATCATTCCAAATGTGGTGTTTTGCAAGTTTTAGGTCAGAAACATCATTTTTACCGAGAATTTGGCATTTGGATCTTATTTGAGAAAAAAACGTTTTTCGACTCTGAATGGCGAGATAAGCGTTTTTCAACATTTTGAAGGTGGCAAAACTGCCAAAATAGAAAAGTTGAGGGAGTCATTCGAAATGTGTTGCTTTGCTAGTTTTTGGTCAGATGCATCATTTTTACCGATAATTTGGCATTTGGAGTTTATTTGAGAAAAAAACTTTTTTCTACTCAGAATGGCGTGATTGGCAGTTGGTGCTCATTTGAGAAAAAACTTTTTCGACTCAGAATGGCGAGATATGCGTCTTTCAACATTTTGAAGGTGGCAATACTGCCAAAATAGAAAAGTTGAGGGAATAATTCCAAATGTGTTGTTTTGCAAGTTTTTTGTCAGCAACATCATTTTTACAGATAGTTCGCCATTTGGAGTTTATTTGAGAGAAAAAACTTTTTTCAACTCAGAATGGCGAGCTAAGCGTTTTTCAACATTTTGAAGGTGGCAAAACTGCCAAAATAGAAAAGTTGAAGGAATCATTCCAAATGTGTTGTTTTGCTAATTTTTGGTCAGAAACATCATTTTTACCTATAATTTGGCATTTGTAGCTTATTTTTGAAAAAAAATTTTTTAAACTCAGGATGGCGAGATAACCGTTTTTCAACATTTTGAAGGTGGCAAAACTGCCAAATAGAAAACTTGACGGAATTATTCCAAATGTGTTGTTTTGCTAGTTTTAGCTTAGTAACATCATTTTTATCGATAATTTGGCATTTGGAGCTTCTTTGAGAGAAAAAACTTTTTTCGACTGAGAATGGCGAGATAAGCGTTTTTCTACATTTTGAAGGTGGCAAAACTGCAAAAATAGAGAAGTTAAGGGAATCATTACAAATGTGTTGTTTTGCTAGTTTTAACTCAGAAACATCATTTTTACAGATAATTTGGCATTTGGAGTTTATTTGTGAAAAAACTTTTTTCGATTCCGAATGGCGAGATAAGCGTTTTTCAACATTTTGAAGATGGCAGAAATGACAAAATAGAAAAGTTGAGGGAATCATTCCACATATGTTGTTTTACTAGTTTTAGCTCAGAAACAACATTTTTAGCGATAATTTGGCATTTGCAGTTTATTTGAGAAAAAGACTTTTTTCGACTCAGAAGGGCGAGATAAGCGTTTTTCAACATTTTGAAGGTGGCAAAACTGCCAAAATAGAAAAATTAAAGGAATTATTCCAAATGTGTTGTTTTGCTAGCTTTAGCTCAGAAACATCATTTTTACCGATAATTTGGCATCTGGAGTTTCTTTGAGAAGAAACTTTTTCGAACTCAGAATGGCGAGATATGCGTTTTCAACTTTTTGAAGGTGGTAAAACTGCGAAAATAGAAAAGTTGAGGGAATCATTCCAAATATGTTGTTTTGCTAGTTTTAGCTCAGAAACATCGTTTTTACCAATAATTTGGCATTTGTAGTTTATTTGAGCAAAAAACTTTTTTCGACTCAGAATGGCGAGACAAGCGTTTCTCAACATTTTGAAGGTGGCAAAACTGCCAAAATAGAAAAGTTGAAGGAATCATTCCAAATATGTTGTTTTGCTAGTTTTAGCAGAGAAATATCATTTTTACCGATAATTTGGCATTTGGAGTCTATTTGAGAAAAAACTTTTTTCGACTCAGAATGGCGAGATAAGCGTTTTTCAACATTTTGAAGATGGCAAAACTGCCAAAATAGAAAAGTTGAAGGAATCATTCCAAATGTGTTGTTTTGCTAGTTTTTTGTCAGAAACATTATTTTTACCTATAATTTGGCATTTGTAGCTTATTTGAGAAAAAAAATTTTTTAGACTCAGAATGGCGAGATAACCGTTTTTCAACATTTTGAAGGTGGCAAAACTGCCAAATAGAAAACTTGACGGAATTATTCCAAATGTGTTGTTTTGCTAGTTTTAGCTTAGAAACATCATTTTTACCGATAATTTGGCATTTGGAGCTTCTTTGAGAAAAAAACAAAAAGGGAAAACTGCAAAAATAGAGAAGTTAAGGTAATCATTACAAATGTGTTGTTTGCTAGTTTTAACTCAGAAACATCATTTTTACAGGTAATTTGGCATTTGCAGTTTATTTGAGAAAAAACTTTTTTCGATTCCGAATGGCGAGATAAGCGTTTTTCAACATTTTGAAGGTGGCAAAACTGCAAAAATAGAGAAGTTGGGTGAATCATTCCAAATGTGTAGTTTTGCGAGTTTTAGCTCAGAAACAACATTTTTACCGATAATTTGGCATTTGGAGCTTATTTTTGAAAAAAAATTTTTTAAACTCAGGTTGGCGAGATAACCGTTTTTCAATATTTTGAAGGTGGCAAAACTGCCAAATAGAAAACTTGACGGAATTATTCCAAATGTGTTGTTTTGCTAGTTTTAGCTTAGTAGCATCATTTTTACCGATAATTTGGCATTTGGAGCTTGTTTGAGAGAAAAAACTTTTTTCGACTGAGAATGGCGAGATAAGCGTTTTTCTACATTTTGAAGGTGGCAAAATTGCAAAAATAGAGAAGTTAAGGGAATCATTACAAATGTGTTGTTTTGCTAGTTTTAATTCAGAAACATCATTTTTACAGATAATTTGGCATTTGGTGTTTATTTGTGAGAAAACTTTTTTCGATTCCGAATGGCGAGATAAGCGTTTTTCAACATTTTGAAGATGGCAGAAATGACAAAATAGAAAAGTTGAGGGAATCATTCCACATATGTTGTTTTACTAGTTTTGGCTCAGAAACAACATTTTTAGCGATAATTTGGCATTTGGAGTTTATTTGAGAAAAAGACTTTTTTCGACTCAGAAGGCGAGATAAGCGTTTTACAACATTTTGAAGGTGGCAAAACTTCCAAAATAGAAAAATTGAAGGAGTCATTCCAAATGTGTTGTTTTGCAAGTTTTTTGTCAACAACATCATTTTTACAGATAATTTGGCATTTGGAGCTTATTTGAGAAAAAAACTTTTTTCGACTCAGAATGGCGACATAAGCATTGTTCTACATTTTGAAGGTGGCAAAACTGCCAAAATAGAAAAGTTGCCGGAATTATTCCAAATATGTTGTTTTGCTAGTTTTAGCTCAGAAACATCATTTTTACCGATAATTTGGCATTTGGAGTTATTTGAGAAAAAAACGTTTTTCGACTCAGAATGGCGAGATTAGCGTTTTACAACATTTTGAAGGTGGCAAAGCTTCCAAAATAGAAAAGTTGAGGGAATCATTCCAAATGTGTTGTTTTGCTAGTTTTAGCTCAGAAACATCATTTTTACCGATAATTTGGCATTTGGAGCTTATTTGAGAAAAAAACTTTTTTTCGACTCTGAATGGCGAGATAAGCGTTTTTCAACATTTGGAAGGTGGCAAAACTTCCAAAATAGAAAAATTGAAGGAATCATTCCAAATGTGTTGTTTTGCAAGTTTTTTGCCAGCAACATCATTTTTGCAGATAATTTGGCATTTGGAGCTTATTTGAGAAAAAAACTTTTTTCAACTCAGAATGGCGAGATGAGCATTGTTCTAGATTTTGAAGGTGGCAAAACTGCCAAAATAGAAAAGTTGAGGGAATCATTCCAAATGTGTTGTTTTGCTAGTTTTAGCAGTGAAAGATCATTTTAACCGATAGTTCGCCATTTGGAGTTTATTTGAGAGAAAAAACTTTATTCTTCTCAGAATGGCGAGCTAAGCGTTTTTCAACATTGTGAAGGTGGCAAAACTGCCAAAATAGAAAAGTTCAAGGAATCATTCCAAATGTGTGGTTTTGCTAATTTTTGGTCAGAAACATCATTTTTACCTATAATTTGGCATTTGTAGCTTATTTTTGAAAAAAAACGTTTTTGGACTCAGAATGGCGAGATGAGCGTTTGCAACATTTTGGAGGTGGCAAAACTGCCAAAATCGTAAAGTTGAGGGAATCATTCCAAATGTGGTGTTTTGCAAGTTTTAGGTCAGAAACATCATTTTTACCGAGAATTTGGCATTTGGATCTTATTTGAGAAAAAAACGTTTTTCGACTCTGAATGGCGAGATAAGCATTTCTCAACATTTTGAAGATGACAAAACTGCCAAAATAGAAAAGTTGAGGGAGTCATTCGAAATGTGTTGCTTTGCTAGTTTTTGCTCAGAAGCATCATTTTTACCGATAATTTGGCATTTGTAGTTTTATTGAGAAAAAAACTTTTTTCTACTCAGAATGGCGAGATAAGCATTGTTCTACATTTTGAAGGTGGCATATCTGCCAAAATAGGAAAGTTGAGGGAATCATTCCAAATGTGTTGTTTTGCTAGTTTTATCTTTGAAACATCAATTTTACCGATAATTTGGCATTTGGAGCTTTTTTGAGGAAAAAACAAACCTTTTTCGACTTAGAATGCCGAGATAAGCGTTTTTCTACATTTTGAAGGCAAAACTGCAAACATAGAGAAGTAAGGGGAATCATTACAAATGTGTTGTTTTGCAAGTTTTTTGTCAGCAACATCATTTTTACAGATAATTTGGCATTTGGAGCTTATTTGAGAAAAAACTTTTTTCAACTCAGAATGGCGAGATAAGCATTGTTCTACATTTTGAAGGTGGCAAAGCTGCCAAAATAGAAAAGTTGAGGGAATCATTCCAAATGTGTTGTTTTGCTAGTTTTAGCAGTGAAAGATCATTTTTACCGATAGTTCGCCATTTGGAGTTTATTTGAGAGAAAAAACTTTTTTCTTCTCAGAATGGCGAGCTAAGCGTTTTTCAACATTTTGAAGGTGGCAAAACTGCCAAAATAGAAAAGTTGAAGGAATCATTCCAAATGTGTTGTTTTGCTAATTTTTGGTCAGAAACATCATTTTTACCTATAATTTGGCATTTGTAGCTTATTTTTGAAAAAAAAAACGTTTTTGGACTCAGAATGGCGAGATGAGCGTTTGCAACATTTTGAATATGGCAGAAATGACAAAATAGAAAAGTTGAGGGAGTCATTCCACATATGTTGTTTTCCTAGTGTTAGCTCAGAAACAACATTTTTAC
>OZ035998.1:25425941-25613441 GCA_964035015.1 Corallium rubrum
CTAGCAAAACAATATATTTGGAATGATATCCTCAACTTTTCTATTTTAGCAGTTTTGCCAACTTCAAAATGTTGAAAAACGCTTGCCTCCCCATTCTGAGTCGCAAAAAGATTTTTTCTCAAATAAGCTCCAAATGCCAAATTATCGGTAAAACTGATATTTCTCTGCTAAAACTAGCAAAACAACATATTTGGAATGATTCCTTCAACTTTTCTATTTTGGCAGTTTTGCCACCTTCAAAATGTTGAGAAACGCTTGTCTCGCCATTCTGAGTCGAAAAAATTTTTTTTCTCAAATGAGCTCCAAATGCCAAATTATCGGTAAAAATGATGTTTCTGAGCTAAAGCTAGCAAAACAACACGTTTGGAATGATTCCTTTAATTTTTCTATTTTGGCAGTTTTGCCACCTTCAAAGTGTTGAAAAACGCTTATCTCGCCATTCTGAGTCGAAAAAAGTCTTTTTCTCAAATAAACTCCAAATGCCAAATTATCGGTAAAAATGTTGTTCTGAGCTAAAGCTAGTAAAACAACATATTTGGAATGATTCCAACAATATTTCTATTTTGGAAGGTTTGCCACCTTGAAAATGTTGTAAAACGCTTATCTCGCCATTCTGAGTCGAAAAACGTTTTTTTCTCAAATAAACTCCAAATGCCAAATTATCGATATAAATGATGTTTCTGAGCTAAAACTAGCAAAACAACATATTTGGAATGATTCCCTCAACTTTCCTATTTTGGCAGTTTTGGCACCTTCAAAATGTAGAAAAACGCTTATCTCGCCATTCTGAGACGAAAAAAGTTTTTTTCTCAAATAAGCTACAAATGCCAAATTCTAGGTAAAAATGATGTTTCGGACCTAAAACTAGCAAAACAACACATTTGGAATGATTCCCTCAACTTTTCTATTTTGGCAGTTTTGCAACCTTCAAAATGTTGAAAAACGCTTATCTCGCCATTCGGAATCGAAAAAAGTTTTTTCACAAATAAACTGCAAATGCCAAATTACCTGTAGAAATGATGTTTCTGAGTTAAAACTTGCAAAACAACACATTTGTAATGATTCCCTTAACTTCTCTATTTCTGCAGTTTTGCCTTCAAAATGTAGAAAAACGCTTATCTCGTCATTCTAAGTCGAAAAAAGTTGGGTTTTTTCTCAAAGAAGCTCCAAATGCCAAATTATCGGTAAAAATGATGTTCCTAAGCTAAAACTAGCAAAACAATATATTTGGAATGATATCCTCAACTTTTCTATTTTGGCAGTTTTGCCAACTTCAAAATGTTGAAAAACGCTTTCCTCGCCATTCTGAGTCGAAAAAAGATTTTTTCTCAAATAAGCTCCAAATGCCAAACTATCGGTAAAACTGATATTTCTCTTCTAAAACTAGCAAAACAACATATTTGGAACGATTCCCTCAACTTTCCTATTTTGGCAGTTTTGCCACCTTCAAAATGTTGAAAAACGGTTATCTCGCCATTCTGAGTCGAAAAAAGTCTTTTTCTCAAATAAACTCCAAATGCCAAATTATCGGTAAAAATGATGTTTCTGAGCTAAAAACTAGCAAAACAACATATTTGGAATGATTCCCTCAACTTTACTATTTTGGCAGTTTGCAACCTTCAAAATGTTGAAAAACGCTTATCTCGCCATTCGGAATCGAAAAAAGTTTTTTCACAAATAAACTGCAAATGCCAAATTACCTGTAGAAATGATGTTTCTGAGTTAAAACTTGCAAAACAACACATTTGTAATGATTCCCTTAACTTCTCTATTTCTGCAGTTTTGCCTTCAAAATGTAGAAAAACGCTTATCTCGTCATTCTAAGTCGAAAAAAGTTGGGTTTTTTCTCAAAGAAGCTCCAAATGCCAAATTATCGGTAAAAATGATGTTCCTAAGCTAAAACTAGCAAAACAATATATTTGGAATGATATCCTCAACTTTTCTATTTTGGCAGTTTTGCCAACTTCAAAATGTTGAAAAACGCTTTCCTCGCCATTCTGAGTCGAAAAAAGATTTTTTCTCAAATAAGCTCCAAATGCCAAATTATCGGTAAAACTGATATTTCTCTGCTAAAACTAGCAAAACAACATATTTGGAATGATTCCTTCAACTTTTCTATTTTGGCAGTTTTGCCACCTTCAAAATGTTGAGAAACGTTTGTCTCGCCATTCTGAGTCGAAAAAAGTCTTTTTCTCAAATAAACTCCAAATGCCAAATTATCGGTAAAAATGATGTTTCTGAGCTAAAACTAGCAAAACAACATATTTGGAATGATTCCCTCAACTTTCCTATTTTGGCAGTTTTGCCACCTTCAAAATGTTGAAAAACGGTTATCTCGCCATTCTGAGTCGAAAATTTTTTTTCTCAAATGAGCTCCAAATGCCGAATTATTGGTAAAATGATGTTTCTGACGTAAAGCTACCAAAACAACAGATTTGTAGTGATTCCTTCAATTTTTTCATTTTGGCAGTTTTGCCACCTTCAAAATGTAGAAAAACGCTTATCTTGCCATTCTGAGACGAAAAAAGTTTTTTTCTCAAATAAGCTACAAATGCCAAATTCTAGGTAAAAATGATGTTTCGGACCTAAAACTAGCAAAACAACATATTTGGAATGATTCCCTCAACTTTCCTATTTTGGCAGTTTTGCCACCTTCAAAATGTTGAAAAACGGTTATCTCGCCATTCTGAGTCGAAAATTTTTTTTCTCAAATGAGCTCCAAATGCCGAATTATTGGTAAAATGATGTTTCTGACGTAAAGCTACCAAAACAACAGATTTGTAGTGATTCCTTCAATTTTTTCATTTTGGCAGTTTTGCCACCTTCAAAATGTAGAAAAACGCTTATCTCGCCATTCTGAGACGAAAAAAGTTTTTTTCTCAAATAAGCTACAAATGCCAAATTCTAGGTAAAAATGATGTTTCGGACCTAAAACTAGCAAAACAACACATTTGGAATGATTCCCTCAACTTTTCTATTTTGGCAGTTTTGCAACCTTCAAAATGTTGAAAAACGCTTATCTCGCCATTCGGAATCGAAAAAAGATTTTTTCTCAAATAAGCTCCAAATGCCAAATTATCGGTAAAACTGATATTTCTCTGCTAAAACTAGCAAAACAACATATTTGGAATGATTCCTTCAACTTTTCTATTTTGGCAGTTTTGCCACCTTCAAAATGTTGAGAAACGCTTATCTCGCCATTCTGAGTCGAAAAAAGTCTTTTTCTCAAATAAACTCCAAATGCCAAATTATCGGTAAAAATGATGTTTCTGAGCTAAAAACTAGCAAAACAACATATTTGGAATGATTCCCTCAACTTTACTATTTTGGCAGTTTGCAACCTTCAAAATGTTGAAAAACGCTTATCTCGCCATTCGGAATCGAAAAAAGTTTTTTCACAAATAAACTGCAAATGCCAAATTACCTGTAGAAATGATGTTTCTGAGTTAAAACTTGCAAAACAACACATTTGTAATGATTCCCTTAACTTCTCTATTTCTGCAGTTTTGCCTTCAAAATGTAGAAAAACGCTTATCTCGTCATTCTAAGTCGAAAAAAGTTGGGTTTTTTCTCAAAGAAGCTCCAAATGCCAAATTATCGGTAAAAATGATGTTCCTAAGCTAAAACTAGCAAAACAATATATTTGGAATGATATCCTCAACTTTTCTATTTTGGCAGTTTTGCCAACTTCAAAATGTTGAAAAACGCTTTCCTCGCCATTCTGAGTCGAAAAAAGATTTTTTCTCAAATAAGCTCCAAATGCCAAATTATCGGTAAAACTGATATTTCTCTTCTAAAACTAGCAAAACAACATATTTGGAACGATTCCCTCAACTTTCCTATTTTGGCAGTTTTGCCACCTTCAAAATGTTGAAAAACGGTTATCTCGCCATTCTGAGTCGAAAATTTTTTTTCTCAAATGAGCTCCAAATGCCGAATTATTGGTAAAATGATGTTTCTGACGTAAAGCTACCAAAACAACAGATTTGTAGTGATTCCTTCAATTTTTTCATTTTGGCAGTTTTGCCACCTTCAAAATGTAGAAAAACGCTTATCTCGCCATTCTGAGACGAAAAAAGTTTTTTTCTCAAATAAGCTACAAATGCCAAATTCTAGGTAAAAATGATGTTTCGGACCTAAAACTAGCAAAACAACACATTTGGAATGATTCCCCCAACTTTTCTATTTTGGCAGTTTTGCAACCTTCAAAATGTTGAAAAACGCTTATCTCGCCATTCGGAATCGAAAAAAGTTTTTTCACAAATAAACTGCAAATGCCAAATTACCTGTAGAAATGATGTTTCTGAGTTAAAACTTGCAAAACAACACATTTGTAATGATTCCCTTAACTTCTCTATTTCTGCAGTTTTGCCTTCAAAATGTAGAAAAACGCTTATCTCGTCATTCTAAGTCGAAAAAAGTTGGATTTTTTCTCAAAGAAGCTCCAAATGCCAAATTATCGGTAAAAATGATGTTCCTAAGCTAAAACTAGCAAAACAATATATTTGAATGATATCCTCAACTTTTCTATTTTGGCGGTTCTGCCAACTTCAAAATGTTGAAAAACGCTTTCCTCGCCATTCTGAGTCGAAAAAAGATTTTTTCTCAAATAAGCTCCAAATGCCAAATTATCGGTAAAACTGATATTTCTCTGCTAAAACTAGCAAAACAACATATTTGGAATGATTCCTTCAACTTTTCTATTTTGGCAGTTTTGCCACCTTCAAAATGTTGAGAAACGCTTATCTCGCCATTCTGAGTCGAAAAAAGTCTTTTTCTCAAATAAACTCCAAATGCCAAATTCTAGGTAAAAATGATGTTTCGGAGCTAAAAACTAGCAAAACAACACATTTGGAATGATTCCCTCAACTTTCCTATTTTGGCAGTTTTGCCACCTTCAAAATGTTGAAAAACGGTTATCTCGCCATTCTGAGTCGAAAATTTTTTTTCTCAAATGAGCTCCAAATGCCGAATTATTGGTAAAATGATGTTTTTGACGTAAAGCTACCAAAACAACAGATTTGTAGTGATTCCTTCAATTTTTTCATTTTGGCAGTTTTGCCACCTTCAAAATGTAGAAAAACGCTTATCTCGCCATTCTGAGACGAAAAAAGTTTTTTCTCAAATAAGCTACAAATGCCAAATTCTAGGTAAAAATGATGTTTCTGACCTAAAACTAGCAAAACAACACATTTGGAATGATTCCCTCAACTTTTCTATTTTGGCAGTTTTGCAACCTTCAAAATGTTGAAAAACGCTTATCTCGCCATTCGGAATCGAAAAAAGTTTTTTCACAAATAAACTGCAAATGCCAAATTACCTGTAGAAATGATGTTTCTGAGTTAAAACTTGCAAAACAACACATTTGTAATGATTCCCTTAACTTCTCTATTTCTGCAGTTTTGCCTTCAAAATGTAGAAAAACGCTTATCTCGTCATTCTAAGTCGAAAAAAGTTGGGTTTTTTCTCAAAGAAGCTCCAAATGCCAAATTATCGGTAAAAATGATGTTCCTAAGCTAAAACTAGCAAAACAATATATTTGGAATGATATCCTCAACTTTTCTATTTTGGCAGTTTTGCCAACTTCAAAATGTTGAAAAACGCTTTCCTCGCCATTCTGAGTCGAAAAAAGATTTTTTCTCAAATAAGCTCCAAATGCCAAATTATCGGTAAAACTGATATTTCTCTTCTAAAACTAGCAAAACTACATATTTGGAATGATTCCTTCAACTTTTCTATTTTGGCAGTTTTGCCACCTTCAAAATGTTGAGAAACGCTTATCTCGCCATTCTGAGTCGAAAAAAGTCTTTTTCTCAAATAAACTCCAAATGCCAAATTATCGGTAAAAATGATGTTTCTGAGCTAAAAACTAGCAAAACAACATATTTGGAATGATTCCCTCAACTTTACTATTTTGGCAGTTTGCAACCTTCAAAATGTTGAAAAACGCTTATCTCGCCATTCGGAATCGAAAAAAGTTTTTTCACAAATAAACTGCAAATGCCAAATTACCTGTAGAAATGATGTTTCTGAGTTAAAACTTGCAAAACAACACATTTGTAATGATTCCCTTAACTTCTCTATTTCTGCAGTTTTGCCTTCAAAATGTAGAAAAACGCTTATCTCGTCATTCTAAGTCGAAAAAAGTTGGGGTTTTTCTCAAAGAAGCTCCAAATGCCAAATTATCGGTAAAAATGATGTTCCTAAGCTAAAACTAGCAAAACAATATATTTGGAATGATATCCTCAACTTTTCTATTTTGGCAGTTTTGCCAACTTCAAAATGTTGAAAAACGCTTTCCTCGCCATTCTGAGTCGAAAAAAGATTTTTTCTCAAATAAGCTCCAAATGCCAAATTATCGGTAAAACTGATATTTCTCTTCTAAAACTAGCAAAACAACATATTTGGAACGATTCCCTCAACTTTCCTATTTTGGCAGTTTTGCCACCTTCAAAATGTTGAAAAACGGTTATCTCGCCATTCTGAGTCGAAAATTTTTTTTCTCAAATGAGCTCCAAATGCCGAATTATTGGTAAAATGATGTTTCTGACGTAAAGCTACCAAAACAACAGATTTGTAGTGATTCCTTCAATTTTTTCATTTTGGCAGTTTTGCCACCTTCAAAATGTAGAAAAACGCTTATCTCGCCATTCTGAGACGAAAAAAGTTTTTTTCTCAAATAAGCTACAAATGCCAAATTCTAGGTAAAAATGATGTTTCTGAGCAAAAACTAGCAAAACAACACATTTGTAATGATTCACCCAACTTTTCAATATTGGCAGTTTTGCCACCTTCAAAATATTGAAAAACGCTTATCTCGCCATTCGGAATCGAAAAAAGTTTTTTCTCAAATAAACTGCAAATGCCAAATTACCTGTAGAAATGATGTTTCTGAGTTAAAACTTGCAAAACAACACATTTCTAATGATTCCCTTAACTTCTCTATTTCTGCAGTTTTGCCACCTTCAAAATGTAGAAAAACGCTTATCTCGCCATTCTGAGACGAAAAAAGTTTTTTTCTCAAATAAGCTACAAATGCCAAATTCTAGGTAAAAATGATGTTTCTGAGCTAAAACTAGCAAAACAACATATTTGGAATGATTCCCTCAACTTTCCTATTTTGGCAGTTTTGGCACCTTCAAAATGTAGAAAAACGCTTATCTCGCCATTCTGAGACGAAAAGAGTTTTTTTCTCAAATAAGCTACAAATGCCAAATTCTAGGTAAAAATGTTGTTTCTGACCTAAAACTAGCAAAACAACACAATTGGAATGATTTCCCTCAACTTCTCTATTTTTGCAGTTTTGCAACCTTCAAAATGTAGAAAAACGCTTATCTCGTCATTCTAAGTCGAAAAAAGTTGGGTTTTTTCTCAAAGAAGCTCCAAATGCCAAATTATCGGTAAAAATGATGTTTCTAAGCTAAAACTAGCAAAACAATATATTTGGAATGATATCCTCAACTTTTCTATTTTGGCAGTTTTGCCAACTTCAAAATGTTGAAAAACGCTTTCCTCGCCATTCTGAGTCGAAAAAAGTTTTTTTCTCAAATGAGCTCCAAATGCCAAATTATCGGTAAAAATGATGTTTCTGAGCTAAAGCTAGCAAAACAACACATTTGGAATGATTCCTTTAATTTTTCTATTTTGGCAGTTTTGCCACCTTCAAAGTGTAGAAAAACGCTTATCTCGCCATTCTGAGACGAAAAAAGTTTTTTTCTCAAATAAGCTCCAAATGCCAAATTCTAGGTAAAACTGATATTTGTCTGCTAAAACTAGCAAAACAACATATTTGGAATGATTCCTTCAACTTTTCTATTTTGGCAGTTTTGCCACCTTCAAAATGTTGAGAAACGCTTGTCTCGCCATTCTGAGTCGAAAAAAGTCTTTTTCTCAAATAAACTCCAAATGCCAAATTATCGGTAAAAATGATGTTTCTGAGCTAAAGCTAGCAAAACCACACATTTGGAATGATTCCTTTAATTTTTCTATTTTGGCAGTTTTGCCACCTTCAAAATGTTGAAAAACGCTTATCTCGCCATTCTGAGTCGAAAAAAGTTGGGTTTTTTCTCAAAGAAGCTCCAAATGCCAAATTATCGGTAAAAATGATGTTTCTAAGCTAAAACTAGCAAAACAATATATTTGGAATGATATCCTCAACTTTTCTATTTTAGCAGTTTTGCCAACTTCAAAATGTTGAAAAACGCTTGCCTCGCCATTCTGAGTCGCAAAAAGATTTTTTCTCAAATAAGCTCGAAATGCCAAATTATCGGTAAAACTGATATTTCTCTGCTAAAACTAGCAAAACAACATATTTGGAATGATTCCTTCAACTTTTCTATTTTGGCAGTTTTGCCACCTTCAAAATGTTGAGAAACGCTTGTCTCGCCATTCTGAGTCGAAAAAAGTCTTTTTCTCAAATAAACTCCAAATGCCAAATTATCGGTAAAAATGATGTTTCTGAGCTAAAACTAGCAAAACAACATATTTGGAATGATTCCCTCAACTTTCCTATTTTGGCAGTTTTGCCACCTTCAAAATGTTGAAAAACGGTTATCTCGCCATTCTGAGTCGAAAAATTTTTTTTCTCAAATGAGCTCCAAATGCCAAATTATTGGTAAAATGATGTTTCTGACGTAAAGCTACCAAAACAACAGATTTGTAATGATTCCTTCAATTTTTTTATTTTGGCAGTTTTGCCACCTTCAAAATGTAGAAAAACGCTTATCTCGCCATTCTGAGACGAAAAAAGTTTTTTTCTCAAATAAGCTACAAATGCCAAATTCTAGGTAAAAATGATGTTTTGGACCTAAAACTAGCAAAACAACACATTTGGAATGATTCCCTCAACTTTTCTATTTTGGCAGTTTTGCAACCTTCAAAATGTTGAAAAACGCTTATCTCGCCATTCGGAATCGAAAAAAGTTTTTTCACAAATAAACTGCAAATGCCAAATTACCTGTAGAAATGATGTTTCTGAGTTAAAACTTGCAAAACAACACATTTGTAATGATTCCCTTAACTTCTCTATTTCTGCAGTTTTGCCTTCAAAATGTAGAAAAACGCTTATCTCGTCATTCTAAGTCGAAAAAAGTTGGGTTTTTTCTCAAAGAAGCTCCAAATGCCAAATTATCGGTAAAAATGATGTTCCTAAGCTAAAACTAGCAAAACAATATATTTGGAATGATATCCTCAACTTTTCTATTTTGGCAGTTTTGCCAACTTCAAAATGTTGAAAAACGCTTTCCTCGCCATTCTGAGTCGAAAAAAGATTTTTTCTCAAATAAGCTCCAAATGCCAAATTATCGGTAAAACTGATATTTCTCTGCTAAAACTAGCAAAACAACATATTTGGAATGATTCCTTCAACTTCTCTATTTTGGCAGTTTTGCCACCTTCAAAATGTTGAGAAACGTTTGTCTCGCCATTCTGAGTCGAAAAAAGTCTTTTTCTCAAATAAACTCCAAATGCCAAATTATCGGTAAAAATGATGTTTCTGAGCTAAAACTAGCAAAACAACATATTTGGAATGATTCCCTCAACTTTCCTATTTTGGCAGTTTTGCCACCTTCAAAATGTTGAAAAACGGTTATCTCGCCATTCTGAGTCGAAAATTTTTTTTCTCAAATGAGCTCCAAATGCCGAATTATTGGTAAAATGATGTTTCTGACGTAAAGCTACCAAAACAACAGATTTGTAGTGATTCCTTCAATTTTTTCATTTTGGCAGTTTTGCCACCTTCAAAATGTAGAAAAACGCTTATCTCGCCATTCTGAGACGAAAAAAATTTTTTTCTCAAATAAGCTACAAATGCCAAATTCTAGGTAAAAATGATGTTTCGGACCTAAAACTAGCAAAACAACACATTTGGAATGATTCCCTCTACTTTCCTATTTTGGCAGTTTTGCAACCTTCAAAATGTTGAAAAACGCTTATCTCGCCATTCGGAATCGAAAAAAGTTTTTTCACAAATAAACTGCAAATGCCAAATTACCTGTAGAAATGATGTTTCTGAGTTAAAACTTGCAAAACAACACATTTGTAACGATTCCCTTAACTTCTCTATTTCTGCAGTTTTGCCTTCAAAATGTAGAAAAACGCTTATCTCGTCATTCTAAGTCGAAAAAAGTTGGGGTTTTTCTCAAAGAAGCTCCAAATGCCAAATTATCGGTAAAAATGATGTTCCTAAGCTAAAACTAGCAAAACAATATATTTGGAATGATATCCTCAACTTTTCTATTTTGGCAGTTTTGCCAACTTCAAAATGTTGAAAAACGCTTTCCTCGCCATTCTGAGTCGAAAAAAGATTTTTTCTCAAATAAGCTCCAAATGCCAAATTATCGGTAAAACTGATATTTCTCTGCTAAAACTAGCAAAACAACATATTTGGAATGATTCCTTCAACTTTTCTATTTTGGCAGTTTTGCCACCTTCAAAATGTTGAGAAACGCTTATCTCGCCATTCTGAGTCGAAAAAAGTCTTTTTCTCAAATAAACTCCAAATGCCAAATTATCGGTAAAAATGATGTTTCTGAGCTAAAAACTAGCAAAACAACATATTTGGAATGATTCCCTCAACTTTCCTATTTTGGCAGTTTGCAACCTTCAAAATGTTGAAAAACGCTTATCTCGCCATTCGGAATCGAAAAAAGTTTTTTCACAAATAAACTGCAAATGCCAAATTACCTGTAGAAATGATGTTTCTGAGTTAAAACTTGCAAAACAACACATTTGTAATGATTCCCTTAACTTCTCTATTTCTGCAGTTTTGCCTTCAAAATGTAGAAAAACGCTTATCTCGTCATTCTAAGTCGAAAAAAGTTGGGTTTTTTCTCAAAGAATCTCCAAATGCCAAATTATCGGTAAAAATGATGTTCCTAAGCTAAAACTAGCAAAACAATATATTTGGAATGATATCCTAAACTTTTCTATTTTGGCAGTTTTGCCAACTTCAAAATGTTGAAAAACGCTTTCCTCGCCATTCTGAGTCGAAAAAAGATTTTTTCTCAAATAAGCTCCAAATGCCAAATTATCGGTAAAACTGATATTTCTCTTCTAAAACTAGCAAAACAACATATTTGGAACGATTCCTTCAACTTTTCTATTTTGGCAGTTTTGCCACCTTCAAAATGTTGAGAAACGCTTGTCTCGCCATTCTGTTTCGAAAAAAGTCTTTTTCTCAAATAAACTCCAAATGCCAAATTACCGGTAAAAATGATGTTTCTGAGCTAAAACTAGCAAAACAACATATTTGGAATGATTGCCTCAACTTTCCTATTTTGGCAGTTTTGCCACCTTTAAAATGTTGAAAAACGGTTATCTGGCCATTCTGAGTCGAAAATTTTTTTTCTCAAATGAGCTCCAAATGCCAAATTATTGGTAAAATGATGTTTCTGGCGTAAAGCTACCAAAACAACAGATTTGTAATGATTCCTTCAATTTTTTTATTTTGGCAGTTTTGCCACCTTCAAAATGTAGAAAAACGCTTATCTAGCCATTCTGAGACGAAAAAAGTTTTTTGCTCAAATAAACTACAAATACCAAATTATTGGTAAAAACGATGTTTCTGTGCTAAAACTAGCAAAACAACATATTTGGAATGATTCCCTCAACTTTTCTATTTTGGCAGTTTTGCAACCTTCAAAATGTTGAAAAACGCTTATCTCGCCATTCGGAATCGAAAAAAGTTTTTTCACAAATAAACTGCAAATGCCAAATTACCTGTAAAAATTATGTTTCTGAGTTAAAACTTGCAAAACAACACATTTGTAATGATTCCCTTAACTTCTCTATTTCTGCAGTTTTGCCTTCAAAATGTAGAAAAACGCTTATCTCGTCATTCTAAGTCGAAAAAAGTTGGGTTTTTTCTCAAAGAAGCTCCAAATGCCAAATTATCGGTAAAAATGATGTTCCTAAGCTAAAACTAGCAATACAATATATTTGGAATGATATCCTCAACTTTTCTATTTTGGCAGTTTTGCCAACTTCAAAATGTTGAAAAACGCTTTCCTCGCCATTCTGAGTCGAAAAAAGATTTTTTCTCAAATAAGCTCCAAATGCCAAATTATCGGTAAAACTGTTATTTCTCTGCTAAAACTAGCAAAACAACATATTTGGAATGATTCCTTCAACTTCTCTATTTTGGCAGTTTTGCCACCTTCAAAATGTTGAGAAACGTTTGTCTCGCCATTCTGAGTCGAAAAAAGTCTTTTTCTCAAATAAACTCCAAATGCCAAATTATCGGTAAAAATGATGTTTCTGAGCTAAAACTAGCAAAACAACATATTTGGAATGATTCCCTCAACTTTCCTATTTTGGCAGTTTTGCCACCTTCAAAATGTTGAAAAACGGTTATCTCGCCATTCTGAGTCGAAAATTTTTTTTTCTCAAATGAGCTCCAAATGCCAAATTATTGGTAAAAATGATGTTTCTGACGTAAAGCTAGCAAAACAACAATTTGGAATGATTCCTTCAATTTTTCTATTTTGGCAGTTTTGCCACCTTCAAAATGTAGAAAAACGCTTATCTCGCCATTCTGAGACGAAAAAAGTTTTTTTCTCAAATAAGCTACAAATGCCAAATTCTAGGTAAAAATGATGTTTCGGACCTAAAACTAGCAAAACAACACATTTGGAATGATTCCCTCTACTTTCCTATTTTGGCAGTTTTGCAACCTTCAAAATGTTGAAAAACGCTTATCTCGCCATTCGGAGTCGAAAAAAGTTTTTTCTCAAATAAACTGCAAATGCCAAATTACCTGTAGAAATGATGTTTCTGAGTTAAAACTTGCAAAACAACACATTTGTAATGATTCCCTTAACTTCTCTATTTTTGCAGTTTTGCCACCTTCAAAATGTAGAAAAACGCTTATCTCGCCATTCTGAGTCGAAAAAAGTTGGGGTTTTCTCAAATAAGCTCCAAATGCCAAATTATCGGTAAAAATGATGTTTCTAAGCTAAAACTAGCAAAACAATATATTTGGAATGATATCCCTCAACTTTCCTATTTTGGCAGTTTTGCCACCTTCAAAATGTTGAAAAACGGTTATCTCGCCATTCTGAGTCGAAAAAAGTTTTTTTCTCAAATAAGCTCCAAATGCCAAATTATCGGTAAAACTGATATTTCTCTGCTAAAACTAGCAAAACAACATATTTGGAATGATTCCTTCAACTTTTCTATTTTGGCAGTTTTGCCACCTTCAAAATGTTGAGAAACGCTTATCTCGCCATTCTGAGTCGAAAAAAGTCTTTTTCTCAAATAAACTCCAAATGCCAAATTATCGGTAAAAATGATGTTTCTGAGCTAAAAACTAGCAAAACAACATATTTGGAATGATTCCCTCAACTTTCCTATTTTGGCAGTTTGCAACCTTCAAAATGTTGAAAAACGCTTATCTCGCCATTCGGAATCGAAAAAAGTTTTTTCACAAATAAACTGCAAATGCCAAATTACCTGTAGAAATGATGTTTCTGAGTTAAAACTTGCAAAACAACACATTTGTAATGATTCCCTTAACTTCTCTATTTCTGCAGTTTTGCCTTCAAAGTGTAGAAAAACGCTTATCTCGTCATTCTAAGTCGAAAAAAGTTGGGTTTTTTCTCAAAGAATCTCCAAATGCCAAATTATCGGTAAAAATGATGTTCCTAAGCTAAAACTAGCAAAACAATATATTTGGAATGATATCCTAAACTTTTCTATTTTGGCAGTTTTGCCAACTTCAAAATGTTGAAAAACGCTTTCCTCGCCATTCTGAGTCGAAAAAAGATTTTTTCTAAAATAAGCTCCAAATGCCAAATTATCGGTAAAACTGATATTTCTCTTCTAAAACTAGCAAAACAACATATTTGAAACGATTCCTTCAACTTTTCTATTTTGGCAGTTTTGCCACCTTCAAAATGTTGAGAAACGCTTGTCTCGCCATTCTGTTTCGAAAAAAGTCTTTTTCTCAAATAAACTCCAAATGCCAAATTACCGGTAAAAATGATGTTTCTGAGCTAAAACTAGCAAAACAACATATTTGGAATGATTCCCTCAACTTTCTATTTTGGCAGTTTTGCCACCTTCAAAATGTTGAAAAACGCTTATCTCGCCATTCTGAGTCGAAAAAGTTTTTTCTCAAATGAGCTCCAAATGCCAAATTATCGGTAAAAATGATGTTTCTGAGCTAAAACTAGCAAAACAACACATTTGGAATGATTCCTTCAATTTTTCTATTTTGGCAGTTTTGCCACCTTCAAAATGTTGAAAAACGCTTATCTAGCCATTCTGAGACGAAAAAAGTTTTTTTCTCAAATAAGCTACAAATGCCAAATTCTAGGTAAAAATGATGTTTCTGTGCTAAAACTAGCAAAACAACATATTTGGAATGATTCCCTCAACTTTTCTATTTTGGCAGTTTTGCAACCTTCAAAATGTTGAAAAACGCTTATCTCGCCATTCGGAATCGAAAAAAGTTTTTTCACAAATAAACTGCAAATGCCAAATTACCTGTAGAAATGATGTTTCTGAGTTAAAACTTGCAAAACAACACATTTGTAATGATACCCTTAACTCCTCTATTTTTGCAGTTTTGCCTTCAAAATGTAGAAAAACGCTTATCTCGTCAATCCAAGTCGAAAAAAGTTGGGTTTTTTCTCAAAGAAGCTCCAAATGCCAAATTATCGGTAAAAATGATGTTTCTAAGCTAAAACTAGCAAAACAATATATTTGGAATGATATCCTAAACTTTTCTATTTTGGCAGTTTTGCCAACTTCAAAATGTTTAAAAACGCTTCCCTCGCTATTCTGAGTCGAAAAAAGATTTTTTCTCAAATAAGCTCCAAATGCCAAATTATCGGTAAAACTGATATTTCTCTTCTAAAACTAGCAAAACAACATATTTGAAACGATTCCTTCAACTTTTCTATTTTGGCAGTTTTGCCACCTTCAAAATGTTGAGAAACGCTTGTCTCGCCATTCTGTTTCGAAAAAAGTCTTTTTCTCAAATAAACTCCAAATGCCAAATTACCGGTAAAAATGATGTTTCTGAGCTAAAACTAGCAAAACAACATATTTGGAATGATTGCCTCAACTTTCCTATTTTAGCAGTTTTGCCACCTTTAAAATGTTGAAAAACGGTTATCTGGCCATTCTGAGTCGAAAAATTTTTTTCTTAAATGAGCTCCAAATGCCAAATTATTGGTAAAATGATGTTTCTGGCGTAAAGCTACCAAAACAACAGATTTGTAATGATTCCTTCAATTTTTTTATTTTGGCAGTTTTGCCACCTTCAAAATGTAGAAAAACGCTTATCTAGCCATTCTGAGACGAAAAAAGTTTTTTGCTCAAATAAACTACAAATACCAAATTATTGGTAAAAACGATGTTTCTGTGCTAAAACTAGCAAAACAACATATTTGGAATGATTCCCTCAACTTTTCTATTTTGGCAGTTTTGCAACCTTCAAAATGTTGAAAAACGCTTATCTCGCCATTCGGAATCGAAAAAAGTTTTTTCACAAATAAACTGCAAATGCCAAATTACCTGTAGAAATGATGTTTCTGAGTTAAAACTTGCAAAACAACACATTTGTAATGATACCCTTAACTCCTCTATTTTTGCAGTTTTGCCTTCAAAATGTAGAAAAACGCTTATCTCGTCAATCCAAGTCGAAAAAAGTTGGGTTTTTTCTCAAAGAAGCTCCAAATGCCAAATTATCGGTAAAAATGATGTTTCTAAGCTAAAACTAGCAAAACAATATATTTGTAATGATATCCTCAACTTTTCTATTTTGGCAGTTTTGCCAACTTCAAAATGTTTAAAAACGCTTCCCTCGCTATTCTGAGTCGAAAAAAGATTTTTTCTCAAATAAGCTCCAAATGCCAAATTATCGGTCAAACTGATATTTCTCTGCTAAAACTAGCAAAAGAACATATTTGGAATGATTCCTTCAACTTTTCTATTTAGGCAGTTTTGCCACCTTCAAAATGTTGAGAAACGCTTGTCTGGCCATTCTGAGTCGAAAAAAGTTTTTTGCTCAAATAAACTACAAATGCCAAATTATCGGTAAAAATGATGTTTCTGAGCTAAAACTAGCAAAACAACATATTTGGAATGATTCCCTCAACTTTCCTATTTTGGCAGTTTTGCCACCTTCAAAATGTTGAAAAACGGCTATCTCGCCATTCTGAGTCGAAAAAAGTTTTTTTCTCAAATGAGCTCCAAATGCCAAATTATCGGTAAAAATGATGTTTATGAGCTAAAGCTAGCAAAACAACACATTTGGAATGACTCCTTTAATTTTTCTATTTTGGCAGTTTTGCCACTTTCAAAATGTTGAAAAACGCTTATCTCGCCATTCTGAGTCGAAAAAAGATTTTTTCTCAAATAAGCTCCAAATGCCAAATTATCGGTAAAACTGATATTTCTCTGCTAAAACTAGCAAAACAACATATTTGGAATGATTCCTTCAACTTTTCTATTTTGGCAGTTTTGCCACCTTCAAAATGTTGAGAAACGCTTGTCTCGCCATTCTGAGTCGAAAAAAGTTTTTTCCTCAAATAAACTACAAATGCCAAAATAGGAAAGTTGAGGGAATCATTCCAAATGTGTTGTTTTTCTAGTTTTAGGTCCGAAACATCATTTTTACTTAGAATTTGGCATTTGTAGCTTATTTGAGAAAAAAACTTTTTTCGTCTCAGAATGGCGAGATAAGCGTTTTTCTACATTTTGAAGGTGGCAAAACTGCAAAAATACAGAAGTTAAGGGAATCATTAGAAATGTGTTGTTTTGCAAGTTTTAACTCAGAAACATCATTTCTACAGGTAATTTGGCATTTGCAGTTTATTTGAGAAAAAACTTTTTTCGATTCCGAATGGCGAGATAAGCGTTTTTCAACATTTTGAAGGTGGCAAAACTGCCAAAATAGAAAAGTTGGGTGAATCATTACAAATGTGTTGTTTTGCTAGTTTTTGCTCAGAAACATAATTTGTACCGATAATTTGGCATTTGGAGCTTATTTGAGAAAAAAACATTTTTCGACTCAAAAAGGCGAGACAAGCGTTTTTCAACATTTTGAAGGAGGCAAACCTGCCAAAATAGAAAAATTGAAGGAATCATTCCAAATGTGCTGTTTTGCTGGCTTTAGGTCAGAAACATCATTTTTACCGATAATTTGGCATTTGGAGCTTATTTGAGAAAAAATCTTTTTTCGACTCAAAAAGGCGAGACAAGCGTTTTTCAACATTTTGAAGGTTGCAAAACTGCCAAAATAGAAAAGTTGAGGGAATCATTCCAAATATGTTGTTTTGCTAGTTTTAGCTCAGAAACATCATTTTTATCGATAATTTGGCATTTGCAGTTTATTTGAGAAAAAACTTTTTTCGATTCCGAATGGCGAGATAGGCGTTTTTCAATATTTTGAAGGTGGCAAAACTGCCAATATAGAAAAGTTGGGTGAATCATTACAAATGTGTTGTTTTGCTAGTTTTTGCTCAGAAACATAATTTGTACCGATAATTTGGCATTTGGAGCTTATTTGAGAAAAAAACATTTTTCGACTCATAATGGCGAGATAAGCGTTTTTCAACATTTTGAAGGAGGCAAACCTGCCAAAATAGAAAAATTGAAGGAATCATTCCAAATGTGCTGTTTTGCTGGCTTTAGGTCAGAAACATCATTTTTACCGATAATTTGGCATTTGGAGCTTATTTGAGAGAAAATCTTTTTTCGACTCAAAAAGGCGAGACAAGCGTTTTTCAACATTTTGAAGGTTGCAAAACTGCCAAAATAGAAAAGTTGAGGGAATCATTCCAATTGTGTTGTTTTGCTAGTTTTAGGTCAGAAACATCATTTTTATCGATAATTTGGCATTTGGAGTTTATTTGAGAAAAAAACGTTTTTCGACTCAGAATGGCGAGATAAGCGTTTTACAACATTTTCAAGTTGGCAAACCTTCCAAAATAGAAATGTTGTGGGAATCATTCCAAATATGTTGTTTTGCTAGTTTTAGCTCAGAAACATTATTTTTACCGATAATTTGGCATTTGGAGCTTATTTGAGAGAAAATCTTTTTTCGACTCAAAAAGGCGAGACAAGCGTTTTTCAACATTTTGAAGGTTGCAAAACTGCCAAAATAGAAAAGTTGAGGGAATCATTCCAAATATGTTGTTTTGCTAGTTTTAGCTCAGAAACATCATTTTTATCGATAATTTGGCATTTGGAGTTTATTTGAGAAAAAAACGTTTTTCGACTCAGAATGGCGAGATAAGCGTTTTACAACATTTTCAAGGTGGCAAACCTTCCAAAATAGAAATATTGTTGGAATCATTCCAAATATGTTGTTTTACTAGCTTTAGCTCAGAAACAACATTTTTACCGATAATTTGGCATTTGGAGTTTATTTGAGAAAAAGACTTTTTTCGACTCAGAATGGCGAGATAAGCGTTTTTCAACACTTTGAAGGTGGCAAAACTGCCAAAATAGAAAAATTAAAGGAATCATTCCAAATGTGTTGTTTTGCTAGCTTTAGCTCAGAAACATCATTTTTACCGATAATTTGGCATTTGGAGCTCATTTGAGAAAAAAACTTTTTTCGACTCAGGATGGCGTGATAACCGTTATTCAACATTTTGAAGGTGGCAAAACTGCCAAAATAGGAAAGTTGAGGGAATCTTTCCAAATATGTTTTTTGCTAGTTTCAGCTCAGAAACATCATTTTTACCGATAATTTGGCAATTGGAGTTTATTCGAGAAAAAAACTTTTTTCGACTCAGAATGGCGAGATAAGCGTTTTTCAACATTTTGAAGGAGGCAAACCATCCAAAATAGAAAAATTGAAGGAATCATTCCAAATGTGTTGTTTTTCTGGCTTTGGGTCAGAAACATCATTTTTACCGATAATTTGGCATTTGGAGCTTATTTGAGAAAAAATCTTTTTTCGACTCAAAAAGGCGAGACAAGCGTTTTTCAACATTTTGAAGGTTGCAAAACTGCCAAAATAGAAAAGTTGAGGGAATCATTCCAATTGTGTTGTTTTGCTAGTTTTAGGTCAGAAACATCATTTTTACCTAGAATTTGGCATTTGTAGCTTATTTGAGAAAAAAACTCTTTTCGTCTCAGAATAATGGCGAGATAAGCGTTTTTCTACATTTTGAAGGTGCCAAAACTGCCAAAATAGGAAAGTTGAGGGAATCATTCCAAATATGTTATTTTGCTAGTTTTAGCTCAGAAACATCATTTTTATCGATAATTTGGCATTTGGAGTTTATTTGAGAAAAAAACGTTTTTCGACTCAGAATGGCGAGATAAGCGTTTTACAACATTTTCAAGGTGGCAAACCTTCCAAAATAGAAATGTTGTGGGAATCATTCCAAATATGTTGTTTTACTAGCTTTAGCTCAGAAACAACATTTTTACCGATAATTTGGCATTTGGAGTTTATTTGAGAAAAAGACTTTTTTCGACTCAGAATGGCGAGATAAGCGTTTTTCAACATTTTGAAGGTGGCAAAACTGCCAAAATAGAAAAATTAAAGGAATCATTCCAAATGTGTTGTTTTGCTAGCTTTAGCTCAGAAACATCATTTTTACCGATAATTTGGCATTTGGAGCTCATTTGAGAAAAAAACTTTTTTCGACTCAGAATGGCGAGATAAGCGTTTTTCAACATTTTGAAGTTGGCAAAACTGCCAAAATAGAAAAGTTGAGGATATCATTCCAAATATGTTCTTTTGCTAGTTTCAGCTCAGAAACATCATTTTTACCGATAATTTGGCATTTGGAGCTTCTTTGAGAAAAAACCCAACATTTTTCGACTTAGAATGACGAGATAAGCGTTTTTCTACATTTTGAAGGTGCCAAAACTGCCAAAATAGGAAAGTTGAGGGAATCATTCCAAATATATTGTTTTGCTAGTTTTAGCAGAGAAATATCAGTTTTACCGATAATTTGGCATTTGGAGCTTATTTGAGAAAAAATGTTTTTGCGACTCAGAATGGCGAGGCAAGCGTTTTTCAACATTTTGAAGTTGGCAAAACTGCTAAAATAGAAAAGTTGAGGATATCATTCCAAATATATTGTTTTGCTAGTTTTAGCTTAGAAACATCATTTTTACCGATAATTTGGCATTTGGAGCTTCTTTGAGAAAAAACCCAACTTTTTTCGACTTAGAATGACGAGATAAGCGTTTTTCTACATTTTGAAGGCAAAACTGCAAAAATAGAGAAGTTAAGGGAATAATTACAAATGTGTTGTTTTGCTAGTTTTAACTCAGAAACATCATTTCTACAGGTAATTTGGCATTTGCAGTTTATTTGTGAAAAAACTTTTTTCGATTCCGAATGGCGAGATAAGAGTTTTTCAACATTTTGAAGGTTGCAAAACTGCCAAAATAGAAAAGTTGAGGGAATCATTCCAAATGTGTTGTTTTGCTAGTTTTAGGTCAGAAACATCATTTTTACCTAGAATTTGGCATTTGTAGCTTATTTGAGAAAAAAACTTTTTTCGTCTCAGAATGGCGAGATAAGCGTTTTTCTACATTTTGAAGGTGGCAAAACTGCAGAAATAGAGAAGTTAAGGGAATCATTAGAAATGTGTTGTTTTGCAAGTTTTAACTCAGAAACATCATTTCTACAGGTAATTTGGCATTTGCAGTTTATTTGAGAAAAAACTTTTTTCGATTCCGAATGGCGAGATAAGCGTTTTTCAATATTTTGAAGGTGGCAAAACTGCCAATATAGAAAAGTTGGGTGAATCATTACAAATGTGTTGTTTTGCTAGTTTTTGCTCAGAAACATAATTTGTACCGATAGTTTGGCATTTGGAGCTTATTTGAGAAAAAAACATTTTTCGACTCATAATGGCGAGATAAGCGTTTTTCAACATTTTGAAGGAGGCAAACCTGCCAAAATAGAAAAATTGAAGGAATCATTCCAAATGTGCTGTTTTGCTGGCTTTAGGTCAGAAACATCATTTTTATCGATAATTTGGCATTTGGAGTTTATTTGAGAAAAAAACGTTTTTCGACTCAGAATGGCGAGATAAGCGTTTTTCAACACTTTGAAGGTGGCAAAACTGCCAAAATAGAAAAATTAAAGGAATCATTCCAAATGTGTTGTTTTGCTAGCTTTAGCTCAGAAACATCATTTTTACCGATAATTTGGCATTTGGAGCTCATTTGAGAAAAAAACTTTTTTCGACTCAGAATGGCGAGGAAAGCGTTTTTCAACATTTTGAAGTTGGCAAAACTGCCAAAATAGAAAAGTTGAGGATATCATTCCAAATATATTGTTTTGCTAGTTTTAGCTTAGAAACATCATTTTTACCGATAATTTGGCATTTGGAGCTTCTTTGAGAAAAAACCCAACTTTTTTCGACTTAGAATGACGAGATAAGCGTTTTTCTACATTTTGAAGGTGCCAAAACTGCCAAAATAGGAAAGTTGAGGGAATCATTCCAAATATGTTGTTTTGCTAGTTTTAGCTCAGAAACATCATTTATATCGATAATTTGGCATTTGGAGTTTATTTGAGAAAAAAACGTTTTTCGACTCAGAATGGCGAGATAAGCGTTTTTCAACACTTTGAAGGTGGCAAAACTGCCAAAATAGAAAAATTAAAGGAATCATTCCAAATGTGTTGTTTTGCTAGCTTTAGCTCAGAAACATCATTTTTACCGATAATTTGGCATTTGGAGCTCATTTGAGAAAAAAACTTTTTTCGACTCAGAATGGCGTGATAACCGTTTTTCAACATTATGAAGGTGGCAAAACTGCCAAAATAGGAAAGTTGAGGGAATCATTCCAAATATGTTCTTTTGCTAGTTTCAGCTCAGAAACATCATTTTTACCGATAATTTGGCATATGGAGTTTATTTGAGAAAAAAACTTTTTTCGACTCAGAATGGCGAGACAAGCGTTTCTCAACATTTTGAAGGTGGCAAAACTGCCAAAATAGAAAAGTTGAAGGAATCATTCCAAATATGTTGTTTTGCTAGTTTTAGCAGAGAAATATCAGTTTTACCGATAATTTGGCATTTGGAGCTTATTTGAGAAAAAATGTTTTTTCGACTCAGAATGGCGAGGAAAGCGTTTTTCAACATTTTGAAGTTGGCAAAACTGCCAAAATAGAAAAGTTGAGGATATCATTCCAAATATATTGTTTTGCTAGTTTTAGCTTTGGAACATCATTTTTACCGATAATTTGGCATTTGGAGCTTCTTTGAGAAAAAACCCAACTTTTTTCGACTTAGAATGACGAGATAAGCGTTTTTCTACATTTTGAAGGCAAAACTGCAAAAATAGGGAAGTTAAGGCAATCATTACAAATGTGTTGTTCTGCAAGTTTTAACTCAGAAACATCATTTCTACAGGTAATTTGGCATTTGCAGTTTATTTGTGAAAAAACTTTTTTCGATTCCGAATGGCGAGATAAGCGTTTTTCAACATTTTGAAGGTTGCAAAACTGCCAAAATAGAAAAGTTGAGGGAATCATTCCAAAAGTGTCGTTTTGCTACAATCATGGCCAAAAACCCTAGGACAGTTCGTAAAAACCACTACGCATTCGAAGTTGCCCCCCTTCCCCCCTTCAATGTTGCCATTCTATTGTTCTTTTTCGTCGTTATATTACACCAAGTATAAAATGAAACAACATTGATGGAGAGGGGAGGGGAGAGATTGTTAGGTAAGGATTCAAGGCGATATATTATAGTTTTTCTTGTGCGAGGCTACCAGACTCTTCATTTGCACTGCTGTCCCAATTGTTTATGGCCATGATTGTCTGAGTGGAGGGGGGAGGGGAGAGATTGTTAGGTAAGGATTCAAGGCGATATATTATAGTTTTTCTTGTGCGAGGCTACCAGACTCTTCATTTGCACTGCTGTCCCAATTGTTTATGGCCATGATTGTCTGAGGTGAACAATGATGTATAGGCAACCAATACTTTGGTGCTCGTCTAACATATTTTGTTCCAAGTTGCTCTACTATTCCTTATCATTTGTCTGTGCCACTTACAAAGATACATGTGCTACACTAGCGTCTAATTGATTATAATTAGCGTTTAATTGACTAATTATCAATAGTAACCATTTTTGCGAGAGAAGGGATACAGGACAAGATCTTGAGAGAGGCAGCTTCCGGATGATTTCGACCGCATGGATGTGAAAGAGAGATAGGGAGTAGAGAGGGACAGACAGAGACAGAAGGAGACAAAGAGAGACAGAAAGAGACAAACAGGATATGTTACTTGATATCCTCTATTATATATTTACACTTAACAAAGGCACATTTCTCCACTTCATTTCTCCCCCCAAAATCGTTGTAAAATGCAAAGTTAAAACTCCAATTAGATTTATTTTTCTTTTAATTGCATTGTTTGTGTCTTCCGCGTGTTATTTTCTATTTACTGGAGCTCGCTCGGTAAGATATCTCAGTTTCCTGACATTTCTCCCTTCTGCGACCATCTATAAGTAAACGATACAAACTAACTTTATTGTCGTCAGTGGAGAAATGTCGGGAAAAGCGTATATCGTTACTTTTTAGCACCAAAATCACACTAAAACACGTCATACACACTTCATATAACTCATGTAAATTTAATTTACAAATATAAACGAAAACTGGCAACACTATTTACATAAATGTTAGGGAGAAATGTCACAATATCACAGAAGGAAGCTCATCAGTAGCAACCTATTATCGTATTACGTAAACTTTAAATGACGTAAACGAAGCCGAAACGCAGGAAACTGAATAAGAGTATTATAAGTTTTATAATTAAGTGTTAGTATAAACAGAAATAAGTTAATTAATGCGCTTCAACGTTAACGCTTTCACAAAGAAAAGCAGCGAAGGAACGAGGACATGGGGACATTCGAATCTCTGTGACACGACTCGGGAATCACCTTCCAAAAGTTATAGAAACGCCATCTGACATTCATCATTTCAGTGTTTACTCTGTCGATGGAGCTGGACTTTATTAGCGTCATTGGTGCGTCGGCCGTCGCAGGAGAATCTCTATACAGACAATCATGGCCAAAAACCCTAGGACAGTTCGTAAAAACCACTACGCATTCGAAGTTGCCCCCCTTCCCCCTTCAATGTTGCCATTCTATTGTTCTTTTTCGTCGTTATATCACACCAAGTATAAAATGAAACAACATTGATGGAGGGGGAGGGGAGAGATTGTTAGGTAAGGATTCAAGGCGATATATTATAGTTTTTCTTGTGCGAGGCTACCAGACTCTTCATTTGCACTGCTGTCCCAATTGTTTATGGCCATGATTGTCTGAGTGGAGGGGGAGGGGAGAGATTGTTAGGTAAGGATTCAAGGCGATATATTATAGTTTTTCTTGTGCGAGGCTACCAGACTCTTCATTTGCACTGCTGTCCCAATTGTTTATGGCCATGATTGTCTGAGTTGAACAATGATGTATAGGCAACCAATACTTTGGTGCTCGTCTAACATATTTTGTTCCAAGTTGCTCTACTATTCCTTATCATTTGTCTGTGCCACTTACAAAGATACATGTGCTACACTAGCGTCTAATTGATTATAATTAGCGTTTAATTGACTAATTATCAATAGTAACCATTTTTGCGAGAGAAGGGATACAGGACAAGATCTTGAGAGAGGCAGCTTCCGGATGATTTCGACCGCATGGATGTGAAAGAGAGATAGGGAGTAGAGAGGGACAGACAGAGACAGAAGGAGACAAAGAGAGACAGAAAGAGACAAACAGGATATGTTACTTGATATCCTCTATTATATATTTACACTTAACAAAGGCACATTTCTCCACTTCATTTCTCCCCCCAAAATCGTTGTAAAATGCAAAGTTAAAACTCCAATTAGATTTATTTTTCTTTTAATTGCATTGTTTGTGTCTTCCGCGTGTTATTTTCTATTTACTGGAGCTCGCTCGGTAAGATATCTCAGTTTCCTGACATTTCTCCCTTCTGCGACCATCTATAAATAAACGATACAAACTAACTTTATTGTCGTCAGTGGAGAAATGTCGGGAAAAGCGTATATCGTTACTTTTTAGCACCAAAATCACACTAAAACACGTCATACACACTTCATATAACTCATGTAAATTTAATTTACAAATATAAACGAAAACTGGCAACACTATTTACATAAATGTTAGGGAGAAATGTCACAATATCACAGAAGGAAGCTCATCAGTAGCAACCTATTATCGTATTACGTAAACTTTAAATGACGTAAACGAAGCCGAAACGCAGGAAACTGAATAAGAGTATTATAAGTTTTATAATTAAGTGTTAGTATAAACAGAAATAAGTTAATTAATGCGCTTCAACGTTAACGCTTTCACAAAGAAAAGCAGCGAAGGAACGAGGACATGGGGACATTCGAATCTCTGTGACACGACTCGGGAATCACCTTCCAAAAGTTATAGAAACGCCATCTGACATTCATCATTTCAGTGTTTACTCTGTCGATGGAGCTGGACTTTATTAGCGTCATTGGTGCGTCGGCCGTCGCAGGAGAATCTCTATACAGACAATCATGGCCAAAAACCCTAGGACAGTTCGTAAAAACCACTACGCATTCGAAGTTGCCCCCCTTCCCCCTTCAATGTTGCCATTCTATTGTTCTTTTTCGTCGTTATATCACACCAAGTATAAAATGAAACAACATTGATGGAGGGGGAGGGGAGAGATTGTTAGGTAAGGATTCAAGGCGATATATTATAGTTTTTCTTGTGCGAGGCTACCAGACTCTTCATTTGCACTGCTGTCCCAATTGTTTATGGCCATGATTGTCTGAGTGGAGGGGCGAGGGGAGAGATTGTTAGGTAAGGATTCAAGGCGATATATTATAGTTTTTCTTGTGCGAGGCTACCAGACTCTTCATTTGCACTGCTGTCCCAATTGTTTATGGCCATGATTGTCTGAGGTGAACAATGATGTATAGGCAACCAATACTTTGGTGCTCGTCTAACATATTTTGTTCCAAGTTGCTCTACTATTCCTTATCATTTGTCTGTGCCACTTACAAAGATACATGTGCTACACTAGCGTCTAATTGATTATAATTAGCGTTTAATTGACTAATTATCAATAGTAACCATTTTTGCGAGAGAAGGGATACAGGACAAGATCTTGAGAGAGGCAGCTTCCGGATGATTTCGACCGCATGGATGTGAAAGAGAGATAGGGAGTAGAGAGGGACAGACAGAGACAGAAGGAGACAAAGAGAGACAGAAAGAGACAAACAGGATATGTTACTTGGTATCCTCTATTATATATTTACACTTAACAAAGGCACATTTCTCCACTTCATTTCTCCCCCCAAAATCGTTGTAAAATGCAAAGTTAAAACTCCAATTAGATTTATTTTTCTTTTAATTGCATTGTTTGTGTCTTCCGCGTGTTATTTTCTATTTACTGGAGCTCGCTCGGTAAGATATCTCAGTTTCCTGACATTTCTCCCTTCTGCGACCATCTATAAATAAACGATACAAACTAACTTTATTGTCGTCAGTGGAGAAATGTCGGGAAAAGCGTATATCGTTACTTTTTAGCACCAAAATCACACTAAAACACGTCATACACACTTCATATAACTCATGTAAATTTAATTTACAAATATAAACGAAAACTGGCAACACTATTTACATAAATGTTAGGGAGAAATGTCACAATATCACAGAAGGAAGCTCATCAGTAGCAACCTATTATCGTATTACGTAAACTTTAAATGACGTAAACGAAGCCGAAACGCAGGAAACTGAATAAGAGTATTATAAGTTTTATAATTAAGTGTTAGTATAAACAGAAATAAGTTAATTAATGCGCTTCAACGTTAACGCTTTCACAAAGAAAAGCAGCGAAGGAACGAGGACATGGGGACATTCGAATCTCTGTGACACGACTCGGGAATCACCTTCCAAAAGTTATAGAAACGCCATCTGACATTCATCATTTCAGTGTTTACTCTGTCGATGGAGCTGGACTTTATTAGCGTCATTGGTGCGTCGGCCGTCGCAGGAGAATCTCTATACAGACAATCATGGCCAAAAACCCTAGGACAGTTCGTAAAAACCACTACGCATTCGAAGTTGCCCCCTTCCCCCCTTCAATGTTGCCATTCTATTGTTCTTTTTCGTCGTTATATCACACCAAGTATAAAATGAAACAACATTGATGGAGGGGGAGGGGAGAGATTGTTAGGTAAGGATTCAAGGCGATATATTATAGTTTTTCTTGTGCGAGGCTACCAGACTCTTCATTTGCACTGCTGTCCCAATTGTTTATGGCCATGATTGTCTGAGTGGAGGGGCGAGGGGAGAGATTGTTAGGTAAGGATTCAAGGCGATATATTATAGTTTTTCTTGTGCGAGGCTACCAGACTCTTCATTTGCACTGCTGTCCCAATTGTTTATGGCCATGATTGTCTGAGGTGAACAATGATGTATAGGCAACCAATACTTTGGTGCTCGTCTAACATATTTTGTTCCAAGTTGCTCTACTATTCCTTATCATTTGTCTGTGCCACTTACAAAGATACATGTGCTACACTAGCGTCTAATTGATTATAATTAGCGTTTAATTGACTAATTATCAATAGTAACCATTTTTGCGAGAGAAGGGATACAGGACAAGATCTTGAGAGAGGCAGCTTCCGGATGATTTCGACCGCATGGATGTGAAAGAGAGATAGGGAGTAGAGAGGGACAGACAGAGACAGAAGGAGACAAAGAGAGACAGAAAGAGACAAACAGGATATGTTACTTGATATCCTCTATTATATATTTACACTTAACAAAGGCACATTTCTCCACTTCATTTCTCCCCCAAAATCGTTGTAAAATGCAAAGTTAAAACTCCAATTAGATTTATTTTTCTTTTAATTGCATTGTTTGTGTCTTCCGCGTGTTATTTTCTATTTACTGGAGCTCGCTCGGTAAGATATCTCAGTTTCCTGACATTTCTCCCTTCTGCGACCATCTATAAATAAACGATACAAACTAACTTTATTGTCGTCAGTGGAGAAATGTCGGGAAAAGCGTATATCGTTACTTTTTAGCACCAAAATCACACTAAAACACGTCATACACACTTCATATAACTCATGTAAATTTAATTTACAAATATAAACGAAAACTGGCAACACTATTTACATAAATGTTAGGGAGAAATGTCACAATATCACAGAAGGAAGCTCATCAGTAGCAACCTATTATCGTATTACGTAAACTTTAAATGACGTAAACGAAGCCGAAACGCAGGAAACTGAATAAGAGTATTATAAGTTTTATAATTAAGTGTTAGTATAAACAGAAATAAGTTAATTAATGCGCTTCAACGTTAACGCTTTCACAAAGAAAAGCAGCGAAGGAACGAGGACATGGGGACATTCGAATCTCTGTGACACGACTCGGGAATCACCTTCCAAAAGTTATAGAAACGCCATCTGACATTCATCATTTCAGTGTTTACTCTGTCGATGGAGCTGGACTTTATTAGCGTCATTGGTGCGTCGGCCGTCGCAGGAGAATCTCTATACAGACAATCATGGCCAAAAACCCTAGGACAGTTCGTAAAAACCACTACGCATTCGAAGTTGCCCCCCTTCCCCCTTCAATGTTGCCATTCTATTGTTCTTTTTCGTCGTTATATCACACCAAGTATAAAATGAAACAACATTGATGGAGGGGGAGGGGAGAGATTGTTAGGTAAGGATTCAAGGCGATATATTATAGTTTTTCTTGTGCGAGGCTACCAGACTCTTCATTTGCACTGCTGTCCCAATTGTTTATGGCCATGATTGTCTGAGTGGAGGGGGAGGGGAGAGATTGTTAGGTAAGGATTCAAGGCGATATATTATAGTTTTTCTTGTGCGAGGCTACCAGACTCTTCATTTGCACTGCTGTCCCAATTGTTTATGGCCATGATTGTCTGAGGTGAACAATGATGTATAGGCAACCAATACTTTGGTGCTCGTCTAACATATTTTGTTCCAAGTTGCTCTACTATTCCTTATCATTTGTCTGTGCCACTTACAAAGATACATGTGCTACACTAGCGTCTAATTGATTATAATTAGCGTTTAATTGACTAATTATCAATAGTAACCATTTTTGCGAGAGAAGGGATACAGGACAAGATCTTGAGAGAGGCAGCTTCCGGATGATTTCGACCGCATGGATGTGAAAGAGAGATAGGGAGTAGAGAGGGACAGACAGAGACAGAAGGAGACAAAGAGAGACAGAAAGAGACAAACAGGATATGTTACTTGATATCCTCTATTATATATTTACACTTAACAAAGGCACATTTCTCCACTTCATTTCTCCCCCCAAAATCGTTGTAAAATGCAAAGTTAAAACTCCAATTAGATTTATTTTTCTTTTAATTGCATTGTTTGTGTCTTCCGCGTGTTATTTTCTATTTACTGGAGCTCGCTCGGTAAGATATCTCAGTTTCCTGACATTTCTCCCTTCTGCGACCATCTATAAATAAACGATACAAACTAACTTTATTGTCGTCAGTGGAGAAATGTCGGGAAAAGCGTATATCGTTACTTTTTAGCACCAAAATCACACTAAAACACGTCATACACACTTCATATAACTCATGTAAATTTAATTTACAAATATAAACGAAAACTGGCAACACTATTTACATAAATGTTAGGGAGAAATGTCACAATATCACAGAAGGAAGCTCATCAGTAGCAACCTATTATCGTATTACGTAAACTTTAAATGACGTAAACGAAGCCGAAACGCAGGAAACTGAATAAGAGTATTATAAGTTTTATAATTAAGTGTTAGTATAAACAGAAATAAGTTAATTAATGCGCTTCAACGTTAACGCTTTCACAAAGAAAAGCAGCGAAGGAACGAGGACATGGGGACATTCGAATCTCTGTGACACGACTCGGGAATCACCTTCCAAAAGTTATAGAAACGCCATCTGACATTCATCATTTCAGTGTTTACTCTGTCGATGGAGCTGGACTTTATTAGCGTCATTGGTGCGTCGGCCGTCGCAGGAGAATCTCTATACAGACAATCATGGCCAAAAACCCTAGGACAGTTCGTAAAAACCACTACGCATTCGAAGTTGCCCCCCTTCCCCCCTTCAATGTTGCCATTCTATTGTTCTTTTTCGTCGTTATATCACACCAAGTATAAAATGAAACAACATTGATGGAGGGGGAGGGGAGAGATTGTTAGGTAAGGATTCAAGGCGATATATTATAGTTTTTCTTGTGCGAGGCTACCAGACTCTTCATTTGCACTGCTGTCCCAATTGTTTATGGCCATGATTGTCTGAGTGGAGGGGGAGGGGAGAGATTGTTAGGTAAGGATTCAAGGCGATATATTATAGTTTTTCTTGTGCGAGGCTACCAGACTCTTCATTTGCACTGCTGTCCCAATTGTTTATGGCCATGATTGTCTGAGGTGAACAATGATGTATAGGCAACCAATACTTTGGTGCTCGTCTAACATATTTTGTTCCAAGTTGCTCTACTATTCCTTATCATTTGTCTGTGCCACTTACAAAGATACATGTGCTACACTAGCGTCTAATTGATTATAATTAGCGTTTAATTGACTAATTATCAATAGTAACCATTTTTGCGAGAGAAGGGATACAGGACAAGATCTTGAGAGAGGCAGCTTCCGGATGATTTCGACCGCATGGATGTGAAAGAGAGATAGGGAGTAGAGAGGGACAGACAGAGACAGAAGGAGACAAAGAGAGACAGAAAGAGACAAACAGGATATGTTACTTGATATCCTCTATTATATATTTACACTTAACAAAGGCACATTTCTCCACTTCATTTCTCCCCCCAAAATCGTTGTAAAATGCAAAGTTAAAACTCCAATTAGATTTATTTTTCTTTTAATTGCATTGTTTGTGTCTTCCGCGTGTTATTTTCTATTTACTGGAGCTCGCTCGGTAAGATATCTCAGTTTCCTGACATTTCTCCCTTCTGCGACCATCTATAAATAAACGATACAAACTAACTTTATTGTCGTCAGTGGAGAAATGTCGGGAAAAGCGTATATCGTTACTTTTTAGCACCAAAATCACACTAAAACACGTCATACACACTTCATATAACTCATGTAAATTTAATTTACAAATATAAACGAAAACTGGCAACACTATTTACATAAATGTTAGGGAGAAATGTCACAATATCACAGAAGGAAGCTCATCAGTAGCAACCTATTATCGTATTACGTAAACTTTAAATGACGTAAACGAAGCCGAAACGCAGGAAACTGAATAAGAGTATTATAAGTTTTATAATTAAGTGTTAGTATAAACAGAAATAAGTTAATTAATGCGCTTCAACGTTAACGCTTTCACAAAGAAAAGCAGCGAAGGAACGAGGACATGGGGACATTCGAATCTCTGTGACACGACTCGGGAATCACCTTCCAAAAGTTATAGAAACGCCATCTGACATTCATCATTTCAGTGTTTACTCTGTCGATGGAGCTGGACTTTATTAGCGTCATTGGTGCGTCGGCCGTCGCAGGAGAATCTCTATACAGACAATCATGGCCAAAAACCCTAGGACAGTTCGTAAAAACCACTACGCATTCGAAGTTGCCCCCCTTCCCCCCTTCAATGTTGCCATTCTATTGTTCTTTTTCGTCGTTATATCACACCAAGTATAAAATGAAACAACATTGATGGAGGGGGAGGGGAGAGATTGTTAGGTAAGGATTCAAGGCGATATATTATAGTTTTTCTTGTGCGAGGCTACCAGACTCTTCATTTGCACTGCTGTCCCAATTGTTTATGGCCATGATTGTCTGAGTGGAGGGGGAGGGGAGAGATTGTTAGGTAAGGATTCAAGGCGATATATTATAGTTTTTCTTGTGCGAGGCTACCAGACTCTTCATTTGCACTGCTGTCCCAATTGTTTATGGCCATGATTGTCTGAGGTGAACAATGATGTATAGGCAACCAATACTTTGGTGCTCGTCTAACATATTTTGTTCCAAGTTGCTCTACTATTCCTTATCATTTGTCTGTGCCACTTACAAAGATACATGTGCTACACTAGCGTCTAATTGATTATAATTAGCGTTTAATTGACTAATTATCAATAGTAACCATTTTTGCGAGAGAAGGGATACAGGACAAGATCTTGAGAGAGGCAGCTTCCGGATGATTTCGACCGCATGGATGTGAAAGAGAGATAGGGAGTAGAGAGGGACAGACAGAGACAGAAGGAGACAAAGAGAGACAGAAAGAGACAAACAGGATATGTTACTTGATATCCTCTATTATATATTTACACTTAACAAAGGCACATTTCTCCACTTCATTTCTCCCCCCAAAATCGTTGTAAAATGCAAAGTTAAAACTCCAATTAGATTTATTTTTCTTTTAATTGCATTGTTTGTGTCTTCCGCGTGTTATTTTCTATTTACTGGAGCTCGCTCGGTAAGATATCTCAGTTTCCTGACATTTCTCCCTTCTGCGACCATCTATAAATAAACGATACAAACTAACTTTATTGTCGTCAGTGGAGAAATGTCGGGAAAAGCGTATATCGTTACTTTTTAGCACCAAAATCACACTAAAACACGTCATACACACTTCATATAACTCATGTAAATTTAATTTACAAATATAAACGAAAACTGGCAACACTATTTACATAAATGTTAGGGAGAAATGTCACAATATCACAGAAGGAAGCTCATCAGTAGCAACCTATTATCGTATTACGTAAACTTTAAATGACGTAAACGAAGCCGAAACGCAGGAAACTGAATAAGAGTATTATAAGTTTTATAATTAAGTGTTAGTATAAACAGAAATAAGTTAATTAATGCGCTTCAACGTTAACGCTTTCACAAAGAAAAGCAGCGAAGGAACGAGGACATGGGGACATTCGAATCTCTGTGACACGACTCGGGAATCACCTTCCAAAAGTTATAGAAACGCCATCTGACATTCATCATTTCAGTGTTTACTCTGTCGATGGAGCTGGACTTTATTAGCGTCATTGGTGCGTCGGCCGTCGCAGGAGAATCTCTATACAGACAATCATGGCCAAAAACCCTAGGACAGTTCGTAAAAACCACTACGCATTCGAAGTTGCCCCCTTCCCCCTTCAATGTTGCCATTCTATTGTTCTTTTTCGTCGTTATATCACACCAAGTATAAAATGAAACAACATTGATGGAGGGGGGAGGGGAGAGATTGTTAGGTAAGGATTCAAGGCGATATATTATAGTTTTTCTTGTGCGAGGCTACCAGACTCTTCATTTGCACTGCTGTCCCAATTGTTTATGGCCATGATTGTCTGAGTGGAGGGGCGAGGGGAGAGATTGTTAGGTAAGGATTCAAGGCGATATATTATAGTTTTTCTTGTGCGAGGCTACCAGACTCTTCATTTGCACTGCTGTCCCAATTGTTTATGGCCATGATTGTCTGAGGTGAACAATGATGTATAGGCAACCAATACTTTGGTGCTCGTCTAACATATTTTGTTCCAAGTTGCTCTACTATTCCTTATCATTTGTCTGTGCCACTTACAAAGATACATGTGCTACACTAGCGTCTAATTGATTATAATTAGCGTTTAATTGACTAATTATCAATAGTAACCATTTTTGCGAGAGAAGGGATACAGGACAAGATCTTGAGAGAGGCAGCTTCCGGATGATTTCGACCGCATGGATGTGAAAGAGAGATAGGGAGTAGAGAGGGACAGACAGAGACAGAAGGAGACAAAGAGAGACAGAAAGAGACAAACAGGATATGTTACTTGATATCCTCTATTATATATTTACACTTAACAAAGGCACATTTCTCCACTTCATTTCTCCCCCCAAAATCGTTGTAAAATGCAAAGTTAAAACTCCAATTAGATTTATTTTTCTTTTAATTGCATTGTTTGTGTCTTCCGCGTGTTATTTTCTATTTACTGGAGCTCGCTCGGTAAGATATCTCAGTTTCCTGACATTTCTCCCTTCTGCGACCATCTATAAATAAACGATACAAACTAACTTTATTGTCGTCAGTGGAGAAATGTCGGGAAAAGCGTATATCGTTACTTTTTAGCACCAAAATCACACTAAAACACGTCATACACACTTCATATAACTCATGTAAATTTAATTTACAAATATAAACGAAAACTGGCAACACTATTTACATAAATGTTAGGGAGAAATGTCACAATATCACAGAAGGAAGCTCATCAGTAGCAACCTATTATCGTATTACGTAAACTTTAAATGACGTAAACGAAGCCGAAACGCAGGAAACTGAATAAGAGTATTATAAGTTTTATAATTAAGTGTTAGTATAAACAGAAATAAGTTAATTAATGCGCTTCAACGTTAACGCTTTCACAAAGAAAAGCAGCGAAGGAACGAGGACATGGGGACATTCGAATCTCTGTGACACGACTCGGGAATCACCTTCCAAAAGTTATAGAAACGCCATCTGACATTCATCATTTCAGTGTTTACTCTGTCGATGGAGCTGGACTTTATTAGCGTCATTGGTGCGTCGGCCGTCGCAGGAGAATCTCTATACAGACAATCATGGCCAAAAACCCTAGGACAGTTCGTAAAAACCACTACGCATTCGAAGTTGCCCCCCTTCCCCCCTTCAATGTTGCCATTCTATTGTTCTTTTTCGTCGTTATATCACACCAAGTATAAAATGAAACAACATTGATGGAGGGGGGAGGGGAGAGATTGTTAGGTAAGGATTCAAGGCGATATATTATAGTTTTTCTTGTGCGAGGCTACCAGACTCTTCATTTGCACTGCTGTCCCAATTGTTTATGGCCATGATTGTCTGAGTGGAGGGGCGAGGGGAGAGATTGTTAGGTAAGGATTCAAGGCGATATATTATAGTTTTTCTTGTGCGAGGCTACCAGACTCTTCATTTGCACTGCTGTCCCAATTGTTTATGGCCATGATTGTCTGAGGTGAACAATGATGTATAGGCAACCAATACTTTGGTGCTCGTCTAACATATTTTGTTCCAAGTTGCTCTACTATTCCTTATCATTTGTCTGTGCCACTTACAAAGATACATGTGCTACACTAGCGTCTAATTGATTATAATTAGCGTTTAATTGACTAATTATCAATAGTAACCATTTTTGCGAGAGAAGGGATACAGGACAAGATCTTGAGAGAGGCAGCTTCCGGATGATTTCGACCGCATGGATGTGAAAGAGAGATAGGGAGTAGAGAGGGACAGACAGAGACAGAAGGAGACAAAGAGAGACAGAAAGAGACAAACAGGATATGTTACTTGATATCCTCTATTATATATTTACACTTAACAAAGGCACATTTCTCCACTTCATTTCTCCCCCCAAAATCGTTGTAAAATGCAAAGTTAAAACTCCAATTAGATTTATTTTTCTTTTAATTGCATTGTTTGTGTCTTCCGCGTGTTATTTTCTATTTACTGGAGCTCGCTCGGTAAGATATCTCAGTTTCCTGACATTTCTCCCTTCTGCGACCATCTATAAATAAACGATACAAACTAACTTTATTGTCGTCAGTGGAGAAATGTCGGGAAAAGCGTATATCGTTACTTTTTAGCACCAAAATCACACTAAAACACGTCATACACACTTCATATAACTCATGTAAATTTAATTTACAAATATAAACGAAAACTGGCAACACTATTTACATAAATGTTAGGGAGAAATGTCACAATATCACAGAAGGAAGCTCATCAGTAGCAACCTATTATCGTATTACGTAAACTTTAAATGACGTAAACGAAGCCGAAACGCAGGAAACTGAATAAGAGTATTATAAGTTTTATAATTAAGTGTTAGTATAAACAGAAATAAGTTAATTAATGCGCTTCAACGTTAACGCTTTCACAAAGAAAAGCAGCGAAGGAACGAGGACATGGGGACATTCGAATCTCTGTGACACGACTCGGGAATCACCTTCCAAAAGTTATAGAAACGCCATCTGACATTCATCATTTCAGTGTTTACTCTGTCGATGGAGCTGGACTTTATTAGCGTCATTGGTGCGTCGGCCGTCGCAGGAGAATCTCTATACAGACAATCATGGCCAAAAACCCTAGGACAGTTCGTAAAAACCACTACGCATTCGAAGTTGCCCCCCTTCCCCCTTCAATGTTGCCATTCTATTGTTCTTTTTCGTCGTTATATCACACCAAGTATAAAATGAAACAACATTGATGGAGGGGGAGGGGAGAGATTGTTAGGTAAGGATTCAAGGCGATATATTATAGTTTTTCTTGTGCGAGGCTACCAGACTCTTCATTTGCACTGCTGTCCCAATTGTTTATGGCCATGATTGTCTGAGTGGAGGGGGAGGGGAGAGATTGTTAGGTAAGGATTCAAGGCGATATATTATAGTTTTTCTTGTGCGAGGCTACCAGACTCTTCATTTGCACTGCTGTCCCAATTGTTTATGGCCATGATTGTCTGAGGTGAACAATGATGTATAGGCAACCAATACTTTGGTGCTCGTCTAACATATTTTGTTCCAAGTTGCTCTACTATTCCTTATCATTTGTCTGTGCCACTTACAAAGATACATGTGCTACACTAGCGTCTAATTGATTATAATTAGCGTTTAATTGACTAATTATCAATAGTAACCATTTTTGCGAGAGAAGGGATACAGGACAAGATCTTGAGAGAGGCAGCTTCCGGATGATTTCGACCGCATGGATGTGAAAGAGAGATAGGGAGTAGAGAGGGACAGACAGAGACAGAAGGAGACAAAGAGAGACAGAAAGAGACAAACAGGATATGTTACTTGATATCCTCTATTATATATTTACACTTAACAAAGGCACATTTCTCCACTTCATTTCTCCCCCCAAAATCGTTGTAAAATGCAAAGTTAAAACTCCAATTAGATTTATTTTTCTTTTAATTGCATTGTTTGTGTCTTCCGCGTGTTATTTTCTATTTACTGGAGCTCGCTCGGTAAGATATCTCAGTTTCCTGACATTTCTCCCTTCTGCGACCATCTATAAATAAACGATACAAACTAACTTTATTGTCGTCAGTGGAGAAATGTCGGGAAAAGCGTATATCGTTACTTTTTAGCACCAAAATCACACTAAAACACGTCATACACACTTCATATAACTCATGTAAATTTAATTTACAAATATAAACGAAAACTGGCAACACTATTTACATAAATGTTAGGGAGAAATGTCACAATATCACAGAAGGAAGCTCATCAGTAGCAACCTATTATCGTATTACGTAAACTTTAAATGACGTAAACGAAGCCGAAACGCAGGAAACTGAATAAGAGTATTATAAGTTTTATAATTAAGTGTTAGTATAAACAGAAATAAGTTAATTAATGCGCTTCAACGTTAACGCTTTCACAAAGAAAAGCAGCGAAGGAACGAGGACATGGGGACATTCGAATCTCTGTGACACGACTCGGGAATCACCTTCCAAAAGTTATAGAAACGCCATCTGACATTCATCATTTCAGTGTTTACTCTGTCGATGGAGCTGGACTTTATTAGCGTCATTGGTGCGTCGGCCGTCGCAGGAGAATCTCTATACAGACAATCATGGCCAAAAACCCTAGGACAGTTCGTAAAAACCACTACGCATTCGAAGTTGCCCCCCTTCCCCCTTCAATGTTGCCATTCTATTGTTCTTTTTCGTCGTTATATCACACCAAGTATAAAATGAAACAACATTGATGGAGGGGGAGGGGAGAGATTGTTAGGTAAGGATTCAAGGCGATATATTATAGTTTTTCTTGTGCGAGGCTACCAGACTCTTCATTTGCACTGCTGTCCCAATTGTTTATGGCCATGATTGTCTGAGTGGAGGGGCGAGGGGAGAGATTGTTAGGTAAGGATTCAAGGCGATATATTATAGTTTTTCTTGTGCGAGGCTACCAGACTCTTCATTTGCACTGCTGTCCCAATTGTTTATGGCCATGATTGTCTGAGGTGAACAATGATGTATAGGCAACCAATACTTTGGTGCTCGTCTAACATATTTTGTTCCAAGTTGCTCTACTATTCCTTATCATTTGTCTGTGCCACTTACAAAGATACATGTGCTACACTAGCGTCTAATTGATTATAATTAGCGTTTAATTGACTAATTATCAATAGTAACCATTTTTGCGAGAGAAGGGATACAGGACAAGATCTTGAGAGAGGCAGCTTCCGGATGATTTCGACCGCATGGATGTGAAAGAGAGATAGGGAGTAGAGAGGGACAGACAGAGACAGAAGGAGACAAAGAGAGACAGAAAGAGACAAACAGGATATGTTACTTGATATCCTCTATTATATATTTACACTTAACAAAGGCACATTTCTCCACTTCATTTCTCCCCCCAAAATCGTTGTAAAATGCAAAGTTAAAACTCCAATTAGATTTATTTTTCTTTTAATTGCATTGTTTGTGTCTTCCGCGTGTTATTTTCTATTTACTGGAGCTCGCTCGGTAAGATATCTCAGTTTCCTGACATTTCTCCCTTCTGCGACCATCTATAAATAAACGATACAAACTAACTTTATTGTCGTCAGTGGAGAAATGTCGGGAAAAGCGTATATCGTTACTTTTTAGCACCAAAATCACACTAAAACACGTCATACACACTTCATATAACTCATGTAAATTTAATTTACAAATATAAACGAAAACTGGCAACACTATTTACATAAATGTTAGGGAGAAATGTCACAATATCACAGAAGGAAGCTCATCAGTAGCAACCTATTATCGTATTACGTAAACTTTAAATGACGTAAACGAAGCCGAAACGCAGGAAACTGAATAAGAGTATTATAAGTTTTATAATTAAGTGTTAGTATAAACAGAAATAAGTTAATTAATGCGCTTCAACGTTAACGCTTTCACAAAGAAAAGCAGCGAAGGAACGAGGACATGGGGACATTCGAATCTCTGTGACACGACTCGGGAATCACCTTCCAAAAGTTATAGAAACGCCATCTGACATTCATCATTTCAGTGTTTACTCTGTCGATGGAGCTGGACTTTATTAGCGTCATTGGTGCGTCGGCCGTCGCAGGAGAATCTCTATACAGACAATCATGGCCAAAAACCCTAGGACAGTTCGTAAAAACCACTACGCATTCGAAGTTGCCCCCCTTCCCCCCTTCAATGTTGCCATTCTATTGTTCTTTTTCGTCGTTATATCACACCAAGTATAAAATGAAACAACATTGATGGAGGGGGGAGGGGAGAGATTGTTAGGTAAGGATTCAAGGCGATATATTATAGTTTTTCTTGTGCGAGGCTACCAGACTCTTCATTTGCACTGCTGTCCCAATTGTTTATGGCCATGATTGTCTGAGTGGAGGGGGGAGGGGAGAGATTGTTAGGTAAGGATTCAAGGCGATATATTATAGTTTTTCTTGTGCGAGGCTACCAGACTCTTCATTTGCACTGCTGTCCCAATTGTTTATGGCCATGATTGTCTGAGGTGAACAATGATGTATAGGCAACCAATACTTTGGTGCTCGTCTAACATATTTTGTTCCAAGTTGCTCTACTATTCCTTATCATTTGTCTGTGCCACTTACAAAGATACATGTGCTACACTAGCGTCTAATTGATTATAATTAGCGTTTAATTGACTAATTATCAATAGTAACCATTTTTGCGAGAGAAGGGATACAGGACAAGATCTTGAGAGAGGCAGCTTCCGGATGATTTCGACCGCATGGATGTGAAAGAGAGATAGGGAGTAGAGAGGGACAGACAGAGACAGAAGGAGACAAAGAGAGACAGAAAGAGACAAACAGGATATGTTACTTGATATCCTCTATTATATATTTACACTTAACAAAGGCACATTTCTCCACTTCATTTCTCCCCCCAAAATCGTTGTAAAATGCAAAGTTAAAACTCCAATTAGATTTATTTTTCTTTTAATTGCATTGTTTGTGTCTTCCGCGTGTTATTTTCTATTTACTGGAGCTCGCTCGGTAAGATATCTCAGTTTCCTGACATTTCTCCCTTCTGCGACCATCTATAAATAAACGATACAAACTAACTTTATTGTCGTCAGTGGAGAAATGTCGGGAAAAGCGTATATCGTTACTTTTTAGCACCAAAATCACACTAAAACACGTCATACACACTTCATATAACTCATGTAAATTTAATTTACAAATATAAACGAAAACTGGCAACACTATTTACATAAATGTTAGGGAGAAATGTCACAATATCACAGAAGGAAGCTCATCAGTAGCAACCTATTATCGTATTACGTAAACTTTAAATGACGTAAACGAAGCCGAAACGCAGGAAACTGAATAAGAGTATTATAAGTTTTATAATTAAGTGTTAGTATAAACAGAAATAAGTTAATTAATGCGCTTCAACGTTAACGCTTTCACAAAGAAAAGCAGCGAAGGAACGAGGACATGGGGACATTCGAATCTCTGTGACACGACTCGGGAATCACCTTCCAAAAGTTATAGAAACGCCATCTGACATTCATCATTTCAGTGTTTACTCTGTCGATGGAGCTGGACTTTATTAGCGTCATTGGTGCGTCGGCCGTCGCAGGAGAATCTCTATACAGACAATCATGGCCAAAAACCCTAGGACAGTTCGTAAAAACCACTACGCATTCGAAGTTGCTCCCCTTCCCCCTTCAATGTTGCCATTCTATTGTTCTTTTTCGTCGTTATATCACACCAAGTATAAAATGAAACAACATTGATGGAGGGGGGAGGGGAGAGATTGTTAGGTAAGGATTCAAGGCGATATATTATAGTTTTTCTTGTGCGAGGCTACCAGACTCTTCATTTGCACTGCTGTCCCAATTGTTTATGGCCATGATTGTCTGAGTGGAGGGGGAGGGGAGAGATTGTTAGGTAAGGATTCAAGGCGATATATTATAGTTTTTCTTGTGCGAGGCTACCAGACTCTTCATTTGCACTGCTGTCCCAATTGTTTATGGCCATGATTGTCTGAGGTGAACAATGATGTATAGGCAACCAATACTTTGGTGCTCGTCTAACATATTTTGTTCCAAGTTGCTCTACTATTCCTTATCATTTGTCTGTGCCACTTACAAAGATACATGTGCTACACTAGCGTCTAATTGATTATAATTAGCGTTTAATTGACTAATTATCAATAGTAACCATTTTTGCGAGAGAAGGGATACAGGACAAGATCTTGAGAGAGGCAGCTTCCGGATGATTTCGACCGCATGGATGTGAAAGAGAGATAGGGAGTAGAGAGGGACAGACAGAGACAGAAGGAGACAAAGAGAGACAGAAAGAGACAAACAGGATATGTTACTTGATATCCTCTATTATATATTTACACTTAACAAAGGCACATTTCTCCACTTCATTTCTCCCCCCAAAATCGTTGTAAAATGCAAAGTTAAAACTCCAATTAGATTTATTTTTCTTTTAATTGCATTGTTTGTGTCTTCCGCGTGTTATTTTCTATTTACTGGAGCTCGCTCGGTAAGATATCTCAGTTTCCTGACATTTCTCCCTTCTGCGACCATCTATAAATAAACGATACAAACTAACTTTATTGTCGTCAGTGGAGAAATGTCGGGAAAAGCGTATATCGTTACTTTTTAGCACCAAAATCACACTAAAACACGTCATACACACTTCATATAACTCATGTAAATTTAATTTACAAATATAAACGAAAACTGGCAACACTATTTACATAAATGTTAGGGAGAAATGTCACAATATCACAGAAGGAAGCTCATCAGTAGCAACCTATTATCGTATTACGTAAACTTTAAATGACGTAAACGAAGCCGAAACGCAGGAAACTGAATAAGAGTATTATAAGTTTTATAATTAAGTGTTAGTATAAACAGAAATAAGTTAATTAATGCGCTTCAACGTTAACGCTTTCACAAAGAAAAGCAGCGAAGGAACGAGGACATGGGGACATTCGAATCTCTGTGACACGACTCGGGAATCACCTTCCAAAAGTTATAGAAACGCCATCTGACATTCATCATTTCAGTGTTTACTCTGTCGATGGAGCTGGACTTTATTAGCGTCATTGGTGCGTCGGCCGTCGCAGGAGAATCTCTATACAGACAATCATGGCCAAAAACCCTAGGACAGTTCGTAAAAACCACTACGCATTCGAAGTTGCCCCCTTCCCCCTTCAATGTTGCCATTCTATTGTTCTTTTTCGTCGTTATATCACACCAAGTATAAAATGAAACAACATTGATGGAGGGGGGAGGGAGAGATTGTTAGGTAAGGATTCAAGGCGATATATTATAGTTTTTCTTGTGCGAGGCTACCAGACTCTTCATTTGCACTGCTGTCCCAATTGTTTATGGCCATGATTGTCTGAGTGGAGGGGGAGGGGAGAGATTGTTAGGTAAGGATTCAAGGCGATATATTATAGTTTTTCTTGTGCGAGGCTACCAGACTCTTCATTTGCACTGCTGTCCCAATTGTTTATGGCCATGATTGTCTGAGGTGAACAATGATGTATAGGCAACCAATACTTTGGTGCTCGTCTAACATATTTTGTTCCAAGTTGCTCTACTATTCCTTATCATTTGTCTGTGCCACTTACAAAGATACATGTGCTACACTAGCGTCTAATTGATTATAATTAGCGTTTAATTGACTAATTATCAATAGTAACCATTTTTGCGAGAGAAGGGATACAGGACAAGATCTTGAGAGAGGCAGCTTCCGGATGATTTCGACCGCATGGATGTGAAAGAGAGATAGGGAGTAGAGAGGGACAGACAGAGACAGAAGGAGACAAAGAGAGACAGAAAGAGACAAACAGGATATGTTACTTGATATCCTCTATTATATATTTACACTTAACAAAGGCACATTTCTCCACTTCATTTCTCCCCCCAAAATCGTTGTAAAATGCAAAGTTAAAACTCCAATTAGATTTATTTTTCTTTTAATTGCATTGTTTGTGTCTTCCGCGTGTTATTTTCTATTTACTGGAGCTCGCTCGGTAAGATATCTCAGTTTCCTGACATTTCTCCCTTCTGCGACCATCTATAAATAAACGATACAAACTAACTTTATTGTCGTCAGTGGAGAAATGTCGGGAAAAGCGTATATCGTTACTTTTTAGCACCAAAATCACACTAAAACACGTCATACACACTTCATATAACTCATGTAAATTTAATTTACAAATATAAACGAAAACTGGCAACACTATTTACATAAATGTTAGGGAGAAATGTCACAATATCACAGAAGGAAGCTCATCAGTAGCAACCTATTATCGTATTACGTAAACTTTAAATGACGTAAACGAAGCCGAAACGCAGGAAACTGAATAAGAGTATTATAAGTTTTATAATTAAGTGTTAGTATAAACAGAAATAAGTTAATTAATGCGCTTCAACGTTAACGCTTTCACAAAGAAAAGCAGCGAAGGAACGAGGACATGGGGACATTCGAATCTCTGTGACACGACTCGGGAATCACCTTCCAAAAGTTATAGAAACGCCATCTGACATTCATCATTTCAGTGTTTACTCTGTCGATGGAGCTGGACTTTATTAGCGTCATTGGTGCGTCGGCCGTCGCAGGAGAATCTCTATACAGACAATCATGGCCAAAAACCCTAGGACAGTTCGTAAAAACCACTACGCATTCGAAGTTGCCCCCCTTCCCCCTTCAATGTTGCCATTCTATTGTTCTTTTTCGTCGTTATATCACACCAAGTATAAAATGAAACAACATTGATGGAGGGGGGAGGGGAGAGATTGTTAGGTAAGGATTCAAGGCGATATATTATAGTTTTTCTTGTGCGAGGCTACCAGACTCTTCATTTGCACTGCTGTCCCAATTGTTTATGGCCATGATTGTCTGAGTGGAGGGGGAGGGGAGAGATTGTTAGGTAAGGATTCAAGGCGATATATTATAGTTTTTCTTGTGCGAGGCTACCAGACTCTTCATTTGCACTGCTGTCCCAATTGTTTATGGCCATGATTGTCTGAGGTGAACAATGATGTATAGGCAACCAATACTTTGGTGCTCGTCTAACATATTTTGTTCCAAGTTGCTCTACTATTCCTTATCATTTGTCTGTGCCACTTACAAAGATACATGTGCTACACTAGCGTCTAATTGATTATAATTAGCGTTTAATTGACTAATTATCAATAGTAACCATTTTTGCGAGAGAAGGGATACAGGACAAGATCTTGAGAGAGGCAGCTTCCGGATGATTTCGACCGCATGGATGTGAAAGAGAGATAGGGAGTAGAGAGGGACAGACAGAGACAGAAGGAGACAAAGAGAGACAGAAAGAGACAAACAGGATATGTTACTTGATATCCTCTATTATATATTTACACTTAACAAAGGCACATTTCTCCACTTCATTTCTCCCCCAAAATCGTTGTAAAATGCAAAGTTAAAACTCCAATTAGATTTATTTTTCTTTTAATTGCATTGTTTGTGTCTTCCGCGTGTTATTTTCTATTTACTGGAGCTCGCTCGGTAAGATATCTCAGTTTCCTGACATTTCTCCCTTCTGCGACCATCTATAAATAAACGATACAAACTAACTTTATTGTCGTCAGTGGAGAAATGTCGGGAAAAGCGTATATCGTTACTTTTTAGCACCAAAATCACACTAAAACACGTCATACACACTTCATATAACTCATGTAAATTTAATTTACAAATATAAACGAAAACTGGCAACACTATTTACATAAATGTTAGGGAGAAATGTCACAATATCACAGAAGGAAGCTCATCAGTAGCAACCTATTATCGTATTACGTAAACTTTAAATGACGTAAACGAAGCCGAAACGCAGGAAACTGAATAAGAGTATTATAAGTTTTATAATTAAGTGTTAGTATAAACAGAAATAAGTTAATTAATGCGCTTCAACGTTAACGCTTTCACAAAGAAAAGCAGCGAAGGAACGAGGACATGGGGACATTCGAATCTCTGTGACACGACTCGGGAATCACCTTCCAAAAGTTATAGAAACGCCATCTGACATTCATCATTTCAGTGTTTACTCTGTCGATGGAGCTGGACTTTATTAGCGTCATTGGTGCGTCGGCCGTCGCAGGAGAATCTCTATACAGACAATCATGGCCAAAAACCCTAGGACAGTTCGTAAAAACCACTACGCATTCGAAGTTGCCCCCCTTCCCCCTTCAATGTTGCCATTCTATTGTTCTTTTTCGTCGTTATATCACACCAAGTATAAAATGAAACAACATTGATGGAGGGGGGGGGAGAGATTGTTAGGTAAGGATTCAAGGCGATATATTATAGTTTTTCTTGTGCGAGGCTACCAGACTCTTCATTTGCACTGCTGTCCCAATTGTTTATGGCCATGATTGTCTGAGTGGAGGGGGAGGGGAGAGATTGTTAGGTAAGGATTCAAGGCGATATATTATAGTTTTTCTTGTGCGAGGCTACCAGACTCTTCATTTGCACTGCTGTCCCAATTGTTTATGGCCATGATTGTCTGAGGTGAACAATGATGTATAGGCAACCAATACTTTGGTGCTCGTCTAACATATTTTGTTCCAAGTTGCTCTACTATTCCTTATCATTTGTCTGTGCCACTTACAAAGATACATGTGCTACACTAGCGTCTAATTGATTATAATTAGCGTTTAATTGACTAATTATCAATAGTAACCATTTTTGCGAGAGAAGGGATACAGGACAAGATCTTGAGAGAGGCAGCTTCCGGATAATTTCGACCGCATGGATGTGAAAGAGAGATAGGGAGTAGAGAGGGACAGACAGAGACAGAAGGAGACAAAGAGAGACAGAAAGAGACAAACAGGATATGTTACTTGATATCCTCTATTATATATTTACACTTAACAAAGGCACATTTCTCCACTTCATTTCTCCCCCCAAAATCGTTGTAAAATGCAAAGTTAAAACTCCAATTAGATTTATTTTTCTTTTAATTGCATTGTTTGTGTCTTCCGCGTGTTATTTTCTATTTACTGGAGCTCGCTCGGTAAGATATCTCAGTTTCCTGACATTTCTCCCTTCTGCGACCATCTATAAATAAACGATACAAACTAACTTTATTGTCGTCAGTGGAGAAATGTCGGGAAAAGCGTATATCGTTACTTTTTAGCACCAAAATCACACTAAAACACGTCATACACACTTCATATAACTCATGTAAATTTAATTTACAAATATAAACGAAAACTGGCAACACTATTTACATAAATGTTAGGGAGAAATGTCACAATATCACAGAAGGAAGCTCATCAGTAGCAACCTATTATCGTATTACGTAAACTTTAAATGACGTAAACGAAGCCGAAACGCAGGAAACTGAATAAGAGTATTATAAGTTTTATAATTAAGTGTTAGTATAAACAGAAATAAGTTAATTAATGCGCTTCAACGTTAACGCTTTCACAAAGAAAAGCAGCGAAGGAACGAGGACATGGGGACATTCGAATCTCTGTGACACGACTCGGAAATCACCTTCCAAAAGTTATAGAAACGCCATCTGACATTCATCATTTCAGTGTTTACTCTGTCGATGGAGCTGGACTTTATTAGCGTCATTGGTGCGTCGGCCGTCGCAGGAGAATCTCTATACAGACAATCATGGCCAAAAACCCTAGGACAGTTCGTAAAAACCACTACGCATTCGAAGTTGCCCCCCTTCCCCCCTTCAATGTTGCCATTCTATTGTTCTTTTTCGTCGTTATATCACACCAAGTATAAAATGAAACAACATTGATGGAGGGGGAGGGGAGAGATTGTTAGGTAAGGATTCAAGGCGATATATTATAGTTTTTCTTGTGCGAGGCTACCAGACTCTTCATTTGCACTGCTGTCCCAATTGTTTATGGCCATGATTGTCTGAGTGGATGGGGGAGGGAGAGATTGTTAGGTAAGGATTCAAGGCGATATATTATAGTTTTTCTTGTGCGAGGCTACCAGACTCTTCATTTGCACTGCTGTCCCAATTGTTTATGGCCATGATTGTCTGAGGTGAACAATGATGTATAGGCAACCAATACTTTGGTGCTCGTCTAACATATTTTGTTCCAAGTTGCTCTACTATTCCTTATCATTTGTCTGTGCCACTTACAAAGATACATGTGCTACACTAGCGTCTAATTGATTATAATTAGCGTTTAATTGACTAATTATCAATAGTAACCATTTTTGCGAGAGAAGGGATACAGGACAAGATCTTGAGAGAGGCAGCTTCCGGATAATTTCGACCGCATGGATGTGAAAGAGAGATAGGGAGTAGAGAGGGACAGACAGAGACAGAAGGAGACAAAGAGAGACAGAAAGAGACAAACAGGATATGTTACTTGATATCCTCTATTATATATTTACACTTAACAAAGGCACATTTCTCCACTTCATTTCTCCCCCCAAAATCGTTGTAAAATGCAAAGTTAAAACTCCAATTAGATTTATTTTTCTTTTAATTGCATTGTTTGTGTCTTCCGCGTGTTATTTTCTATTTACTGGAGCTCGCTCGGTAAGATATCTCAGTTTCCTGACATTTCTCCCTTCTGCGACCATCTATAAATAAACGATACAAACTAACTTTATTGTCGTCAGTGGAGAAATGTCGGGAAAAGCGTATATCGTTACTTTTTAGCACCAAAATCACACTAAAACACGTCATACACACTTCATATAACTCATGTAAATTTAATTTACAAATATAAACGAAAACTGGCAACACTATTTACATAAATGTTAGGGAGAAATGTCACAATATCACAGAAGGAAGCTCATCAGTAGCAACCTATTATCGTATTACGTAAACTTTAAATGACGTAAACGAAGCCGAAACGCAGGAAACTGAATAAGAGTATTATAAGTTTTATAATTAAGTGTTAGTATAAACAGAAATAAGTTAATTAATGCGCTTCAACGTTAACGCTTTCACAAAGAAAAGCAGCGAAGGAACGAGGACATGGGGACATTCGAATCTCTGTGACACGACTCGGAAATCACCTTCCAAAAGTTATAGAAACGCCATCTGACATTCATCATTTCAGTGTTTACTCTGTCGATGGAGCTGGACTTTATTAGCGTCATTGGTGCGTCGGCCGTCGCAGGAGAATCTCTATACAGACAATCATGGCCAAAAACCCTAGGACAGTTCGTAAAAACCACTACGCATTCGAAGTTGCCCCCCTTCCCCCCTTCAATGTTGCCATTCTATTGTTCTTTTTCGTCGTTATATCACACCAAGTATAAAATGAAACAACATTGATGGAGGGGGAGGGGAGAGATTGTTAGGTAAGGATTCAAGGCGATATATTATAGTTTTTCTTGTGCGAGGCTACCAGACTCTTCATTTGCACTGCTGTCCCAATTGTTTATGGCCATGATTGTCTGAGTGGAGGGGGAGGGGAGAGATTGTTAGGTAAGGATTCAAGGCGATATATTATAGTTTGTCTTGTGCGAGGCTACCAGACTCTTCATTTGCACTGCTGTCCCAATTGTTTATGGCCATGATTGTCTGAGGTGAACAATGATGTATAGGCAACCAATACTTTGGTGCTCGTCTAACATATTTTGTTCCAAGTTGCTCTACTATTCCTTATCATTTGTCTGTGCCACTTACAAAGATACATGTGCTACACTAGCGTCTAATTGATTATAATTAGCGTTTAATTGACTAATTATCAATAGTAACCATTTTTGCGAGAGAAGGGATACAGGACAAGATCTTGAGAGAGGCAGCTTCCGGATGATTTCGACCGCATGGATGTGAAAGAGAGATAGGGAGTAGAGAGGGACAGACAGAGACAGAAGGAGACAAAGAGAGACAGAAAGAGACAAACAGGATATGTTACTTGATATCCTCTATTATATATTTACACTTAACAAAGGCACATTTCTCCACTTCATTTCTCCCCCCAAAATCGTTGTAAAATGCAAAGTTAAAACTCCAATTAGATTTATTTTTCTTTTAATTGCATTGTTTGTGTCTTCCGCGTGTTATTTTCTATTTACTGGAGCTCGCTCGGTAAGATATCTCAGTTTCCTGACATTTCTCCCTTCTGCGACCATCTATAAATAAACGATACAAACTAACTTTATTGTCGTCAGTGGAGAAATGTCGGGAAAAGCGTATATCGTTACTTTTTAGCACCAAAATCACACTAAAACACGTCATACACACTTCATATAACTCATGTAAATTTAATTTACAAATATAAACGAAAACTGGCAACACTATTTACATAAATGTTAGGGAGAAATGTCACAATATCACAGAAGGAAGCTCATCAGTAGCAACCTATTATCGTATTACGTAAACTTTAAATGACGTAAACGAAGCCGAAACGCAGGAAACTGAATAAGAGTATTATAAGTTTTATAATTAAGTGTTAGTATAAACAGAAATAAGTTAATTAATGCGCTTCAACGTTAACGCTTTCACAAAGAAAAGCAGCGAAGGAACGAGGACATGGGGACATTCGAATCTCTGTGACACGACTCGGAAATCACCTTCCAAAAGTTATAGAAACGCCATCTGACATTCATCATTTCAGTGTTTACTCTGTCGATGGAGCTGGACTTTATTAGCGTCATTGGTGCGTCGGCCGTCGCAGGAGAATCTCTATACAGACAATCATGGCCAAAAACCCTAGGACAGTTCGTAAAAACCACTACGCATTCGAAGTTGCCCCCCTTCCCCCCTTCAATGTTGCCATTCTATTGTTCTTTTTCGTCGTTATATCACACCAAGTATAAAATGAAACAACATTGATGGAGGGGGAGGGGAGAGATTGTTAGGTAAGGATTCAAGGCGATATATTATAGTTTTTCTTGTGCGAGGCTACCAGACTCTTCATTTGCACTGCTGTCCCAATTGTTTATGGCCATGATTGTCTGAGTGGAGGGGCGAGGGGAGAGATTGTTAGGTAAGGATTCAAGGCGATATATTATAGTTTTTCTTGTGCGAGGCTACCAGACTCTTCATTTGCACTGCTGTCCCAATTGTTTATGGCCATGATTGTCTGAGGTGAACAATGATGTATAGGCAACCAATACTTTGGTGCTCGTCTAACATATTTTGTTCCAAGTTGCTCTACTATTCCTTATCATTTGTCTGTGCCACTTACAAAGATACATGTGCTACACTAGCGTCTAATTGATTATAATTAGCGTTTAATTGACTAATTATCAATAGTAACCATTTTTGCGAGAGAAGGGATACAGGACAAGATCTTGAGAGAGGCAGCTTCCGGATGATTTCGACCGCATGGATGTGAAAGAGAGATAGGGAGTAGAGAGGGACAGACAGAGACAGAAGGAGACAAAGAGAGACAGAAAGAGACAAACAGGATATGTTACTTGATATCCTCTATTATATATTTACACTTAACAAAGGCACATTTCTCCACTTCATTTCTCCCCCCAAAATCGTTGTAAAATGCAAAGTTAAAACTCCAATTAGATTTATTTTTCTTTTAATTGCATTGTTTGTGTCTTCCGCGTGTTATTTTCTATTTACTGGAGCTCGCTCGGTAAGATATCTCAGTTTCCTGACATTTCTCCCTTCTGCGACCATCTATAAATAAACGATACAAACTAACTTTATTGTCGTCAGTGGAGAAATGTCGGGAAAAGCGTATATCGTTACTTTTTAGCACCAAAATCACACTAAAACACGTCATACACACTTCATATAACTCATGTAAATTTAATTTACAAATATAAACGAAAACTGGCAACACTATTTACATAAATGTTAGGGAGAAATGTCACAATATCACAGAAGGAAGCTCATCAGTAGCAACCTATTATCGTATTACGTAAACTTTAAATGACGTAAACGAAGCCGAAACGCAGGAAACTGAATAAGAGTATTATAAGTTTTATAATTAAGTGTTAGTATAAACAGAAATAAGTTAATTAATGCGCTTCAACGTTAACGCTTTCACAAAGAAAAGCAGCGAAGGAACGAGGACATGGGGACATTCGAATCTCTGTGACACGACTCGGGAATCACCTTCCAAAAGTTATAGAAACGCCATCTGACATTCATCATTTCAGTGTTTACTCTGTCGATGGAGCTGGACTTTATTAGCGTCATTGGTGCGTCGGCCGTCGCAGGAGAATCTCTATACAGACAATCATGGCCAAAAACCCTAGGACAGTTCGTAAAAACCACTACGCATTCGAAGTTGCCCCCCTTCCCCCCTTCAATGTTGCCATTCTATTGTTCTTTTTCGTCGTTATATCACACCAAGTATAAAATGAAACAACATTGATGGAGGGGGGAGGGGAGAGATTGTTAGGTAAGGATTCAAGGCGATATATTATAGTTTTTCTTGTGCGAGGCTACCAGACTCTTCATTTGCACTGCTGTCCCAATTGTTTATGGCCATGATTGTCTGAGTGGAGGGGGAGGGGAGAGATTGTTAGGTAAGGATTCAAGGCGATATATTATAGTTTTTCTTGTGCGAGGCTACCAGACTCTTCATTTGCACTGCTGTCCCAATTGTTTATGGCCATGATTGTCTGAGGTGAACAATGATGTATAGGCAACCAATACTTTGGTGCTCGTCTAACATATTTTGTTCCAAGTTGCTCTACTATTCCTTATCATTTGTCTGTGCCACTTACAAAGATACATGTGCTACACTAGCGTCTAATTGATTATAATTAGCGTTTAATTGACTAATTATCAATAGTAACCATTTTTGCGAGAGAAGGGATACAGGACAAGATCTTGAGAGAGGCAGCTTCCGGATAATTTCGACCGCATGGATGTGAAAGAGAGATAGGGAGTAGAGAGGGACAGACAGAGACAGAAGGAGACAAAGAGAGACAGAAAGAGACAAACAGGATATGTTACTTGATATCCTCTATTATATATTTACACTTAACAAAGGCACATTTCTCCACTTCATTTCTCCCCCCAAAATCGTTGTAAAATGCAAAGTTAAAACTCCAATTAGATTTATTTTTCTTTTAATTGCATTGTTTGTGTCTTCCGCGTGTTATTTTCTATTTACTGGAGCTCGCTCGGTAAGATATCTCAGTTTCCTGACATTTCTCCCTTCTGCGACCATCTATAAATAAACGATACAAACTAACTTTATTGTCGTCAGTGGAGAAATGTCGGGAAAAGCGTATATCGTTACTTTTTAGCACCAAAATCACACTAAAACACGTCATACACACTTCATATAACTCATGTAAATTTAATTTACAAATATAAACGAAAACTGGCAACACTATTTACATAAATGTTAGGGAGAAATGTCACAATATCACAGAAGGAAGCTCATCAGTAGCAACCTATTATCGTATTACGTAAACTTTAAATGACGTAAACGAAGCCGAAACGCAGGAAACTGAATAAGAGTATTATAAGTTTTATAATTAAGTGTTAGTATAAACAGAAATAAGTTAATTAATGCGCTTCAACGTTAACGCTTTCACAAAGAAAAGCAGCGAAGGAACGAGGACATGGGGACATTCGAATCTCTGTGACACGACTCGGGAATCACCTTCCAAAAGTTATAGAAACGCCATCTGACATTCATCATTTCAGTGTTCACTCTGTCGATGGAGCTGGACTTTATTAGCGTCATTGGTGCGTTGGCCGTCGCAGGAGAATCTCTATACAGACAATCATGGCCAAAAACCCTAGGACAGTTCGTAAAAACCACTACGTTGATGGAGGGGGGAGGGGAGAGATTGTTAGGTAAGGATTCAAGGCGATATATTATAGTTTTTCTTGTGCGAGGCTACCAGACTCCTCATTTGCACTGCTGTCCCAATTGTTTATGGCCATGATTGTAGTTTTAGCAGAGAAACATGATTTTTACCGATAATTTGGCATTTGGTGATTATTTGAGAAAAAAACTTTTTTCGACTCAGAATGGCGAGATAACCGTTTTTCAACATTTTGAAGGTGGCAAACCTTCCAAAATAGAAAAGTTGAGGGAATCATTCCAAATATGTTGTTTTGCTAGAAACATCGTTTTTACCAATAATTTGCCATTTGGAGTTTATTTGAGAAAAAAACTTTTTTCGACTCAGAATGGCGAGATAACCGTTTTTCAACATTTTGAAGGTGGCAAAACTGCCAAAATAGAAGAGTTGAGGGAATCATTCCAAATATGTTGTTTTGCTAGTTTTAGCTCAGAAACAACATTTTTACCGATAATTTGGCATTTGGAGATTATTTGAGAAAAAAACTTTTTTCGACTCAGAATGGCGATATAAGCGTTTTTCAACACTTTGAAGGTGGCAAAACTGCCAAAATAGAAGAGTTGAGGGAATCATTCCAAATATGTTGTTTTGCTAATTTTAGCTCAGAAACATCGTTTTTACCAATAATTTGCCATTTGGAGTTTATTTGAGAAAAAAAATTTTTTAGACTCAGAATGGCGAGATAACCGTTTTTCAACATTTTGAAGGTGGCAAAACTGACAAATAGAAAACTTGACGGAAATATTCCAAATGTGTTGTTTTGCTAGTTTTAGCTTAGAAACATCATTTTTACCGATAATTTGGCATTTGGAATTTATTTGAGAAAAAAACGTTTTTCGACTCAGAATGGCGATATAAACGTTTTACAACATTTCGAAGGTGGCAAACCTTCCAAAATAGAAAAGTTGAGGGAATCATTCCAAATATGTTGTTTTGCTAGTTTTAGCTCAGAAACATCGTTTTTACCAATAATTTGCCATTTGGAGTTTATTTGAGGAAAAAACTTTTTTCGACTCAAAATGGCGAGCAAGCGTTTTTCAACATTTCGAAGATGGCAAAACTGCCAAAATAGAAAAGTTGAAGGAATCATTCCAAATGTGTTGTTTTGCTAGTTTTTGGTCAGAAACATTATTTTTACCTATAATTTGGCATTTGGAGCTTCTTTGAGAAAAAAACAAACTTTTTTCGACTTAGAATGGCGAGATAAGCGTTTTTGTACATTTTGAAGGCAAAACTGCAGAAATAAAGAAGTTAAGGGAATCATTACAAATGTGTTGTTTTGCTAGTTTTAACTCCGAAACATCATTTTTACAGGTAATTTGGCATTTGCAGTTTATTTGAGAAAAAACTTTTTTCGATTCCGAATGCCGAGATAAGCGTTTTTCAACATTTTGAAGGTGCCAAAACTGCCAAAATAGAAAAATTGAGGGAATCATTCCAAATGTGCTGTTTTGCTAGTTTTAGGTCAGAATCATCATTTTTACCGAGAATTTGGCATTTCTAGCTTATTTGAGAAAAAAACTTTTTTCGACTCAGAATGGCGATATAAACGTTTTACAACATTTCGAAGGTGGCAAACCTTCCAAAATAGAAAAGTTGAGGGAATCATTCCAAATATGTTGTTTTGCTAGTTTTAGCTCAGAAACATCGTTTTTACCAATAATTTGCCATTTGGAGTTTATTTGAGGAAAAAACTTTTTTCGACTCAAAATGGCGAGCAAGCGTTTTTCAACATTTCGAAGATGGCAAAACTGCCAAAATAGAAAAGTTGAAGGAATCATTCCAAATGTGTTGTTTTGCTAGTTTTTGGTCAGAAACATTATTTTTACCTATAATTTGGCATTTGGAGCTTCTTTGAGAAAAAAACAAACTTTTTTCGACTTAGAATGGCGAGATAAGCGTTTTTGTACATTTTGAAGGCAAAACTGCAGAAATAAAGAAGTTAAGGGAATCATTACAAATGTGTTGTTTTGCTAGTTTTAACTCCGAAACATCATTTTTACAGGTAATTTGGCATTTGCAGTTTATTTGAGAAAAAACTTTTTTCGATTCCGAATGCCGAGATAAGCGTTTTTCAACATTTTGAAGGTGCCAAAACTGCCAAAATAGAAAAATTGAGGGAATCATTCCAAATGTGCTGTTTTGCTAGTTTTAGGTCAGAATCATCATTTTTACCGAGAATTTGGCATTTCTAGCTTATTTGAGAAAAAAACTTTTTTCGACTCAGAATGGCGAGATAAGCGTTTTTCTACACTTTGAAGGTGGGAAAACTGCAAAAATAGAGAAGTTAAGGGAATCATAACAAATGTGTTGTTTTGCTAGTTTTAACTGAGAAACATCATTTTTACCGATAATTTGGCATTTGGAGTTTATTTGAGAAAAGAACTTTTTTCGACTCATAATGGGGAGATAAGCGTTTTTCAACATTTTGAAGGTGGCAAACCTGCCAAAATAGAAAAATTGAAGGAATCATTCCAAATGTGTTGTTTTGCTAGTTTTAGCTTAGAAACATCATTTTTACCGATAATTTGGCATTTGGAGCTTCTTTGAGAAAAAACCCAACTTTTTTCGACTTAGAATGGCGAGACAAGCGTTTTTCTACAAATTTCAGTGGATGAAATTCTAGCGTGGAATTACCTCGACAATACCGGGAAGCAACAATCAGCATATTGGTGGAGTCGCTGTTTGATGTTATATATGAATGATGTGAATTTACTGAGTGCATATCTTGGTCGTATAAGAAAAATGTTAGCTGCCGATGGTGCCCAAGATGTAGAGAATTGTCTTCTTATACTTCGAAAATCCCGAAATATTTATGGTTTGAATCATCCGAACCAACGAGAAATGCAGGGAATAGTAATGATCAAGCAAGTGTTGAATAAAATAACGGATATAATTCCATCTGCTGACGTTTCATTTACTACATTTGAATATAAAATACTTCCATATATGACATGGTATGAATGCGTATGTTATGAAATTGAACACGGAAACTAATTGAACAGTTTGGTTTTTTTTTAATATTCACATAATTCATTAGTTACAATTTTCATTCATTACGGAAGACATAGATAAATCATTAATCTCAGCTATTACGGGTAAAACATCATGTATATAATCCGCTACATCTTCAGCCGTAATACAGTATTCTAGATCTATTTTCACATAAGATGTTGTAAAATATCTCGAGTGAGCGTAACGCACATATACACTAGGTAATGATAAAATATAATTTGTCTGAACATTTTTTTCCTCCTCGCTTATTACCCTACATAAATTTTCCAATTTATAACGAAACGTTTCAATTTTTTCTAGACAATTTCTTTGACAGCTTTTATATCGACACAAATATTCCTTATGAAACTCGTTTCCCTCCACATTTACACGCAATTTCTCATCTATGTATTCACTTATTTTTTCAACATTAAAAGTAAAATCAACTTCACGTTCTAATACACCGTCAGGATTATGCCGGTCACAATAAAATATAAAACACGCTATTAAATTATAAAGTAAATCTACATCAATATCAACCCTCGTTCTACAGCAATGGAAAAAAAAAATAAGGTGATATACAATACAAAAAAACGCAGCTGTTAAAGTTCTTTCATTATACCTTTCACAAATATAATAAAAAAACTCAGCTCTTTTTTCTCCTCCATTCGCAAACGGTGTATACAATGTACTTGTGATTTCATTTTTACAACCCGTTAAATGATAATTATTACGTTGCGATGGTGAACGACGATCGGATAAAAGGTTAAAGTAATATTCCTTAACATCGTTTCGAGGGAAAAAAGAACAACATAAAGTACTATCACGAGTCAGTGTCAAAAGATTTGACCAACAAGATACTCTCACCAACCATCGTCCAGTTCTTTTCACGCGGCTTCCCTCTGTACAACCATAAAGAATAAGCGCTGCATCGATATCCTGGTACTGGATGATTACTAGAACGTTGGGCAAATTCTCTTTCAATCAATCTTATAAAACCACCTTGATATATTTCCAATAACCCACACAACCAATATAACAATCCAATTTCCCCGCTACGAAATTTACGAAATTCAGGAACAATCGTAAGAATCGTTTTCAAGGTCGAAATCGAATCGTTTTCTTCTTCAATTTTTTTTCTTTTTTCTTTTCTTATTTTCATCATCGATTGAGCCGTTATCATTGGTTAAATCGTTAAAACTACGCTTTGACGACATCTCAACGTAATGAAAATTATCTTTGTACAGTTTTATTTATATCTGATTTTTTAGTAAAAAATTATTTTTTTTTCATAACCATATATGTATTCGTAAATAATTAAAACCAACTATAAAAAAGCGTAGCTTTTCAAAACAAAATCATTCAAGCGTAAGTGATAGTATCACTATCATTATTCAAAAAAAAAAAGATGACGGAATCAACGATAGAAATGAATTTCACAGGTCAAAAAAAATGTATTAGTACGATGAGGAAAAAAGCTGCAGAAAATGCGTGGGATAAATGGTGTAATAAACTAAGAAGTCCTTATTACAACGCGAAAGTCCCATTTGTAACTGGTTTGATTAATTTTCTTCGAACATTGGATAATGATGGAATTGAAGCAAGTTTCCTTCTCGATCGCACTGGTTATTATGCTGATAACGAGAGTGAAAACAAAATGAAAACACGAAAAGAGAAATACAATATCGCTGTTAAAGTGGAAAAGAGCAAAGAACTCACTCAATTCGATGCGCAAATGATGTGGAGCAATGTTTGGGATGTAAATGTGTCAAAATCCGATTTTTTAAATGATATGTACGAATTGAATCCTGAGATTCGCAACGAGTATGTGAGATTCAAAATAAAAGAATTAGAAGAAGGAGGAATTTAAAAAGACAAATATTTTTTTTCAAAAAATAAAACTGACAATTTTTTTTCAAAATAAAACTATAAATATAAGTTGATATACGAACATATGAACAGAACATTGAAACAAATTAATGTAGTCGCACAAGAGTAAAAGAAGAAGATTAAAAAAATGTATGTAGAAATAAATAAAAATAAAATAACATTTACAATTTATAAAATATTGTTTCCTTATTTTTCTCTATTTTAGAAAAAAATGTATTACTGCTTCGCGTGTTATTATCAAATTCAAAACGAAAATTACGTGTGTTACTATACATGTCACGAGTGTAAAGTTTATGAAGTGTTTTGTGACTTTTGTAGAAGAAATTATCCCAAAGAAATCATATGTAAAATCTACTGCAGATGCGATTGTAGAAATAAAGTTATTCAAATTAAATTACATGTTTTCATCAAATGTTATATGTTCGGTTAGTTACTCGTTCTTGTATTCAATGTCTATAATCCATGTCAATTGTATATCTGCAATCATATGAAGATCAATCTCTTCCATCTTTTCTAACGATTTTTCTTCCGTACGCTTCATTAAATCATCAATATCATCGTTTAAATATTCTCGAACATTTTGATTTAATTCTTGCTGTTCTTCAGCGTTAATTTGTCCCGTAGCTCTTTTCAAAATTAACGAATCAATTGACAATTTCTTCTTCTCGTTCTCGTTTTCCATCTTCACCGTCTCACTCATTTAATGCTGTTTTACATTCGGTGAGGGATTATATAGAGTGAAGCGCATCAAATGTTATATGAAACTGTAATAATTAATTAAATGTCAAAAGTAAAATCGTATGTCTTTATCACGTCCCATTCCATTTGATATATCATTTTACCCTCATGAACACTATACTCATAATTACATTGATCAAATAGTTGTTGCTGGGACAGTTTTTCGCTACATGTCTTTACCATAGTTAAACATCTCGCAATTCGCATACCAAGAATTCCCTGATACTCTGTATCCAAGGGCATCGGGCTCTCAATCCACCGCAACGCTTTCTTCATTACCATGATAACTTCCCGAAGACCTTCTTCTTCTTTTTCATCGATGAAGGTGTACATTCGAGATATCCAACTCTTGCATTTCTTTCATAAAGGATGTCAAGAAGGATATTAACGAACTCAGAGGCAAATCCAATTGATTCGCATGACAGTCTAACATACGAGATTCGCATAACGATATCTTCGTCGATAGGGTCGATAACGTCTCGTTCAACTTCTTCTCGAGCGGGTCCTTCTGTATCCACGACATCGTTTACAAACTACCAATCTTACATTCCTTTTATACCTTACAAAATTGTAAATAAAAAAACCCAAAAAAAACCTGAACAGCTGTTATGGGATTACAACACGATATTAAAAATAATTAGATCAAATGTTATATGAAACGGCTATTTACCTAAACATATAGACATCTCCCGTCGTCTCTATCGTTCACAACATTTACGCATTAAACATTGTAAAACGTTGGGATTATTGTTCAAAAAGTTGCATACATTCATACATGATTCTCTCTTTTCTCGGTCAGCTCGTGTTGACTCCTATAAATTTGCAATCTTCCATTCCACTACACGGTTTATTTGCTCCTTCAATACCCCCCACATCTCTACTTTAACATCGTCGTAAAGTTCAATCTCACTCAGCTTTTCATCCAGGATTTTTTGTACGTTCCCAGCTAATTCTTCGATGTTCTTGCTTAATTGTTCTTGAACGAACTGGATTACTGAAGAAACATAAACTACCTTGTCTCCCGCTTGTTGCGTACTTTTTGTCAAAATTAACGAATCGATTCTCGATGTATTTGACATCTTTCTGTTGTGTACGCTATACAATATCTTACGTCTACTCTAGACGACGGTTGATACATACTGAGTGAGAAAATCATTTTTTTTACAAGAAGAGCAACAAAGTAAATCATACCCATCTATGATCATAGGTACACTTGTGAATAAACGAGAAAAAAAATATAAAATTTTTATTCACAAGAAAAGCCGCCATGCATAACCCATATTTACTTAGCTACGCAGGCTAATATTTACGGTGAAAATTTTCCCCAAAAAATTCAATTCATTACCATATATGATCGTGAGTGTACTCATAGATCGCGTGCGTCACGACACATCACTAATCCATTCATTCGACAACGTCGTGGAGTGCAGAGCGGAGCTCCGACAAGCCGATTTTTTTTCACAAGAAAAACCACAAATGTAAACATACCATATATGGTCATAGACCGGAAGGGGCGTGATCCCAATATACACTAGCATATACGTCACGATACAACCGTAATCCATTCATTCGACAACATGGTGGAATGCAGAGCGGAGCTCCGGCGCTCCGCTCCGGAAAAAAACCATTTTTTTTCAGGTAAAAAATTCATCGAGATTTTTTTCCTTTTTTTTCCTTGAAAATTTTTAGGGAAATTATTTCAGGAAAAAAAAAAGGTTTTTTTTCCCGTCCAAATTGTCTGTCGAAAATATGCAGGAATGTGACACACATTCACACTGAAAACAACTACAATCTAATCGTGGAACTTGAAATGGAAAGCAGGATGACTATGCAAGTACATATTCGCTTCTTCTCCACATCATTTTCCATCATTTTCCATTTTTCGAATTTTTTCGTCGCAACCCTCCTGAACTACTAAAAATTCCATTTATAATGAGCAGCCAATACCCACTTTCGGACAACCCCCTGGAAATACAATATATTCGAATCTTTTTCCGATTTTACGATTGGTTAGCCAATTAAATACTTGCGTGTGATTGGTCTGGGGCTCGTCCCCAGACCCACACACATTTATATATATATATATATATATATATATATATATATATATATATATAATTCACTACTCGCCTGTCAGAACTTTCTCAATCACGCTACAAAACGTTTCCTGCCATGAAGAAATATTGTGATCGAGATCTCAGATCTGAATACACAATCTTCATTTTATAACCATCCTAGTATGATTATACCGACCGCTTTTAAGATACGAGCGCCCATCGCACGTTTTCAAGCCATATTTTGTATAAATTAATAACGTCTCGCAAGGCATGCACAGTACGTCGATAGAATATTTTATTTCGGACGGTAGCGCATATGCTTGCCATATTTATATTTTCTCAAATAACTTTGTGGCTTCTTTCACACGGGTTTGATATGTTTACGTTCGTTAATACACCCGGTTAACTCTGATTGGCCCATTCACATTACTTTTAATTGGGGGCGTTTAGAAGAAAAGGCCGGGTTTTTATGCAGGCCCTCTTTTTCCCCTTCCCTTTCCTTTCCCGAGGGCCTGCCACGCATGCAGGCTACCCGTGAATTGAGATAAAGTTTGTTTTGTTTTTTTTAGAAGTTTATATGTGCTTCCTTTACACGCGTCGTATACCTTTAACAGAGTTATTTTTGTTTCTAATATTTCAGCAAAAATTACCATGGCTATCTTTTGGAAAACCGACTACGCTTTAGAATTCATGGAGCTTTACAGGATATCAGCTGCAATAAGTACAAAATTCCCCATTTCCCCGTTTATCCAGACAACCAAACGTCTGAATCAACTTCTTCATCTGCGCTAGCAAATGTGGGTAAAAATGATGGTGAAAAAATATCTAATTCAGAAATGCAAAGATTAAAAGTTTTAAAGAAACTTCAGTTTAAGCTTAGTTTCACGCGAACACATTCTTTAATACCCTTATCGTATTTAATTATACACTATAAATAACCAAACAATTCTCCTTTTGGTAAGCTAATTTAGATAGTATTGATACTGTTAAAAGTGCCTATGAAACGAATATTAATTTTTTTGAAAGAGCACCTAAAATGACAAAGTAACATCTTTTCCGATTTTTTGTTCCCTCGCTTCGTTTTCATATTTTTTGATATACAAATTAAATTTGACGTCACATGTGCATAAGTTATCAGACAAAGTTATATATCTTCAAACAAAATCACTGGAAAACAAAATCACTTGGTGTACATTTATTATATGTCACGGGTTACTTCCGGTAAAACGACAAACGACAAGGATAAATGACGACGAATATTATGAAATCCAAACGAAGAAAAACTGCAGAAAATAGCGCTAATCCGTTTGGATAAAAAGTGCCATATAATAAACTACTTAATAACCCCCACCGTTTGTCCTTTACGGTAAAATATTAAACCTCGGCCTTTAACGTATTGACCTAGACTTGGATCAAGTCTGTCTCTCGAGGGGACGAGGGGTCGAGCGCGCCGCAAAGCAGCGCGCGATCGAGGAGAATGGGGAGAGGAAGAGAGAGACAGACTTGGCTCACATGTTGCGCGCCAAAATTTAGCGACCTGTTTTTGGGTCGACTTGGATCAAGTTTATCTTTTTACGTCATTAATCACCGCTCATTACAATGAACTGGAAAACCAAAAGTGACTTTACTGACTTATTTCGTTGTTTGGGGTCTTCGGCTTCGGTACTTGTCAATGAGTGTCACGATTTTTTGAGATAAATTCGTTTAAATATGGCAATAGATAATACATATAGATTGCGCTTACTCAATACGATGAAATTATGGACATGCATTTGTGCCGGGGATCAGTACCTTCTGCTGTTTGGTCTGGAAAAAGTTCTCGACTACCTGGAGTTTCATACCGCGACAGTCTTGGCTGACAGACAAACTGGCTGTTAACGCTGAAATATGAAGCAAGATTACGCTTCGGGCATCGGGCGAAGGTGATAAAACCGGAAAATGAAACACTGTGCAACTTCATAAATTTTCGCGCCAAAATTTGATGTGTGATAATTAGATTTGAAACGCTGCAAGTGAGCCAAGTCTATCTCTCTCTCCCTCCCTCTCTCCATTCTCCTCGCGCGCCGCTTCGCGGCGCGCTCGACCCCTCGTCCCCTCGTGATGGTCCTCTCGAGAGACAGACTTGATCCAAGTCTAGTATTGACCTCGATATCGCTTGGTGAATCCACATATTTTACTGTAAAAATATCACTCTGTGTTGTTAAGTAGTTTTTAATTTCAAAATGTTTAATTTACATATCAAACAAACTGAAATATCTCAACAATGAAGCAAGGAAATGAAAACTGCACAAAATGTTGCGTTGTCATTTTAAGTGTTCCTTCAATTAAGACAGACGTGATAGTTTTCGTTTCATAGGCACAGTAATTGTGAAGATTTCATCCTGCATGAACATCTTGTTAATTTATTAAGTCAATTTGGCGTTCTTGAATTTGGCTTGTTTGAACAGATGGCACCACAAGAATCATTTCACGGTATCCAGTCGGGTCAAAGTTGTCATAAATCATGAATTTCAATGTACATATATTTGACATCAATAATAATTAATCAATAATATTCTATAACTGTTGTTTGTTTACTTTTTTGTCTTTTTTAACGATCTATAAATAAGTCACAAATCTTTGTAGAAAATTTAGATTTCTCAGCATATGACTAATACTTATTACATGGCACGAGTTAGTTCCGGTAAAATTGTGTGTTCTGATTGGCTGAGAAGCGATCTATAATTTTCCGGACTGCCACGGAAATGTTAAAAACGATACAAAATACGCCAATTTTGTTCAACACACACATCAACTTTCATCAATCGGAGTTATGCATCTTTTTGTTCTTGTATCTTTTACGAGAATAAGTCCGGTCATAATTGTGTCCCTGGAGCTGAAATAGAACTTTTGGCTGACTGTTGTGAAGAAAGCCACTCGTCATATTCTACCGATGAAAATCCAACAATGTTTTCCCGAACAAACTAAAAGGACACAAGAAAGAAAAAAATATGCTATGTAAAGGGTAATGCAAACCAAAATCATAATTTTTAATTTATGACATTCTATTAATAAAACATTTTATAACACTACTAATTCAAGAAAAACACAATCGTATCATCCCCCATCTTGTTGCTATACTATGTGCCAATTAATTTAGAAGTTAGTGACGTCACAAGCCGGGTAGATATTACAAAGTTAAACTTGGCTGATAACCGAGTGAATTCCAAGTCTTTGGAATTGTTTTAGTGCAATGATGCGAAAACGACATTCACCAAAAGCGAAATTCAGACATAAATATCGGTATAACTAAGTAAAGATTTTGCTTTACCAAGTTCGTGACGTGGGATGCATATCAAAATTCAGTGGGAGATGCTAATTCGTACCCAGTCCCTGCAGTTTCCGAAGTGGCTAATAAAGAGGGCATTTTTGTAATAACTTGCACTCGAATAGCGGCGCCATCTTGAATTCGCAATGCATTGTGGTCTATCCAGGGTAATAAGCCCAATTACAAGGGCGATTGCTTAGTGTTGAGACACAATGCGTTATTTTTTTCTGATAAACCCTTTCATGGCAACTATGTCTAGATATGATCGTTGTCAATTGGTAAAAGCAATAATTCTCGTACGTATAAGGATACATTTGTCATGAAATACATTTGTCATGAATCTTAAAAGCAACAATTCTCGGACGTGTAAGCATCAATATGACAACTATTATATTTAGATATTGTTGCCACGAAAGTATTTATAAAGAAAAAATTACCGCACACTACCCTAGGGTAGTGTAGTGTAGTGTAGTGTAGTGTAGTGTAGTGTAGTGTAGTGTAGTGTAGTGTAGTGTAGTGTAGTGTAGTGTAGTGTAGTGTAGTGTAGTGTAGTGTAGTGTAGTGTAGTGTAGTGTAGTGTAGTGTAGTGTAGTGTAGTGTAGTGTAGTGTAGTGTAGTGTAGTGTAGTGTAGTGTAGTGTAGTGTAGTGTAGTGTAGTGTAGTGTAGTGTAGTGTAGTGTAGTGTAGTGTAGTGTAGTGTAGTGTAGTGTAGTGTAGTGTAGTGTAGTGTAGTGTAGTGTAGTGTAGTGTAGTGTAGTGTAGTCTTGCCACGAAAGTATTTATAAAGAAAAAATACCGCACATCAACACTACGCAATCTCCCTCTTAATGGAGCTTGCTACCCTGGATTGACCATAATGCATTGCGAATTCAGGATGGCGCCGCTATTGGTGAAAAGGTCTATTGGTCACTTTGTTACTTAGCAATAGTGAACCGCAGAGGACTGACTTTTTTTCAACAATCTTCAAGGTTTTTTTGGTCTGAAAATGCTTTTTTGTTTACTTTGAACTAATTTAAACTATTGAAGGAGTGCAAACTATTGGTGAAAATGAATACACTAGAACATTTATAGTACGAAATTTTGCCTGTGTTTACAAAAAGAAAGGCACAGCGATAAAGTGAGGAAAATTGTAATGTTGCCGAGCACCGACCGTGATAAGGTACATGTACTTCGACATTTTCTGAACATAATATAGCTCTTGAATAATTTTGTCCGCTATATTATTAACACCTAATCGCACAAGTTCTCGTAAAATTAAGGTTTAATTTCACTCGTGTTTTCAAAATTTTACCCTCGTCGCTGTAAAATTTTGAAAACACTCCTTAAACCTTAATTTCCCTTGGCCCCATGCGATTACATATACTAAGTGTGTTCATAAATTAAAATATTTCCCATTACCATTTAAAGGGGAAGTTTACACCTGCGAACTTGACCTCATCACCTCAAATGAAAGGTTATGTTATATTAGCATATACCTCGCAGGTGAATGTGCTTTTTACGCAATCTGATTGGCTCCTGAATCTCGAGACATCCTGCACTATTCACCTGCGTGCAAACACAGTGGCGGCCAGTATTGCTGATTGTTTACAAGCAGGAGATTTTGTTTGATAAACAAGGGTGATGTATTAGAAAAGCAGGAAAGTCCACAAAAAAGTAATAAAACAAGTAAAATGATGGCTTAACACAACTTTTTAATATCACACCAACTTATTGATATTTTCTTTTAAATTTCAACATGTATTTTCAACTTACCTCAATAGCGGCAGCAATTTCTGGATAACACAATTCCCAAGTACGTAATGTCCCCATTACTTTTAAAAAATGAGAAGCACTAACTTTTCTTCCCTCCAGCTAACGTTAAAGAACACAACAAAATAATTAGTTGAATGCATGCGTCAAAACACCAGAATTTCGCGGATATTAAAGCAATACCTAATGGTTTTCTGTGTTTTTATACTTTTCTGATTTAATTATATTTATAGTATAGTATAGTATTCACCAACACTATACTATAAATTTGAGTAAAATTTATAAATTTTCGAAAATTTATTTCTACAGGAATTATTAATGAATTAGATAAATACTACCAAAGTAGTACTACCAAAGTAAAGACCAATTTATACTATAAATACAGATACACATACACATACAAATATCAAGATAGTATTGATAATCATTCGCAACGTGCGTAGCATAGTACTACATGTAACTTTATAAAATCTTGTTCTTTGATTTTTTTGCGATTCAAAAGTAATATTCACGACGGACTGGCTGTAATTCCGGGAAGGAAGATGTATCTAACTTACGAGAACTTTTGCACCTCAGCAGCTGGACATACGTTTAAAGTTTACGAATAAAATAAATTGGCCCCGTGCATTTATCAGAGTATGGAAATCATGAATGACGTAAAATGGCGTAGGATGGCGTCAGACAGCTTTCAAAACTTTCCAACTTTTTATTTTAGCTTGTTTTTTCCTCTTTTTAAGTTATAAAACAAATAAAACATATCGCTTTTGTAAAAAAAATATGCAATGACATGTTTTAAGTCAGTGCATAATCCTCTTATAAGAAATGGCAGGGCATGGCTGGATCTTCCCTGGCTAGATTGACAAAATTGGTTATTGGATCTCTAAGATCAATAAAGCCAATCAAGTCCCCAGAATACTTGTCAAAAACAAGATTTGATTGAATTTTCATCTCATCCATGACAAGCGCAACTATCCTTGAACACCACAAAAGAATGAGGATTTTTCCTTTAGACATTCCACACTGTACTTGTTTATCTCAGCTTTTGGTTTAAAATAGTGCTTGTAGTCTCGTAGAACCCGTTCGCTGGGAAGAATCAGAGCACCATTATCCCTGAGCTCTCTGTAAGCAGATGGTGACTTTCCATGCAGGGACAAGGCAAATCAATCTGATGACCTTTGGGTGATGCCTTCTTCCCATTTTGTTGGTTTGCAAAAGCTTCATCTACTCTTGCCAAAAGAACTTTATATGTGAAGTAGCTTCAATATTCTGCCCTCCCATTATTTTGGAAGGGTGAAGTAGCTTCAATATTCTGCCCTCCCATTATTTTGGAAGGTCCTTCTCCAAAGAATCACTAATGCCAACCCCAAGCTTCTGCAAATGATCCTCCAGCTGCTTGCACTGAAGCCTCGTTGCTTTAACAGTTGCTCGCAATTTCCCTGGCCCGCATGCAGTAAGGGCTGCCTTACTCTTGGCAGGGGTTGAGGAGGACTTTGTCTTTTTCCTCTCAGTTCTTCTCTTCAAGGCATAAACTAGCACTGGAGCATGGACCACACAGTTCTTCTTCAGGGTTGGACGTGTTCAGAATTACTTGGCAAATCAACACATCGATAGGAAATGGATGCCCCAAATTGGGTTGGAGATAACAATTTAGGAACTGAATGGCGAATGATTGTTCCAGGAAGATGAATTGTTATGTCTGTATTTGGGTCGACAGTCAGATGTTGAATCCTGATCTTCTGGCAATCCTTCACATAAGCAAGAGCTTTCCACTAAAGAAAGCAGTTCCTTAACTTTTTCACCTCTTATGGAACGCATTCTTTCATGGTAAATAGTGTGGTCGTCAGGAATGGGCCAATGAAAAACATAATAAAAAACATAACGCTGAATTCACGGTAACAGTGTACTATGGAATACTGTGTATACCGTCATAACACTCGTATATAACGTCATCCTCTTGAGATCTAACTACCCTCCATTGGAATAACGCTTCTTCGTCAAGCTGTTCAACGCAAATTCTCCGTTGGTATGCTGCCGGTAACCAACACTTTTCGCTTTGGACCTAAAAATTGAAAGTAATTTAAATAAGCTTTGCATTATTCATAAATTGGGGTACCATAAAGAGCACTTTGTCCTCAGGACAGTGCCGTTCATTTACATATTAAGCCCAAATATCAGATCAAACTTACTTGTTAAAATACATTCTGGCTTACAATGTAGCTCGCAAACGTAAATATTGTTCGCCTCGATATGTTCTTGTAACACGGGTGTCGTCTCCTTTGTTCGCAGTATCACATTAAGCCATTCTTCTCGAGCTTTCTTCTTTACTGACGAAGTCTGTTCACCATCGTCTTTACGAACGACCGGGATTTTGAAAAGAGAACTCCCTTGCTTTCCGCTGGTTGGACAGGCATAAAATGCACAATTCTGGCCAGGCATAGATTTAAAATGGCATTTAAAGGTTAGTTGGGGAGTGTGAGAAAAGTTACAGTGTATAAGGACGTCGTCGTTGAGGTTTGCGTTGTATTTGCTTAAGCTCTCTACTGACGTTTCAAGCGCAATTTACTTGATGAAGGGCTCCGCTTACCACCTTTTCACTTTGCTCTATCCAAAACACTGCATACGCAGCACTCTTTATAGTTTTTTAAACTGAACATTTTAATTAAGGGTAATAGAAAATATACATCAATACATGGTTTGGAAGCTCGACAAAAGTCATTGTTTTGTTTTTGTTCAGGTTTATGGAGATTTTTGCACTTTCACGGTTACTGAACACATTGTGTTTAATGGCAACATTTGGGTTCAATCACTCAACCGTACTGTTTCAATATTAATAAACCTAAAACAAAGGATTTATGCACCTTTCAACATGAATTGTAGCTTGTTTGTTAACTGCTTTGAAGTTCGCCAGGTTTCCAAACTATGTATATTTTCTATTAACTACGGCTGGATTAATTCACGCTTCCCGAATTTGCTTTAATAGGTGCAAACAATGGTGAATAATATTAAATAGTGAAAGCAAATTCGGGAGTGTCTTTTAGGACCTGTTTACAAGGAGGTAGGGTTATTCTAGCACCCAGGTTATCCTAGCATCCTTATAAACACAAAAAACAAGCAATGTGCGAGAGCTAGGGTAACCGCGGTGCAAGGGTAAACCAGGTGCTAAGGTAAACCTTCCCTTAGGCTAATTTTGGTATACTTGTAAACAGTCCTAACACTTTGCATGCAGGACTGTTATTGGTCAATCCTGTCAACTAGCCTTATTTTGATTGGTTGAGACAGGAGTGCAATTACAGCTAGCAAAAGTGTGATTAATGATAAATCGCACTCCTCTAAACCAATGAAATTGCAGCATTTGGGCCTGATTACAGAAGGGTATACAATTAATGCTCAAATCGCACTCCTCTAAACCAATCAAATTGCAACATTTGAACCTGATTACGGTAATAGAACGACGAGGAGTGCCATTAATGCCAAAATCATATGAGTGATTACAAAATCGACCGACCGCGAAGCGGGAGGTTGATTTGTTAATCACGAGTATGATTTGGCATTAATAGCACGACTCAATTCGTTCTATTACCCATTAATTATATATCCCTCTGTAATCAGGTCATGTCCTCGTCTTTGTTTTCGACAGCAAATACTTCATAGTAGCCCAACTTTTGGGTTCTAGGCCTAGGCCTCTCAACATGGCCCGCAAAAAATGCAATGTCAGGCGGCCATTTCTTTTAAGATAAGAAGACTCGGCGAGGTGTTTTTTTGATAATAAAGTGAATTTATGAGGAGTTCATACAATTATATGTGAGGTAAAACCGTCACTTATTGATAAAGAATGACAAGAACCAAAAATGTGAGTAGTGCTGTTTGTCTTTCCTTTATAGCGTGTTTATACGCATGTATTTATAAACACACTCATGCAGTTTAAGCTAATCACTGTATTTCACCGGGTGTTGCTACTTTACTGACTAAAATATTTAAGAAATACCGAAGTGCCAATCTGGGTAATAATTTGTTTTTAATTTGTTGGGGACACGACACTGTTTTCAAAACGTATACAAAAATTTAAAAAATACAAATTTAAATTGTATATTTTAAAATTTAAATTCCTCCATTTTTTAATTTTTTGAAAAATCCTGGAAAATCCTACAGCTTAGGTGCCGAACTGTGATTGGACAATTTTGATAGCTACAATCTTGGACAAAACGGTTGTTACACTTAACAAAAAAATCGCACCAGTCTTGTTAAATGTAGTGGGGTTTTTTTTCTTATCCCCCTCCCCCCCTTTCAATGTTGATTTCTACACAGAAAATTGAACCAAAAGTGGTTGTTTGCAATTAGGAACAACATTGCACAGGGGGGGGGGGGATTTTTTTTGCTAAAGTGGTAAAAATATCTAATTCAACTGTGGATGATTTTTGAGGGCAGTGTAACAACAGGTTTTGTCCAATATTGTAGCTTGATTTCCATTGGCTGAAGCAGGATGTGCGATTACAGCTAGCAAGAATGCGATTAATGCTCAAATCGCACTCCTCTAAACCAATGAAATTGCAGCATTTGGGCCTGATTACAGAAGGATATATATATATATATAATTAATGACATAATTGCACTCCTCTCAACCAATCAGAATGCAGTAATTTTGTCATGGATATTATAATTCATAATAGTACCGTTGTTGTCGTTTACTTTGGGTAAAGTTTGAATGAATAAAGTATATTTAATTTCTACTTACAGAGCCATGTCGAGCTATTTTGTTCAAAATGACACTAATATATGGATCGTATTTAATTTCATCTGGCAATATGTTGATAAGATTCTTATACCTGTAGAGAAATGAAGACATTGTCATCGTTAAAATGTTTGAGGGATGAATGTCTTGATAAATCTGATACCAATATTAACATCCTACTGTACTTAACAGGTTGTGTTGGGATCTCCTACTTTGTTTACTCTCTTGTTTACTACTCCTCATTGTATTGGGATCTCCTATTTAGCAATTTTGCGATATGTTCTACTGTATATAGCAGGACTGAAGAAGTGTAGCATTGCCCAGAAATAAAAGGAAACTTGTTTATTATTAAGAAAGTTGCTAATGATAAAGGTATATATACACCGATACGCACAATTTCACATATCAGTTTCGAATAACCATAAACTAACAGAACTAGGGCTATGCAACAAAGCATCTATACGACGGGCAAAAATTAGGAAACCGTATCACCAGAAGGAAAATTACTATGATAAAGCATTTTTCCATGCAAAAAAAGTAGAGTGCGGTGTATAGGCAATATTTTAGATAAAGTAAAGTGAAAAGTTGGTAAACTACCGAAAATAGATTTGATAACGAATACTGACGTGTCGCGTGAGTAACCACGTTTTACTCTGATGAAGGGCTCTGCAGTATTTCGTTATCAAAACTATTTTCAGTAGTTTACAAACTTTTCACTTTTTTCGATGCCGATGGCTTACATACCAAGAACTCCTACTAAAGAAAAACCTTTCAAGTGCGATATCTGCTCCTATTGCTCAACTTTTAATATAAGTATGCTGCAAAATATTTTTTAATTTTGCGTACAGCCAAAACACCAATCCATACCATCTTTTAAGTGGCTCGTGGAAGCTTTTACGCAGAATTCAAAACGCATTCAACAGTGTAAAAAAGAATAGCGCTATGTAGGCAATGTTTTAAGGTTACATTATATGATAAAACACCAATTTCATCATATTTTACATTTTTCTCGATTTACATTAAGAAACTGGAAATCTCTCGATTGCCGTAATTTTTTTTCGAAAATATTAAAAAGCGACCAAGATATAGCCAAAAATGTTACGACTACTGAATTTCTTGGCGCGAAAGTTGCAATTATGATTGATAGCGAATTATTAGTTTACGCGCCGCGTGAAATCTTCGCGGGTATCGAATATCTTTGAATATTTGTCGCGGTTTTGTTGTCTTGAAGACATCGTTTATCTGAACAACGCAATAAAATTCCGAAAGAAGTATATTACTGGCTTTCTCGACCCGTGAGTCCGCGGGTGCCATGCCTTTGAAATGAAAGGCACAGAGGAAAACAAAAGTATATTTTGCCCTAATCGGTAAATGAGAAGGTGCGTTTATAAGTTGCGAACAAAAGACAAGCGCTGGCGGATAATGACATTGGTTCAGGAACAACATCATCATCATCTTTATTTAAAAAACACGGTATCGCTTCATTTTACATGTAACGAAAAGCTGGAAGAAGCAAGAAATCTTTTCTCGAAGATAACCGCGCTAGCCTTCTTTACATTTGCGTTTCACCGGCATGAAGCGTTCCTATCAGGTTTCTCTAAACATGGATTTGATCGGGGAGAAAACATTGCCAAGACACACTATAAGGTAGAGTTGTGTCTGATTGGTTTACGGTCCAAGGTGATAAGAGGATTATAAGTGTGGGCGTGGAAATGACAGAAAAGGGCAAAAACCCACCAAATATTTTATCCTCTTTCACAGAGAAAGAAAATTTCGCTAATTCCCTCTACTAAAATAGATATCGGCGGCTTGCGTTTTATCCATTTCTTTCCAAACTTTGCCACAATGTTGAACAACAGTAAAGGGATAAAACCGTGTTCGCATTTTAAAATTTAGTGCAATATTTTTCCAATAATATGCATATCTTCTATCGTTTTTACCAAATCAAGATGAGGCAACTTGCCCGTTTAATATCAAAGCAAATACAATACCTTTCAAAAAATGCGAACACGGTTTTGTGCTTTGATCATTTGAGATGAGAAATATGATGTTTTGGAAGCTTCTGAGTGAAACCAGAACCGCCGATATCTCCTGGCGCAAAGGGCGCTATTGTTTAAAAAGCACTTCGTAGCAACTGCAGTTTTTAAATGTGTAGAATTTTTGTTAAATTGTTAGCTTCTGCAGTGATTTATCATTGTGCTTGCCAAATTTGAGAGACAAAACTCAAAAATTGAGCGCGTGGTGAGTATTTTGGTGAAATAAGATTCTATCATATGATGTAACCTTAATAGAGCAAAGTGAAAAGGTGGTAAACTGCTGAGATTAGTTTCGATAACGAAATACTGACGTTTCGAGAGGAGCCCTATCAAATTAAAATGTGATAAACTAAAGTAAAACAGGGCTTATATATACCATCAGTCATCCTTTACCTTACCATTTGCATTCCTCGCTAACCCTCTGTCTCATTTCTTCTCGCGTTTCAGTCTCAACAAAAGAAACTTCTTTTCGCATCTTCTCTAGTGCCTCACGCACGTGAAGTGAATGATCAAGGCTGCAGAATTTTCGTCTGAGAGTATTCCATCGTTTTCTTAAATCAAATCAGGTAAAAAATTGCTAGTGTATATGAATGGTCTAATTAATTTTATAACAATGTGAAGAGATTGCTAACCGAGAACGAGGTCTGTACGGGAAAATATCCGACCAAGGTGTTCACAGTATGGACCGAGTCGGAGGCGTGGTTTGTACAAAAAGTACCGAGGTCTGCATGATATTTTAGGTTACTAAATCGTTTATTATATGAAAACGGTGAAATAAAAGTAGTGTGCTGCGTAGGCAGTATTGAAATACAAATCGAAATATAGTAAGGTTAAAGTACTACCGAAATTATTGAACGTAGTTTCTAACGTTTCGAACGAAGGCCCTCAGAAACTACGTTCAATAATTTCGGCAGTACTCTAACCTTACTATATTTCGTTTATTATATGGCTATTATTTCAAGCTTTTCTTCACTTATTGTAGCCTATACATGTATTAAGACTAGTGTGAAAATCTTAAAAATTTACTGCAGCAAAATCAACTTATAATAGTAATCTTTTAAAGGGCAAGGACAACAAAAAACATAATTTTTATTTCTTGCTTTTCTTTCCAAAACAATACTTACTAATGTACTCCAAAAAATATGAACGACTTTTGTCAGCAACAACATCGGAATTTTCGGCAAAAAGCAATCTTGTTTACCGCCATCTTGAACAATTTTTTGATATACATCTGACGTCACAAGCTGGGTAAAGCAAAATCTTTATTTAGTTATATCGATACGTAAGCATGTCAGAAGTACGTTTTTAGTGAATGTTGTTTTCAGATCTTTACACTACAACACTTTCAAAAGGATGGAAAGCACGTGAATATCAGAAAGGTGCGATTTTATGATATTTGCCCAGCTTGTGACGTCACTAACTTCCAAGTTAGTAAGGCAAAGTATTGAACCAAGATGGCGGATAGGATTGTGTTTGGCAGGAATTAGTACTTGTTGTTATCGGAAAAAATTGTTCCATTTACTTGGATTACCTCATTGTAAGTATGTTTATTAATCAGAACATCGTAAATTGAAAAATTTGACTTTTATTGCTCTTACCCCTTAATACACATCTTAAGATTAAAAATACAATGGATTTACAAATATAATAGTCAATGTAGGTAATAGGTTCCAGGATAGTGGACCGGATACGGAAAATTATGGACCGTTGTCCAATATGCCTTTTCATGGACCGTGCGTTGACCAGTCAGAACTCAGGATATTCAAATTATCCATACAATAATAAATTTAATTAATTTTTAATTAGTAGATAACATATTTCTCACAAATCATTAACAATTGAAAAGAAAGTAATACTTAGAAGTATATAAAAATCGGAGGAAGATTACGGTCAATTTCTCCCCAAATATAGACCTTATTTGAAACTGGTCGCCGACTGATTAGAATTATTTTATATGCATATAGATTAGCCTTTATGGACTCGTTTTCGTGTGAGAAATTCAAAATAATTTTTACTTTAAACCATTTTATGCTAAAAACATATATAAACTATTCTTTATTGTACAAGTATGTTTCTCAAGCATAAAATGATAAAAAGGGTAAAAATCAAGCCTTCGGACTATGCGTCCTTCGTCAGGGTAAAATGGTTCAAACGAGCTGAACTATTGAGATAGATAGATAGATAGATAGATAGATAATTTAGATAGATAATTTATTAAAAATAATTACATCGCAGCCCTAGAGCTGAATTGCGTAATTACATATTTACATATATAAGAAGGTATGAATAAGACAAAAGTTTATAATAATACATGTGAATGCAACAAGTATATCAAGAATAATTTACAATTTCAGTATTTATAATTGTTAAGACTGCACATCATAGGAATAAAAGTTCTCTGGTAGCGCTTAGTATAAATTCGAGAAATGTTGAATGTTTTCTTTTTCCTAAGATTGTACTTTGGTTGATGTCTTTGTGGAAGTAGTTGATGTAATTTGTGATTGTTCGTGTATGATCTTTTGGAATAAATCGTCACACAGATCGTGTCTCCGACTTTGTAGCGTTGATAACTGGAATTTTTCCAGATTTTTCTGGTACGACTGTCCTGGAGATAAGATTGAGAACACACGTTTTTGAACTCTCTCAAGATCGTCGTTTAGGTAGTTTGGGATAGAATGGTGAAAAACAGGTGCACAATACTCAAGCACAGGTCTGATGCAGGTACAGTAGAACAAGATGATATCTTTTACTGGTACTCCTGCACGTTTTAGCGGAACTATGAAATACAAACGTTTGTTTGACTTCTTTATAACGTTGTTGATATGGTCATTCCAAAGTAGATTGTTACAAATAGTCACTCCAAGGATCTTGGCATGGTTGACAATGTCTAACTGCTTTCCATCCACGAGTATTGAGTCAAAATAATATTTTTGTTTCTTAAAATCTATGATCATCTCTTTGCACTTATCTGCGTTTAGTTGTAATTTGTTTTCGTTTGACCAAACTTGAACAACAGAAGCATCACTTAGGATGGTGCTGTGATTGTCTTTTTTAACAACTTCGGCGACGGTAGTATCATCGACATACGTCCATTTACTTACGTTTGGGAATCTCAAGTCTATTTACATATGCAAATTATCAAACTTATAAAACTACAAAGGATTACTACAAAGGACTAATTAATTAAAACTACTAAAATTGATCAACAATGTTTAAAGTGCCCCTAACTCCAAATATATTTTTTTTAAAAAAAATCAAATTACTGTGGTTTGTTGAGTACCTCAGTCCAAAAATTTCTTGCTATGGATGAATTCTCGATTTTCTATGCCCTGTTGAAATGTCGAAAATCGCCGCCATTTTGGTTCACGGCCGAGTTGCAAGCAAAGTTTCAAAAGGCATGGAACCAGCACATTTATGACGTAGATTCCGGAACGCCTAGATTGCTCGCTCACTTGAATAATGAGAACAGGTAAGTGCGTTTGATTTTTCTGATCATATAAACTAAATGAGATGATACGAAGCTATACCCTTCAGGCGGTTATACGTTGCGAATGACTAATTTCTAATCTTAATACTATTGTATTTTGTATACATTGTCAGGTATAAATACTACCGCTCTATCGCTTCTATGTCAACGGACTCTTTCTCTAGAACTAGGATGAGCCAAAAACATTGGGGCACTTTAAAAACTCTTCCTAATAAGTGGTTTATATACTTCAGCGAGTGTTCTTCCATTTTCTCTGTTCCAAATACCATTTCTCGCCTTTTCAATAAGCCATGCTTCCTTCCATTTCCTTTGTGACCATCTATTTTCTTTACATACAATCTTTACATCCTCCCATGCCACCGAGTGTTCATTATCATGTGTATGTTCTGCTAACGCTGAATTGTCAGTCCTTACAACGTACGCACCTGTGATGTGATGTGATGTTCATCCTTTCGTGTCCCCAAAGCACGTCCCGTCTCTCCGATATACTCCACATCACAGAATGGGATAGAATATATAATTCCAGTTTGCTTTAGATTTGGCAGCGGATCTTTAGGTTTCATGAGGCAATCTTTTAAAGTAGACAAAGGTTTTATGGGCACCTTTATGTTGCGCTTTTCCAAAACTCGTTTTAATCTTTCTGTAGTGCCTTGAATATAAGGGAGGACTACTAGACCATCATTATTTCTTTCTTCTCTTCTTACCGTGGTGTCGGTGTTGAAACTACGTTTGAATTTTCTGTTCACATTTTGTAAAAACTCCCTTGGGTACCCATTTTTCATTAATGAATTGAATACATGTTTCTCCTCTTGCTTCTGGTCTTTCTTATCGGAATTAACTCTCGCAGCTCTGTAGTAAAGAGTCCTGGCTACGGAGACCTTGTGCTGAATGGGATGGTGAGACGCGTAATGCAAATATCGGTCCGAATGTGTTGGCTTGCTATACACCGTTGTGCTGATTGTTCCATCTCGATTCACAATGTTCATTGTATCTAAAAATGGGATGCCGTTTTCTTTATACTTCTCAACTGTAAACTGAATATGCTGATTCTGGTTATCCAAATAATCATGGAACTGGGCTATCTGTGTCTTCTTTAAAGCTGCAAGGGTGTCGTCGACAAACCTATGAAATAATCTTGGTCACTCTGGGAAGGTATTCAGGGCTTTATATTCCAAATCTTCCATCACCAAATTGGCAATCACAACCGATATTGGCGAACCCATTGCTGTGCCATGAATCTGCTTGTAGAATGTATCTTTAAATTGGAATTCTGTCAACTTTAAACAGAAATCAAGAAGCTCTACGGCATCCTGAGGCGTCAGCGGTGTCCTTAAATGTAATGTTCCATCATTTTCCAACTTCAATGCTGCGATTTGTATGGCTAGCTCAATAGGAATAGATGGAAATGGAGAACGGTTATAGCGACGACTTCGAAGAGAACTTGACACTTACTCGAAAGATTTAAGAACAATGACTATAAAGAACCATCAAAAGAAACTCAACACTTGGAACAGGAAGAGAATGGATTCGGAGAAAGAAGATGCTGTCGACAGATCATCGACGTTCTCTTCGTTTATATTAATTCTTAAAATAGTATATAAATTTGCAATACCCAGAGAAGTTAATGGATTATTTATCCAGACGAAGCAATATTTATAATAAATGTTTGCGCGATTCCACTTTATTACATTTACCCAAAGCAAAAACAACGGCTGGTCAAAGTACTTTTCAGTACTCTGCTGCCAGGGACTGGAACAGTCTACCAAGACATATCAGAGAACATACTTCTCTTAACTTTTATAAACACGATCTCTATCATTTTTATTGGATTCGGATAAATCCAGTCATATGTAGTATATAAATGTAACGTGTTTTCTTATTTATAGTGTCTTGTTTTCTTATTCATAATATCTTGTCTAACAATGGCAGGGGAACCACAACACTATGATATAGTGTTGTGGTTCCCCTGCCATTGTTAAACCTGCTGTTACTTATATGTTTATTTCTATGTATGTTACATATGGCGAAGTTGATAAGATAAGATAAGATAAGATAAGATAAGATACGACACGACACGACACGACACGACACGACACGACACGACACGATACGATACGATAAGATAAGATAACGGGGACGGGGACGGGGACGGGGACGGGGACGGGGACGGGGACGGGGACGGGGACGGGGACGGGGACGGAGATAGAGATAGAGATAGAGATAGAGATAGAGATAGAGATAGAGATAGAGATAGAGATAGAGATAGAGATAGAGATAGAGATAGAGATAGAGATAGAGATAGAGATAGAGATAGAGATAGAGATAGAGATAGAGATAGAGATAGAGATAGAGATAGAGATAAAGATAAAGATAAAGATAAAGATAAAGATAAAGATAAAGATAAAGATAAAGATAAAGATAAGATAAAAATAATCGCAGAGGTCGAAAGCTCAATATTTAGATTGGATAATACACATAAAGCTGATATAAGAACAAAAGTGACAAGCTATACAACAAGTTGAATAGGACAGATGGTGCACGTCCCATCCCAGGTTTGAACTCGATCTCGTTTGCGCGCAAACCGAACTTATGGTACACGTTTATATTTTTATCTTAAACCTTGTTTGGAGGAATAGAGAGCGTTTTGAACAGCCTAAGTGTCTGAATTGGCAGAGATAACGTATAGACTTGGATTAACAGCATATCATGAATATTATATTCAGTAAGTCATCACAGAATTATTACTAAACCTCATTTATAAGCGAAGAAATCGTAAGAATATGGGGCGAGGAATCACTTCGAGAAGTCGAACTCAAGATATTATGAGGAGTCGATTCGAAAGTGGCGATATATAAACGAAATATTATTTGGCAACGGGTTGGCTCAGTGGATAAGCCATGTGTAGAAACCTCATTAAAAAGGTGATTAGCGAATGAAACAATCGGACTTGTTTAGGCGGAGCTGTAACCGTAGAGAAAATACGACATCACGTCCTCTTATTCAGGAGATGTAGGGGATAAGGGTTATTGCTATCTTATCTTCCTCTTATCTTCCCATATCTTCCTTATTTTCCATTATCTTCCCCCATCTTCCTTATCTTCCCCATATTTGAACAAATGTACGGTATAAGAGGATAATGGGTAAAGGAAGTATTATCGGAGAAACATTTGATCATGCAAGTTGGTGTTTAACGAGTACATCTGGAGACGGATTAAAGAACTAAAGAATACTTGTGATAAACACGACGAAGGGTCAATTTGGATGAAACTGATTTAACAACGAACTTGCGATGTTTATTAGATTGTATAGTGTGCAAGAAAGCTTAAGTCAAGTGTATAATTTTTTCGGAAGAAAAAAAAATAAAGTAAGATTTATTTTTACCTCGTGAAAGGTGCTGCGGTTGTAGTAGAACTAACCATCCTAGTCAGAAACAAACATAGTTGCCTAACAGATGATGAGCAATGGAGATCGTGCTACGAAGAGACCAGGACAAACGTCGACGAGCGAATCTGGATAGAGTTCAACGAAGCGGGACAGGCGTTGAAATTACGAAATCAAAGAGACTCAAAAAACGTCAGAGAAAATGGTTGAGCCGATGGAAAATGACGACTCGACAAATATTCTTTCTATATCTGTTATGTTTAGCTGTCCATTAAAGAATCTGTACGAAGTAAAAGACACTGGTGTAAAATTTAAGAGTACGACAAAGGATCCTCGGGAGGCTTACGAGGAGTATCTTCTTAAAAATTCTAGAAACTCAACGACGAAAATCAATCTGAACTAATTATATGTGTTATGAGAACATCATCGAGTTAATCCAAAGTTAAATTATGTTTTAAGTTAAATAAATTACTTGGACTATATAGTGTGTAAGAAAGATGTGTAATTTTATATGTGTGTAATTTTATCTGAACAAAAATTAATAAAGACATACGGCCAACATTATAATAAGTAATATAAGTAATATAAGTAATAAGTAATATTGGGCATTTCACTCGATTACATAGCATGTTCTAAGGATTTTGGGTGAAGGAAAATTCGAGTGTAGAATATATACATTTTAAGACCAAACCGGGACCAGGAATTGAACCCACGACCTTGCGATTCTAGTGCAATGCTCTGACCCAGTGGTCACGGAGGGCGTTGCCGAGAACTTGATCGCGAGTTCTGTATATAATAAGGTGATAATGCCAGGAGAGAATTGGGTATATTATACTTATAATATACCCAATTCTCTCCTGGCATTACCACCTTATTATAATACAGAACTCGCCATCAAGCTCTCGGCAACGCCCTGGTCAGAGCATTGCACTAAAATCGCAAGGTCGTTGGTTCAATTCCTGCCGGAAGGCCTGTGTAGTTGCATTTTTCGCAACATTATAATAGTTCTTTGTAATTTATTTTTATATTTATAACAAATTACAGTGTGCATATTGACAGCTAATTATTTACAAAAACAAATGTTTCTAAATAAATTGTCCTGCGTTTACGGTTTCTTCTAGCGCACCCATTTCGTAGAGATATCGTTTGTTTCTCTGTTGTCAAAGCACTGCTCGCTCTTTATATTTGATATTTTTCGCTTTTGATATTTTCCGTTTTTTTGCGTTGTTTATTATTTATGGACTCCCAATGCTGCTCTCTTAGATAATTATTGAAGTTTGTTGCCATTTCCTCTTGTCTCCTTATAATGTTTTTCAAAGTTTTCTCCATATTTAGTTCTGTGCTGCCTGCGATAGTTTCCTTACTCTGTAAAGGTACACACATTCCAATTTTATTCCATTTTAGCTATTTAGCGCGTTCTTTGGTATCCATGTGATGTACTTGCAACAGAAGACATGACAGTTTCTACGTGTGCAACCCATGTTTAGTTCTTTACTCGAGCAATGACAGAAAGCATTTGACATTTTTTGGAGCATGTTAGATGCTTTTATTAGGCCCGTTTAGGCCTTAGTTGGCCTTTTTTGGCCCGTTTTGACCTTTTGGCCCGTTCAAAGATACCCCACCACCCCCAGGGCACCCCCAAAGATACTACCAATACCCCTTGGGTGCCCCCCAAAGATCTACCAATACCCCTAGGGTGCCCTCAAAGATTGCTCTTAAAAGAGCCTATTTTTTTGTTTGGGGTTATAGAGACAGCCACATATTGTTGACTGCCCTCAAAACATTGCGGCATTCACCTTCAAGCCATTAACTGTCCTCCTTAAGGTGGTCTTAGACCCTAAAAAAGTTTTCTACTCCACATACGCCTCGTGGAATGTAGACTGATAGCAGGATGTCTTTAACAGGTTCTCCTGTCCCTCAGTTTGCGATTCACGAGCCACGAAAGTGATCATAAGAAAGCCTACGAAGCTTTGCTTGTATTTATATCCCCCCTTTCAGATACTCTAATGCTAATGTCGTTAATATTCATAGTTTAGCCCCATAATATATGTAAGCAAATGTTTGAGAAACGGTGTCTTTCCCATCGTTGGGGTTCTGAGTATACACCCCCTATTTTAAGTCTTTAAGCATTATGAGTATATTTCGTTTGTATTCCTTCGAACAAATTGGTGGCTCTTAAAAGAGCCGTTTTTTGTTTAGGGCTATATCGCAACCCAGAGACAGCCGCATGATGTTGATTCCCCGCAAAACATTCCTGCAATTACGTCCAAACCGTTAAATATACGTCTTAACTCTTCCACACACGCCTCGTGCATCACAGACTGACAGCAGGATGTCTTTATCTGCTTCTGTTTGTCCATCAGTTTTTGCCAAGTATAGGAAACAAAACTTGGATGTATCGTATGTTCTTCGACAGTACGCGCACCGAATTTCTTCCTCTTGGGAGGTGGAGGTAATATCCATAGTTGCAAACATCTGGCATGTGCAAAATGCTTACAACAAGGAGTTGATAAAGCATATCGCTGTCCTCTTCTTACACTCTCTAAACAGAAGTGGCACTCTTCTTCTGTGTCTGGATTCTCGGCAGTTACCAAGAGTCCAAACAGTTCAAATATTTTACTTGGTAAAATTTGATCAGGTGATGGCAACACTCCAACTTGGTCCGTACTCATCCGCAATGTTTGAGTGTATTTGTGATGTTATTTGGTTCGTTCCGTATTTATAAAGTTGGAACATGTTCACTTTACTTATCGTTAGGCCTAATCATTTCATGTCAAACTGAACGTTTTGGTGTTCTATTTTCTTTAGTATGCTGAAGACAATGGCTATAGACCACTTCGTGAGTTTGTTCCAGAACGTATACGCCAACTCTACTTATTAAGCCCACGCGACCAAACATTTACTCACACCCTAGAACTATGAATGTTTTTCCTAATGATGCCAATATTTGTAGAAACTTATCAAAATACTATATTTTTAATACTAAACCTTGTAATTTAGAGCTTGCATTACCCCATATTCCTCACTCTTTTTGTGCAATGTGTGTGTGTTTTTCAGAAGGTATACGCCAACTCTACTTATTAAGCCCACGCGACCAAACAATTATTCACGCCCTAAATCTATGAATGTTTTTTCTAACGATGCCAATATTTGTAGAAACTTATCAAAATATTATATTTTTAATACTAAACTTGTAATTTAGAGCTTGCATTCTATACCCCACATTCCTCACTCTTTTTATGCAATATTCTGCTATAATTGAATTGGCGCCATTCTTCGTCGGACCAGTTAGCCATGAGCAACATGAGTTACTCTGTTTGAATATAATATTCACGAGATGCTATTAACTCGTGAGTAAATGAGTAACTCATGAGTAAATGAATAACTCATGAGTAACTCATGAGTAAATGAGTAACTCGTGAGTAACTCATGAGTAAATGAGTAACTCGGGAGTAACTCATGAGTAAATGAGTAACTCGGGAGTAACTCATGTTGCTCATGGCTAACTGGTCCGACGAAGAATGGCGCCAATTCAATTATGGCAGAATATTGCATAAAAGGAGTGAGGAATGCGGGGTATATACTGCAAGCTCTAAATTACAAGTTCAGTATTAAAAATATAATATTTTGATAAGTGTCTACAAATATTGGAATCGTTAGGAAAAACACTCATAGATTCAGGGCGTGAATAATTGTTTGGTCGCGTGGGCTTAATAAGTAGAGTTGGCGTATACGTTCTGAAACACACACACACACACACACACACACACACACACACACACACACACACACACAAACACACACGTTGCATAAAAAAAGAGTGAGGAATGTGGGGTAATGCAATTCTTTAAATTACAAGTTTAGTATTAAAAATATAGTATTTTGATATGTTTCTACAAATATTGGCATCATTAGGAAAAACATTCATAGATTTAGGGTGTGAATAAATGTTTGGTCACGTGGGCTTAATAAATCAGCGTGGGCTGATCAAATTTTACCAAGTAAAATATTTGAACTGTTTGGTAACCGTCGAGAATCCAGACACAGAAGAAGAAGAGTGCCACTTCTGTTTAGAGAGTGTAAGAAGAGAACAGCGATATGCTTTATCAACTCCTTGTTGTAAGCATTTTGTGCATGCAAAATGTTTGCAACTATATTCACCTCCACCTCCCAAGAGGAAGAAATTCGGTGCGCGTACTGTCGAAGAACATACGATACACCCAAGTTTTGTTTCCTATGCTTGGCAAAAACTGATGGACAAACAGAAGCAGATAAAGACATCCTGCTGTCAGTCTGTGGTGCACGAGGCGTGTGTAGAAGAGTTAAGACGTGTCTTTAACGGTTTGGACGTAATTGCAGGTATGTTTTCCGGGGATCAACATCATGCGGCTGTCTCTGGGTTGCGATATAGCCCTAAACAAAAAACGGCTCTTTTAAGAGCCACCAATTCGTTCGAAGGAATACAAACGAAATATACACATAATACTTAAAGACTTAAAATAGGAGGTGTATACTCCAGAACCCCAAGACGGGAAAGACACCGTTTCTCAAACATTTGCTTAATTATTGGGCTAAGCTATGAATATTAACGATATTAGGATTAAGAGCATCAAAAAATTGAATCTCTAATATAAATACAAACTCCACCCCCATTTCGAGATCTATCTTTCCGTATTAGATTGTATCCACAAATATTTGCGAAAGCATCCGGGAAAAAAGTATCTAGCCTAGTTTCATTTAGTGCAAGCACATCGAAATTTTCATTCATTCTCGGAGATTCGTTTCCTATGTTGTTCGTTCCAACATGTAGGACAATTTCGTCAGGCTCTCTTCGTATCAAGGGCTTCAGGAAATCGTCCATGTCCTGTATAGTGGCGCCAGAAAATGATTTTACTGCTACTTGCCGTTCATGGTTTGACCATTCCCAGCCATGGACGTGTTGTAGAATGGAGTCACCGGCTATAATAACAGACTTTCTTTTAGATTCTCTGTTGGCCCCGTCACTCTGAACGCTATCGGATTTGTCGGCATCAATTAAGATTACACTATGGTTATCGTCGCGTTTGTCAGCATCGGGTAAGTTGACAGGATCAGTTTCTTTGCTCATCTCGGACTTTGCATCTTTTTTACTGCGTTTCTTCTTTGTCTTTTTCTTCTTAGGTGTGGTTTTCTTGTTTGTAGAAGAAAAAGCTATTTGCATATCATTGGTTGACTTTGCAATTATACTAATCCCTGGGGAATCAAATGAGTTGTATGTTGATCCGCCCTAGGCATTGTTTTTTGGTTGACAAACTTCTGCTTATTTGACCGACCATATTCATTTATTTGGCAGTAAAACTGAATTTTATCGTTAACAGTTTGAGACTGCACATGTTTATTTGCTGCTACGCCGCAATGTTTCGTTTGTAAAATTAGGTCGGCCTCAGGATTGTTTGGTGGTTCGTTACAATGAGATCTTGATGTCCTTGATGACAACGGTTCAGTTTCTGCCTTAAACAGCCTATCTTTTAGGATTACAATTTCTCTGTGTAGAAGATCATTCTCTTTTCTAAGGGCATGACATTCGCACGGTTTTCTTTCGAACGAGTTAAGCTTCACCCATACCAGGACCAAATCCAGCTTTACTTCAGCAACTGCCACAGATAGTTTACGGCACTCGAGACAGTCCAAAGAGTCATCCCCACTAGTGGCTGAGGCTTCATGTTTACTGACGAAGTCGACATGATTGCCAGAGCTTCGTTCGCTTTCAAGACCTAGAACCAGCCTCTGTTGTAATTCACTCTTATTGCCAGATTTCTTTAGGCCCCTTCTTTCCATTTCTATTTTGAGTTCATCAACTTTCAACTTTGTGATTTTATTCAAAATGTCCGATGTGGACTCATCAACTTTCTCGGCCATTACACCCTTTTCTTCTTGATTATACTTGCACTTTAGTGCAAGTATAATCAGACGCTTGTTGAATGAATTAACTACTTATATGGTCACGTAATTTAATAACACTGAACAACATAAACCTTTCCAATTCAGTATTTCATCGTCGAGTACCTTCGTGAGCTATACACAATGTTAAAGCTTCAACATGGAGCAGTTTCCTATCATTTCATCTATATACGAAATTAAATCACGCTACAAAGTTATTCTAGCTGATTTAGCCTACTTAGTGACATTCTTGTGGGTTTTCGTCATAAACACTTGGCTATACCTTGAATTATGCAGAATCATGCGCAGAAAAGGTGCGCAATGCAAAAATTAAGAATCACCTTAAACTAAAAGCGCTAGGATGCAAGACTCTAAGCTCCTATTTGTAGGAAGGCTCATCAAATCACTCCCAATACGACATTACTGACATGGATTCGATGCAAAGTGTATAGTTGAATGTCAAAATATATATATATTTTTTATCTGAGGTTTCTTGTATTGTTATATGGAGGTTTGTATTTCCAAGATGGCAAGAGACGACGTTAAAGTAGGCACACTTTGCATATACAAATCTTCTGTTGCAAGAGAAACATTACCAAATTCGGCAAATGTTATTTACCGGCTGGATGGTCCCTACTAGAAACATATTTCACGGTAAATAACGTATTTACTTTTTTATTAATTGTACAATTTATAATTTACATAATTAGGTAAATTAACTTAATTGAATTAGGTAGTTGCGTAATCGAGATGACGTTCACGTGATATTCAAAAGTCCAAAGTTTATCGTGATGAATTTGCGGTATAAAACACTCCTAAAGGCCAGACAAACAAAGAAGCCGGAACTGTGGACAAAATACCGAGAGTTGAGGAATAGAGTAACGCAAGAGGTCAGGTTTGCCAAAACCAAATATTATGCAGAGCTGTTTGGTAAAGTAAAAGATTGCAAATCGTATTGGAAGTTGGTCAAGAACGCTGCTGGTAGCCAAATGACGCAACCAATACTGGGGATCAGGAGAACGGACGGAACAATGGAAATCTCAGACCTGGGGAAAGCAGACCTGTTGAACGAGCATTTTTCCACGGTGGGTGAAAAGTTGGCAAATGAACTTCCTGCATCTAATCAAGAAGATTATCTCAGCCACATTACAGGTATAACCTCAACAGTGATGCACATTGCATTGTCGAATGATGCTATTTCACAGAACCTAAAGAAACTTAAGGCTGATAAAGCATGTGGACCAGACAGAGTCGCACCCAAACCACGGGCTTTAGGAAAGGCTCAGTATGGCTCGAGTGAACAGTTGTTTCAGCATACGATTATAAACAAAAAATTGTGTGTATTTGTCTTACCTTAATGTTCAATGAACTTTCTTATGTATGATACAAAGTCTATGGTATCTTGAAATACGTTACAATCGCTTCGCAGTCTTCCTATATTCACTGAATATCCTTCGATTTGAACGGCCATGTTTACTAGGCCTAATCCTTCAAACTGTCACGCGGCTTACGAGGCTTGAAACAAAAAACAAGAGGGTAGGATATTTGGATTTTTTCATCGTCAAGAGCGAGATGAAAGGACACTACCGTATATGGCACAAACGTGTCCCCAACTTCCATATATGGCACAAACGTGTCCCCAACTTCTATATATGGAAACAACCTGTCCCCGTTAATTTTTAAAACAAGCCGTTACTCTGACGTCAGAACGTTCATCCCGCTCTTGACGATTCAAACAGATCACATGGTATGCAAGCCAAATAGTTGATTGGTTTAGAAGAGTAACACACCCACTTTGATCCTACCCTCTTGTTTTTTGGTTTCAAGCAGCACTCGTAAGCCGCGTGACAGTTTGAAGGATTGGGCCTAGTAAACATGGCCGTTCAAATCGAAGGATATTCAGTGAATATAGGAAGACTGCGAAGCGATTGTAACGTATTTCAAGATTCCATAGACTTTGTATCATACATAAGAAAGTTCATTGAACATTAAGGTAAGACAAATACACAATTTTTTGTTTATCATCATATGCTGAAACAACTTTTCACTCGAGCCACACTGAGCCTTTCCTAAAGCCCGTGCCCAAACTATTAAAATATCCCGGGGATGCTTTAACACCATCTTTGATGTCACTATATACAACCAGTATGACATCTAATCTGGTCTCTAACACGTGGAAATCTGCCAATGTGATGCCCTTGTTAAAAAAAGAAGACGAAGCAGATAGACAAAATTACCGCCCGATATCTTTGTTATGCGTGCCTGGTAAAATTATGGAAACAAATGTTGGTTCAACAGTTACAACTCACATTACAGAAAATCGCCTCAGTAATTGTCGACAGTGGGCTTACAAAAAGGGACATTCCACTGAGTTGTTGCTAGTGAAGATAACTGAAGATTGGCGAAAGGAGCCTGATGACCACCAAGTGGTTGGTATTGTAATTTGTCGACTTTCGAAAGGCATTCGATTCCACATCCCACTTGGTATTACTACAAAAACTGCAAGGTCTTGGTATTTCAGGAGACCTTTGGTCTTGGATTGCTGACTGTTTGTCTGATCGTTCGCAGGTAACGGTTGTAAATGGGTGTCAATCACGGCCCATGCCAGTAAAATACGGTGTGCCTCAGGGATCGGTGCTTGGTCCAGTTCTGTTTTCTTTGTTTTGTAATAACTTACCTGATATATGTGAAGACGGTGAAGGGGATATATATATATATATATATATATGTACGTGTGGGTTTTGGTCTACGAAACGCAGAGTGCTCGATAACATATAGTTAGAGCAAATATAGATTTTCGCTTACCTCAAAAGTCTGCAACAGGCTGTTTCATCTAAAAAAGAATCTTCAGGCAGATGACAATTTTCGAAAAACAGGGTGTGCTTATATCCTTCCTGCCGAAACGTGGGAGTGTGGGGGCGAAACAATACATGCATTCATGGCTTTTGTTGCGCTGTTTGCGCGGAATTTATTTCGAAGACGACAATGACTGATAATTTCTGCTCTTTTGTTGAGTAAACAATTCTTGTTTTTATCTTTCAAAATATAAATTTTTTCTTCTAAACATAAATTACATCGTTTTGAACCTCCCGTGTACGAAATAGAATGTTTTAAAATTTGCCAATTAATACTAAAATCCTTATTGTTTTCTTTCAATGCCCAAATATATTTCGAAAGTTCGGTGTCGTTTGCATGCTTTTTATGCTGAAAAGATTTAGTGTGGTTGGCCAATCGCTCTTTGAATGTGGTTGAAGTCATGCCAATGTAATTCTTGATCGTGTTTGTGCTGTTTACTGTGACTGTTGCTTTGTATACTATGTCCCACTTAGAAAACAATGCACGATTGGCAATTTTTAAAACATTCTATTTCGTACACGGGAGGTTCAAAACGATGTAATTTATGTTTAGAAGAAAAAATTTATATTTTGAAAGATAAAAACAAGAATTGTTTACTCAACAAAAGAGCAGAAATTATCAGTCAATGTCGTCATCGAAATAAATTCCGCGCAAACAGCGCAACAAAAGCCATGAATGCATGTATTGTTTCGCCCCCACACTCCCACGTTTCGGCAGGAAGGATATAAGCACACCCTGTTTTTCGAAAATTGTCATCTGCCTGAAGATTCTTTTTTAGATGAAACAGCCTGTTGCAGACTTTTGAGGTAAGCGAAAATCTATATATATATATATATGTATGTATGTATGTATGTATGTATGTATGTATGTATGTATGTATGTATGTATGTATGTATGTATGTATGTATGTATGTATGTATGTATGTATGTATGTATGTATGTATGTATGTATGTATGTATGTATGTATGTATGTATGTATGTATGTATGTATGTATGTATGTATGTATGTATGTATGTATGTATGTATGTATGCTGATGATACCACCATTTATGTAATTGGCCCTAATCATGATTTAGTTGTTATAGTACTTAACAAAGTTTTACGTAAGTTATATGATTGGTGCTGTCATAATCTCTTGACACCACACCCTGGTAAAAGTGAATTTATGATACTCAGTCGAGGTCATTTTGTGGGGCCGTTACAAGGGATTAAATTAGGAAATAGTTACATTAAACAAGTTGAGTGTTTAAGATGTCTAGGTATTGAAATAGATAGCAAATTATTAAAGTGGAAAATTCATGTTAAAGAATTGATTAGGTCGTTCGTACAGAAACTTAATCTTCTAAAGTCCCTTTACTTTTTACGAACCAAGGCTAAGACTGACTTTTATTTTAAAGTTATATTACCTTCAATTACATATGGACTAACAATATGGGGTTCATGCGGAAAAACCCTATTTAGCGAGCTAGAGCGTATACATGTACGGGCTGCCAAACTTATTTACGGTTTGGATTGGCAAACGCCAACAGAGGACGTTTTCGCTCAAACAAAGTGGAAATCACTCGAGGAGTTACACTCGCAGAGGTTGTTACATCTAGTACATAACTGTTATTACGGTCACTCCCCTATTCCACTACAGTCATTATTTCTAAAATACAATTGCAATTATAATTTAAGAAGAAAACTGATTGTTATTCTACCTAAGCCTAAAACTGATTTCTTACAGAAATCAATTTCCTATAAAGCTGCTGTTTTATGGAACTCTTTAGACAATAACACAAGAGCCATAGAGGACATTAACAGTTTCAAGCGTGTAATAAGGAAATAGTAATTATAATTGTAATATATTTAGTAGAATACGATAGTAAGAAAAAATGTAATATTATTATTATTATTATTATTATTATTATTATTATTATTATTATTATTATTATTATTATTATTATTTGATAACAAACAACTGCCGACATGCCGTGTGATAGACGATGAAAGGAAGCTTGGAACCTTTTTTGTGATAAAAAGAAACCCAAAACAGTCAAAACATGAAGATCTAGTTACGAAGGGTAGTCAGAATGCAGTTCCAGTGTTTTTAAAGTTTAGTTGATAAAGATTCTTCGTCGTTCTTCTTCGTCGCCTGCTCGTTATTGGCTGTTGGCTTGGAAAGTCGCTTTGAATACTCAGCTGACTGCATAAAAATTGAAAGCGCGTTGTTCCAGTTTGAAGACGAAAATGCTTGTAGTAAGCATTTGTAACTTTTTTCAAATACATGACACGACGAGGTTGACATGTGGAAATATTTGAAGAAAGGGTAAATACTTTTTAAAGGCGGTTTTGTTGAGTATAGTTACCCCTCAAACTAATTTAATTCGGAAAAAACTTTGGTGACCCCCAATTTTTTCCATTAAAACTTTCCTTGAAGTATGAGTAATCAATAGGCCGATTTAAAAAAAATTCCTGTAGAACGAAATTTTTTAAAAATTAACAAACATGATTTTTCCGAAGAAAAAAATTATTTGTTCTACAGAATTTTTTTAAAACCGGCCTATTGATTACTCATACTTCAAGAAAAGTTTTAATGAAAAAAAATGCGGGGTCACCAAAGTTTTTTTCGAATTAAATTAGTTTGAAGGGTAATTGGCAGCCATTTGGAAACGTCATTGTTGCCATAGCAACAACTGTTGGTATTTATTTGGTAAGAGTTTTTCATTGTCAGACTGTTTAATTATGCATAACATTTAGTTTTATTTTTTTCCCGAATTGTTTATGTACGTGTTTTGGACTCTCAAACTTTTATTTTCCATTTTTCAAGAAACTGTATGGAGCCACCTTAAAACGTTAGGCAAAACGTCCAAAAACTTGTGAACACAGTATTTTGAATCACTAAATGAAACCATTTAGAAGTATATATAAAAAACATACCACGAGAAGACAGAAAAGCTGAAACTTTTTGACACGAAACTGTCTTTCTGCTGTTGTCTAATTGGCAGCCATTTTGGAACGTCATTGTTGCCATAGCAACAACTGTTGCTATTTACTTGGTAGCAGTTTTTGATTGTCAGACTGTTTAAATGTGCATAACATTTAGTTTTATTCTTTTTCCGAATTGTTTAATCACGTGTTTTGGACTCTCAAACTTGTATTTTCCATTTTTCAAGAAACTGTATGGAGCCACCTTAAACTGATCTCATACGTCATTGAGCAATAATACTTTAAAACTTGTAAATAAAAACTTATAAATGTCGCTCATAAATTTTGCATTGTCACAGTTTTCCCAGCGTTTCCCAGTTTTAAAATTCGCTGTTTTCACATGCAGTCACATCAAAACCATTTGGATATCTGTTGAATACATTTTTTCTGTGGCAAGCGAAATGGTTATGAAAATCGATCAATTTTAAATGACAGAATGTAAAAAAAACAAAACTTTTTGGACCGCGGTGCAAGATACTTGTGAAATACCGCCCGCTCACGTAGCCCAGCAAATTAAAGGAAAGCCTAGGATTCCGCGCGCTCACGACTAATAAAAAATAATTTATTTTATTTTTTTGTCTTTTTCATTGAAATTTTCGAGCAGCTTATTATAGGAAAAGAGAAACATAAATGCCTACTTTCCCGTCATAATCGTTACCGTGATATAATACGAACCTCAATATTACAATAAATAAAATTTAGCTTAAAAAGTATTTTGGCATTCAGCTATTTACTTTATATAGAAACCATGCATATCAGTAATATAGTAGTTGGGGGGGGGGGGGGGGGATATATAGGCACTTTAAATTTTCTCTTCATGTTCCTCTGAGAATCTCTAGATCTTCTGAAATACAACAAAGTCAACTTGGCTAGAACAACTACTTACTTATTTTGCACCTCAAGTTTATCGTTTAACATAATCTTCTTCTCTTCGGTAATTTCACTGAAGCGCTTCCTCATTTCTAATGGAATTTTTTCCGTACAATTACTCACTCTTATTGCACCAAAAGCAGCCAACGCTGCGGTAAAAAAATGCCTAAAATAAAAAAATTAGAAACAATTCTTAACTAGCGAGATTATTGCAGGCATGCACTGTGTGCATATATACATATACATATACATATAAATATATATTATATATATATATATATATATATATATATTGTTGCACACATCTTTTGCTATATATACACACACATATATATATATATATATACTAAAGCAAGTTTGTAACATGGATGTTACAAAGCTGGCGGATGGTTCAAGAGTGCTCGATACCATGAAAGGTAGAGCGTAATAAAATAGTTAAAATGGTTTCGTCACTACTCCGAGTTTCACGCGTATTGCGATCTTCAGGTAACTGACAGTTCGGCTTCAATTATTCGTTTATATCATAGTCGGTGGGTTATTAATAGTTCTAACGTTCTCGTGCGGTGTTCGTCTGTGGTCGTTATTTAGTCGGTACTTGCTCGTGTGTCGGCACTTGGCGAATATTTCTGAACGTTTATTCAAAAGTGTTCTCTTGTCGGCTTCTCACGAAACGAAGAACCACACGTACAAATGAAGAAAAATGTAACTGCCGAGAACGCAACATCCATCAGTGCCCTATCCCTGGAAACTGTTTAGCAAAAAGCGTCATCTACCAAGCTGAAATAGTTACGAGCAATGACGGAGAATCCAGGAAATACATCGGCATGACTGCCAATGATTTCAAACAGCGCTATCGCAACCACACGAAATCTTTTCGAAACGAAAAGCACGCGAACGAGACGGAGCTCTCAAAATACGTTTGGGAACTTAAGAGAAAACAACAAGATTTCAGAATAAAATGGTCAATCATCAAACACGCTACAGTCTACCGAAATGGTTCTAGACGATGCAACCTCTGCCTGGAAGAGAAATTGCTGATTATGAAAGCCGACAAGAGAACACTTTTGAATAAACGTTCAGAAATATTCGCCAAGTGCCGACACACGAGCAAGTACCGACTAAATAACGACCACAGACGAACACCGCACGAGAACGTCAGAACTATTAATAACCCACCGACTATGATATAAACGAATAATTGAAGCCGAACTGTCAGTTACCTGAAGATCGCAATACGCGTGAAACTCGGAGTAGTGACGAAACCATTTTAACTATTTTATATATATATATATATATATATATATAATATATATATATATATATATATATATATATATATATATATATATATATATATATATATATATATATATATATATATATATATATATATATATATATATATATATATATATATATATATATATATATATATATATAGCAAAAGATGTGTGTAACAAGAATGTTACAAAGCTGGCGTATGGTTCAAGAGTGCTCAATACCATTACTGGTAGAGCAGAATAAATAAAATAAAATAGTTAGAATGTTTTCGTCGCTACTCCGAGTTTCACGCGTAACGCGATCTTCAGGCAACTGACAGTTCGGCTCTCTTTCCTCCGCAGAGGCGCGGGCATGCGGGCGAGGGAGAAGACGCGCGAGGAATGATGGGAAGAGGGAAAGAAAAGTAGCCTCTGCCAGATAATGTTATCAATATGGCGCCCAAATTCCGTGATGGACTAGGCACCAGACTCGGAATTTCAATATACAATCAAATTTAACTTACGGAAAAGTTGGAAATCCATAAATTGTGAATAAAAGACACATTTAAATTGCTGGCAGACAATTCTCAACTCGAGAATGTTAATATTGTTACACAAGGACAGGATTTTCCAGGTTTGAATTATGCAATTAAACATGTAAACAAACGCTAGCCGAGAAAGTTTATATCAAAAGTCGAAAAGACACTGAACTGTTGTAAACATAGATCTTACCTATGATAAGTTGCACGTATATACGTAGTGCACGTGGGACGTTTGCGAGCTTGGTGTGATGTAGAAAGTTAGCGCTGCATGTTCGTCGGCTTTGTTTATCAACGATTCAACGTTCGATATTAAAACGTTTGTCAGTGTGGCAGCGTTTCGAATTTTTTGATTCGTCCCGCAGGTGATTTCCATAGAAGAATTCAGAACTAATAACATCCAGAGCAACATTCTAGACTTAGATCTTGAAGAAAACATTGTACTTCGTGCAAACTATCGTCGCTATCTCCCATGACCAGAGAACCGCCGATTTGTTACTTTACTGAAATCTCTTCGTATTCAGTTCGTCTGCCGACTTGAAATTCGATGTTAAAAAATCCTTCTCCGGCGTACTTGCACTTATTGCAAAGCATTCTATATCTTCTTCTGCATTATGGTTATCGTAAAGAGAATAAAGAAGTCTAAATTAATTGAAATATAGTTTTCATCTAAATTGATTTAAAATGGCAGACACGTAAATAACAGCAAAAATCAAATAAATTCATGTAATCGCACTATTTCTTCACGAAAATCGTCATGCTAACCTTTGATACTTAGACCTTGAAGGGAGTGCTGAATTTCCCCCAAATCGTTGGGTTTTTATGCCATTTAGTAGCACTTACCGCAGAACCGCAAATCCTGCCACAGAACCGCACATTATCTGGCAGAGGCTTCTCGCCTCTTCTCGCCGTTTTTTTTTTTTTTTTTGAATGAATAATCTTGAATATCCAAAATAGCAGTAAAAACTAAATTGCTTAGGATTTACATCATAACGTATATAAGTTGAAATATTAAGTTATAAAAATACATGAATTAAAAAATAGAACAGTACAATTTAAGACTAAGCTTAAGAAGTGATATAATTTAAACTAAAGTTTCTGGATATTATAAACACGAGTAGCAGCTGGAACAAAGCTGTTCGAAAAACGATCTGTTCGACATTTAGGTTCTAATAAAGTAGCGTGAGTTCTCAAATTATATGTTAATACATTCCTTGGCGGAACTAGGGCATTCAATTTATGAGAAGGAGAAATCATATTCGAAAAAAACCGGTTGCAAAGTACAGATCTTCGTTCGTGTAGAGTTGTCAACTTTGCCCTTGACATAGAATCGATATACTTCAAAGCTGGAAATACAATTCTGAGCGCTCTCTTTTGGATATTTTCAATCTGGTCACTCAGGTGCTGAGGGAGGTTGAAATGCCACGCCTCACATGCATATTCCACAATTGGTCGTATATACGTACAGTACACGGAAAGAACGACTTCTGCAGGTAAGGCATTTCTCTGAAGAAGGCGTAAACCATACAAGCGCTTAGCAGCTTTCTTATGAACGTAGTCTACGTGGCTGTTCCATTTGAGATCGCTGGAGATCACCACGCCCAACAATTTAGCCTCAGAAACGGTGTCGATAACACGATCGTTGATAATGATCGGAGCGTAAAGAGGAGATTGGAAAGAAAAAGAAACACGCAGTTCCTTGGTCTTAGATGGGTTTAACTTCATGTTGTTGACAAGTGCCCAGTCAGAACATTCGGAAACGATTGATGGTAGACAAGACTGAGTATCTTTTGGGATGATTTCCCACAAAGTGGTATCGTCCACATACTTGACAGCATTATCGGAAACCACGAGGTCGTTGACCATGATTAAAAACAATAGGGGGCCCAACTTAGTACCCTGGGGAACTCCGGCGTTTATATTCTTCCAGTCAGAAAAATAAGGGCCGACACGGGTTCTCTGTTGTCGATCTGTTAGGAAATTTGCAATCCAGTTGGTCAACACCGGATGGACGTTCATGCGTATCAATTTGTTCAGCAAAATATTGTGGTCTATGCGATCAAATGCTTTTGAAAAATCAAGTAGGCATATCCGTAGGGAGGAACCACCTTTATCCATCGCCTCATACCATTGATGAAGTAAGTGTACAAGCGCCATATTAGTGCCCGAACCCTTTAGCGATCCAAACTGTAAAGGATCAATCTTGTCAGCAACCGATTTCAGGAGCCATTGATAAGGAAATGATTCTAAAATCTTACTGATGATTGGAATAAGAGAAATCGGCCGAAAGTCAGAGTCAACGTCCAAAGGAGGTGAACACTTCTCAATCGGTGTGACATTGGCAGACTTCCACAACGATGGAATAAATCCTTCACGGACTGATGCGTTAAAAATAGAGCACAAGGGGCGACTTAATACTGCGGTATTCTCACGAAGTAGCCAAGCAGAAATATTGTCTGGACCAACTGATGAATGGAGTTTGGACGAAAGCAATGCTTCTGCAGTGTCTTCAACAGTAATATAAAAATCAGTTGGAAATTCGTCGACGGTCAAGGGAGACCAGTTCAGAGAAGGAAGAGAGGATCCCACAGTAATAAACTTGTCACTGAGCAAGCTAGCAAGTTCCATGTCTGAGTAAGACTGACCTTCATGAGTAATGGTGGTAACACTTTTAGTGGACGAAAGGCCAGCAATACTTTTCACAGCTGACCACCATTTCCGAGGGTTGGACTGTTGGACATCAGCGATGTTATTCCGGTAATAAGAGGACCGCGCTTTCTTACAAAGAGCGTTAATTTTGTTCCTGTAAAATCTAAATGTCAAACCGTTCCCAACGGCCCATGCAGCCTGACGCTTAGGAATCAGATCCTTTATTTCTGGTGTAATCCAAGGTTTATCATTTGAATTAACTTTAACTCGTCTCAAGGGTAAGTACTCGTCAATGATATTGCTCATGACAGAAGAGAAGAACTTGTACTGATCATCACAGGATTCCATATGATAGAGCGGAGTCCAATTCACATTAGAGAGTTGAGCCCCAACAGTACGGCGATTCGCTGGGCGAGAATCTCTGACCAATCGAACTGACCTTGAACCGCAGTACTTGCTTGTCTGAAGGGGTTTGTACACGACTGAATTATAGTCGGAGTGACCAATTGGTGCTACCACTTCTGGAGGTTTATAGTAGTTAAAAAAGTTGGTAAAAATTTTGTCCAAAATATTCCTTCCTCTAGTTGCACTTTTAACCACTTTTAAGCACTTTTAACGCGCTTTACGATAGCCCGCACGCTTGCGACAATTGCCTGCAACTAACCAGAATAGAAGCCTCTGCGGAGGAGAGAGCAGTTCGGCTTCAACTAGTCCGAACTGTCAGTTGCCTGAAGATCGCGTCACGCGTGAAACTCGGAGTAGCGACGAAAACTTTCTAACTATTTTATTATTTATATATATATATATATATATATATATATATATATATATATATATATATATATATATATATATATATATATATATATATATATATATATATATATATATATATATATATATATATTCGCTTACCTCAAAAGTCTGCTACAGGCTGTTTCATCTAAAAACGAATCTTCAGGCGGATCTGCCTGAAGATTCTTTTTTAGATGAAACAGCCTGTAGCAGACTTTTGAGGTAAGCGAAAATCTATATTTGCTCTAACTATATGTTATCGAGCACTCTTTGCGTTTCGTAGACCAAAACCCACACGTATATATATATATATATATATATATATATATATATTAGATATATATTATATGTATATATATTATATGTATATTATATGTATATATGTATATGTATATATATATATATATATATATATATATATATATATATATATATATATATATAAATGATATTGGGCATTTCACTCGATTACACAGCATGTTCTGAGGATTTAGGGTGAAGGAAAATTCGAGTGTAGAATATATGCATTTTAAGACCAAACCGGGAGCAGTTGCGAAAAATGCAACTACACAGGCCCTCCGGCAGGAATTGAACCCACGACCTTGCGATTCTAGTGCAATGCTCTGACCACTGAGCCACGGAGGCCGTTGCCGAGAGCTCGATCGCGAGTTCTGTACATATAATAAGGTGGTAATGCCAGGAGAGAATTGGGTATATTATAAATGATATTGGGCATTTCACTCGATTACACAGCATGTTCTGAGGATTTAGGGTGAAGGAAAATTCGAGTGTAGAATATATACATTTTAAGACCAAACCGGGAGCAGTTGCGAAAAATGCAACTACACAGGCCCTCCGGCAGGAATTGAACCCACGACCTTGCGATTCTAGTGCAATGCTCTGACCACTGAGTCACGGAGGCCGTTGCCGAGAGCTCGATCGCGAGTTCTGTACATATAATAAGGTGGTAATGCCAGGAGAGAATTGGGTATATTATAAATGATATTGGGCATTTCACTCGATTACACAGCATGTTCTGAGGATTTAGGGTGAAGGAAAATTCGAGTGTAGAATATATACATTTTAAGACCAAACCGGGAGCAGTTGCGAAAAATGCAACTACACAGGCCCTCCGGCAGGAATTGAACCCACGACCTTGCGATTCTAGTGCAATGCTCTGACCACTGAGCCACGGAGGCCGTTGCCGAGAGCTCGTTGCCGAGAGCTCGATCGCGAGTTCTGTATATATAATAAGGTGGTAATGCCAGGAGAGAATTGGGTATATTATAAATGATATTGGGCATTTCACTCGATTACACAGCATGTTCTGAGGATTTAGGGTGAAGGAAAATTCGAGTGTAGAATATATACATTTTAAGACCAAACCGGGAGCAGTTGCGAAAAATGCAACTACACAGGCCCACTAGAATCGCAAGGTCGTGGGTTCAATTCCTGCCGGAGGGCCTGTGTAGTTGCATTTTTCGCAACTGCTCCCGGTTTGGTCTTAAAATGTATATATTCTACACTCGAATTTTCCTTCACCCTAAATCCTCAGAACATGCTGTGTAATCGAGTGAAATGCCCAATATCATTTATAATATACCCAATTCTCTCCTGGCATTACCACCTTATTATATATACAGAACTCGCGATCGAGCTCTCGGCAACGGCCTCCGTGGCTCAGTGGTCAGAGCATTGCACTAGAATCGCAAGGTCGTGGGTTCAATTCCTGCCGGAGGGCCTGTGTAGTTGCATTTTTCGCAACTGCTCCCGGTTTGGTCTTAAAATGTATATATTCTACACTCGAATTTTCCTTCACCCTAAATCCTCAGAACATGCTGTGTAATCGAGTGAAATGCCCAATATCATTTATAATATACCCAATTCTCTCCTGGCATTACCACCTTATTATATATACAGAACTCGCGATCGAGCTCTCGGCAACGGCCTCCGTGGCTCAGTGGTCAGAGCATTGCACTAGAATCGCAAGGTCGTGGGTTCAATTCCTGCCGGAGGGCCTGTGTAGTTGCATTTTTCGCAACTGCTCCCGGTTTGGTCTTAAAATGTATATATTCTACACTCGAATTTTCCTTCACCCTAAATCCTCAGAACATGCTGTGTAATCGAGTGAAATGCCCAATATCATTTATAATATACCCAATTCTCTCCTGGCATTACCACCTTATTATATATACAGAACTCGCGATCGAGCTCTCGGCAACGAGCTCTCGGCAACGGCCTCCGTGGCTCAGTGGTCAGAGCATTGCACTAGAATCGCAAGGTCGTGGGTTCAATTCCTGCCGGAGGGCCTGTGTAGTTGCATTTTTCGCAACTGCTCCCGGTTTGGTCTTAAAATGTATATATTCTACACTCGAATTTTCCTTCACCCTAAATCCTCAGAACATGCTATATATATATATATATATATATATATATATATATATATATATATATATATATATATAAAGGCCGAAACGGTACCGTCTGTAGTTAGATATCGCTCTATGGCCTTTAGGTCATATTGAGCGCTCTACAGGATGAGCCATTGCTGCTTACGCATTGTGCGCACGCTCACTCCTTGCAGTTTGAGCGCTCTGGCATGGTTTTGATGTCCCACAATTTGTGAGGCACCAAAGGTGACTTAAATAGCAGTTACCTTCACCTGCTCATCAGCACTACACTGATGAGGCCCAAAAGGCCGAACGGTACCGTCTGTAGTTAGATATCGCTCTATGGCCTTTAGGTCATATTGAGCGCTCTACAGGATGAGCCATTGCTGCTTACGCATTGTGCGCACGCTCACTGCTTGCAGTTTGAGCGCTCTGGCATGGTTTTGATGTCCCACAATTTGTGAGGCACCAAAGGTGACTTAAATAGCAGTTACCTTCATCCTGCTCATCAGCACTACACTGATGAGGCCCAAAAGGCCGAAACGGTACCGTCTGTAGTTAGATATCGCTCTATGGCCTTTAGGTCATATTGAGCGCTCTACAGGATGAGCCATTGCTGCTTACGCATTGTGCGCACGCTCACTGCTTGCAGTTTGAGCGCTCTGGCATGGTTTTGATGTCCCAGAATTTGTGAGGCACCAAAGGTGACTTAAATAGCAGTTACTTTCATCCTGCTCATCAGCACTACACTGATCCAAAAGGCCGAAACGGTACCGTCTTCGTCTGCAGGATGAAGGTAACTGCTATTTAAGTCACCTTTGGTGCCTCACAAATTGTGGGACATCAAAACCATGCCAGAGCGCTCAAACTGCAAGCAGTGAGCGTGCGCACAATGCGTAAGCAGCAATGGCTCATCCTGTAGAGCGCTCAATATGACCTAAAGGCCATAGAGCGATATCTAACTACAGACGGTACCGTTTCGGCCTTTATATATATATATATATATATATATATATATACATATACATATACATATATACATATAATATACATATAATATATATACATATAATATATATACATATAATATATATATATATATATATATATATATATATATATATATATATATATATATAAAATACGTATTTAAAATGTTTGTTTCATTCCATTCAGATCTGATAGAATAAGCCACACAGTTATATATATATATATATATATATATATATATATATATATATATATATATATATATATATATATAGTTAGAATGTTTTCGTCGCTACTCCGAGTTTCACGCGTGACGCGATCTTCAGGCAACTGACAGTTCGGACTAGTTGAAGCCGAACTGTCAGTTGCCTGAAGGGGGGTTCGGAGACGGGTGGATCGGGTGGATCTTTTGATCCACCCGTGACGTCGCTGTTCATTAACGTAAATTAACGTAATTTGAGTTGTCACTAAACCCCCAAATGTCCTCTAATTAGATAAACTGCGAATCACACTTGTTTCGGTAAACACAAGTTTAACTGATTGATAGGGTGCATAAATTAATATAAGACCATAAACAGCGACGTCATGGGTGGATCAAAAGATCCACCCGTCTCCGAACCCCCCTTCTGTATACTACTGCCCATATGCACACAACGATGCACCGCGGAATTTAGGCAATTGGTACGTAACAAAACTACTCTCGATGAGTAGAAGAGAATACCGGACTGCTCGCTAGCCAATCAGTGCGCAATTCAGTGAGTTGGATACAGGACCGGAAAAAGATAGAATCACGTACTGTGCACTATAGGAATATTATACTTACGTCTTTGGACTTCCTTGACCTGTAAAAAGTTCAATAATAAATGAGTAAATCTGAGATTACTATATATGCTTTACAGAAACAAATTTAGAGGACAGTTCTACCAAATTGTAGTGACGTACTTCCGGTTAACATGAGATGTTAGCCGTGGCGTTCAGACGTGTGGTTTTTTTGGCGGAATATTCTGGTTAAGATTCTGCAGGTAACTGATTATTTTTAGTTTATTCGTTTAGTGTCTTATTGTCTTTCAGGTTTGAAAGAATGGTGGCCGTTGTACGCACAATATCGTGTGATCTATTTTATATGATATGATAGTCATTTACACATTGACCGTGTTAGTCGAGTGTCAATTGTCGCCTCACTTACATTCGTCGTTTGACGTGGTCAATGGAAAGAAAGTTTTAGTTTCTCTACTAAATTTAAGGGTATGAATGCTATCGTTACCCTAATATTAAGGGAAAGAAAGTCATACTGTTTCCCTACTGAACGATAGATAATTCCAGCCTTCAAGGGAAAGAACGTTATTGTTTTCCTGAAGAAATTTGCCGTTAAGTGCTTTGAAGCGTGACGGTTGTAATAACCTCCACCACAATTATTGTTGATTCAAATGTTCTTATTATTTCCAGTTAATGATATGACTGACACATGCAAGAAACAACGAGTTGTCCGAGGATGATCTACATCCAGAAGGCGAATACTCGGGTGCCTTGAAAAAATGAGTTACAACACTCGATGAATAACTAGCCTGATGACATACATGATGGCTACCATGAAAGAAGATTTAATGACACAGGTCGAACAATATTTCACCAGTACGGACACGGATGAAATCTATATTGAAGGCGACGATAACCAGAATTCACAAGATCTCCATACAACCAAGGCTATGGAAAAATACCTTACCCAAAGCGCGAGTCAATTGGATGCAATTCCAAAGAGCTGCCTCCTCCGCAGACCCTCGTTGCATCATGGATAGGTCACACACGCCGAATTTAGGGCCTGCAAAATCCAGTAAAAAATTGGGCAAAACTTGGCACGGAATTAATTTGCATAATTAATTACGGCATCGTTTTCGGTCTTTATCGTATTAATTTTTAGGCTTTTTTCAGTGACTGTTTTAAGTTGTATTTATTGTTGTCTTTTTCTCGCTGCATGCCACATCTCTTCTTAGCCTTCTTTCTTTGGTCTTTTTCCATAGTAATATTAATGTACATTTTAGCTGAAGCCATTTTTTCTGGCAAAGATTTCTTTCGTCATGATCGTTGAAAAACTACTTCGTAATCCAACCGAACTTATAAATTATAATTTGCTGACGCAAATTTAAATAATATGAATAATTTAACAGGTTAGTTACCAGTACCCTGCTATTCGAACTGCGAAAGTTGTGGATTTGATAACATATATATACAAACAGGTTTCAGAATTACTTTCAGCTTTTCATCTCGCGTGTAAAGTGGACTCCACGCACGTCGAGATTAGCATTCGACCCTCCGCCCGGGCTCGGGGAATAAGATAGAAGATCAGTGATGTAGGTGGGGCAAGGCCATATTATAGGCTTTATAGGTCACCAAGAGGAGTTTGAAGGTTGTTCGTTGTTGTACTGCAAGCCAATGAAGATTGAATAATACCGGCGTGATATGCGCAGATTTCTCTTCTTTAACAACTAGTCCGGCAGCAGCGTTTTGTACTCTTTGAAGCTTCTGTAATTCACAAGAAGGAAGACCGTGAAGCACCGCATTACAGTAATCGAGTTTAGATCAAATAAAAGCATAAACAAGACGTTCCGTATCTTCTTGTGATAGAAATTTTCTTATTTTGCCAATATGATGTATTGATTGAGAAGCTGATCGACATGTGTTATTGATACGCGCTTTAAAAGTTAGATTAGAGTCAAGAAATCATGTCCTCCTACTTTGATGGAACCAAGAGAACATTCAGGTCGCATGTAAGTAGTATATAGAGCGGGGGTTATACGGCGGGTGGATCGGGTGGATCTTTTGATCCACCCATGGCGTCACCATTTTAGTCTTATATTAATTTATGTGTTAATTAGCAGTGTAGTCTGCAGCGTAATTGAGTGTCACTCAACCATGACATACTCTATCAATTATTTACAAAGACATACGTGTCCCGGAGGGACTTTTATTTGATAATTAGTCCCGTTTTGAGAATACACCTTGTCGTCTTCCTAGTCCATACCCCCTCCTAACTCCCCAGTTTTAAATATTACTTGAAATTAATTATGGCCCACCCGGCCTTTTTCGTGGCCCTGTGGCCCTATCTCTTAAATACATCCCCTTTTCTTACCCCCGCCCTCACCATCAAAACACCCCATACCCACAAAACACTACCCTAATTATCCCCAAACACCCATCAAGCACCCCAAACACACGCCCAAGTTACTCCAACATCCCATTCTTTTAACCTCCCTCTACACTGACCAAAGACCAAGCCACACTAACTGGTTATTAATAACATTTATTTGAACCAATTTAAACTAATACAAAACAATATCATAAAACTATCAAGGCAAAGCACTAAAGCAGTACTCACGCATGTACTATAGTCATATATTTACTACACACAGCACATTTACTTAGTCTTATAATGTCCATAAGCAAAAGTGTCAGAACCATTATCTAAAATGAAACGTTTGTCATCGTATGGACTTAGACCTATTTTGTTCAATTTAATTGAATGTATTTCGTGATTGTCACTACGGATTTGATTCATGGAAGCCATGGTCTGCTTCTTTTCAAATAAACACTCCTTGTAGCTTGCATGTCGTATTTGTCGTTTTGTTACGGATTTCTTAATTCCTTTTGCTGTCTTCTTCTCTACTTGTTTGTTGTTTTCTTCGTACATAATCGAATACATCTTGGGTTGGAGCCCAACAAACTCGTGAATAGGAATTCCATGTGTCTCGTCTTTCATTTTACCAAGTACTTTCTTATTTGTTATGCTGTATAGAGGATGGTCTTGTGTGTATTCAGAAGTGTCGTATTGGTCAATGTCGTGTAGCATATCCTGGTAAATGTCTTCGGTCTTTACTTTGTAACAAAGACAGTCCGTGTCTGTGAATAACAATTTCGCGTTGGGGCCGTACTTTTCCTTCATGTACCCGTAGTGGAACTGGTACATGAGCACCTTGGAGAGATCCAAAATGGTGAATCCAACATAAATTGGGCGGTTCAAGTACAACGTGGTCTTTCGCATATTCACTGCTGCCAGATCCTCAGAAAATATGCGAAAGGAATCAAAAGATGGAGAAGCAGCGAGTTTGGATAATTTAGCTTTATCGTTCACCAGCTTTACATTTACTCTCTTTCTCAAGTTCTCCATAGTCTTACCAAACATGGAATTGTTCATTAGTTTGAAAAAGTCTTTCTCGAAGTCGTTGACTGCGCGTTTTCGTTTCTCAGTGTTGAAATCAATGTGAGCCACGGACTCTGTTGAAACACCAACACTCTATGAATCTTAGCCAGCTCCATCCCCAATGCCAAGTATTGCTTTAGATTGCGGTAGTGGACAACATAATTGATCTTGTCTTGGAGGTTGGGGACCAACTTGGGCACAGCACCACTACCAAGTTTTAAGTCTTTCGATAGCTGTTGACAATAAGGCGATAGCGTCTCTGGAGAAATTTTCATTTTTTGAGGTGCTAAGGGGTAATCATTGTGAAAGTCGTGTAATTCTGTTGGATAGTGAAGGTCGACTTCTAACATATAACCTTCCTCGCTGTCGTCTGGAATTTCTTTGATGTCGAACGTGGAGATTTCTTGTTCCGTCAGCCAGTCGAATTTACCAGTCGGCAGAGGTTGTGACATACCCCAACCATACAAGTTATTAGCATCGAGGTACATCACGTAGGTCGTTTCTCGCGTAGAATCATAATTCGGGACATATGGGTTGTTGGCTTTGCTAAAACGGTTGCTAATCATTGAAATACCACCGCGAAGACCTTCTTCAATAAACAAGTACATATCTGGGTCGGTTAAAAGTTCAAGTTCCACATCGGTCATTTTTAAACACGCCTGCCAAGCCAAACCAGGACTTGTGTAGAAGTGGCAGGGATCAAGGTTGTATGCTTTCAGACAGACGTTTCGGAAGTTTTCGAAGACATCAGCAAGGAGTAGGACACTGATGTCCTATGAGGTATAAATTGTGATAATCACCCATGTTCTGGCAGTTAAAACAATCAAAGACACGCGTTGCATGGTTGTATTCGGCATCTGAGATATGTTCATCATTTAATAAGCTGTAAAACGATTCTTTTGGCGGTAGACTTGTTTCATCAAATCGCTCCGCACAATCCATGTAATCGTAAGGGTAAACACCTTTTCTCAGTAGTAGGGGTACTTTATCGTTTGCGATGTGTTTCTTGGGGGTTGAAAACTTGTCAACACCGTCTTTGGATAGATTAGACACTAGCTTCTCTAGTGATGCATTCATAAATTGAAGAGAGTCAATAAAATCCAAATTATCGATGGAGAAGGAAATGTACTTTTCAGTGTTATTCGGGATACAGTTAATTTTCTTGTCCTTGAGTTTACCAAGTCCTTACATAATCAGATGAGAGTCGTAGCCGCGTAGATTGTGAAGAATGACTCCTAGCTTTCTTTTTCGAGTGTTCTCTTTACAGAAAACCTGATGTTCAGCGAACTTATCCTGACGATAGAACTCCTTTGAACAACGACTACACATACATGTCGTCGTCTTGAGATGTTTCCTTTCATGTCGCTTCAGGGCGTCTTTGCGTGTAAATGACTCGCTGCAGTTCTCACAAACAAACTTCTTGGTTCCATGAGCAGTACGTTTATGGCGATTCAAATTGGTAAGCTGACTAAAACTCTTTGAACACGTCCCGCATACGTGAGCCATCCTATATACAAAACAAGTAAATGAGTGATGTGAAATAATACATTTATGAGTAAGAATGTTTTACGATAGACGGATTATAAAATGAAAAACCTTTCCAACCCGTAAAGAATTTCTCTTCCCGTTTGCAGTCGGTTAAGGCTCGGACCATCATTTGATAGATGTTTATCCTCGCCAAAAGGCTGAAATATATATTAATACATTTCTGTGACTTACCTTTTCACATAAACTGAAACTAAGCGTCGAACAGATAAATTAGATTTATCTCGCACTTATGATGGATCGAAGGTTTCCACGGTAATAAAATTTCTGTTCAAAATGTGGACATATATGTCCAAAATGTTCACTAACCACATGTGGGATAGAAAAATAAAGTACTGCGCGTGCGTAGTTGGACATTCTTGGACGTCACTTGGACGCCACGTCTTTATTCAAGTACGTTTTTTTCTTTTTTTTTCTACGATACATCATAACGAGGGGGAGCGAAGGTATTACACACGCAAGGTTTCGAAATAATATTGCGAGTAAATATAATCAATGTTTATGCAGATAAGTGTGCTTTCTTTTCTTCGTTGAGATCATATAATTCCTTGATAATCATTACAAATCCACGCCTTTGTTCACGGATTGGACGAAGCTGGACAAGTTCTAATATATTCAAATCTTAGTTTATCTAGGTTTATGTTGTTTTCTACCAATGTCTCTATCGGTTTTGTTCGTTAACCAACACCAAACTCTTGCGATACATAAGCCGAAAGAGAAGGAATCAATGATGTTACGTTAGTTACATGTAGATAGAAATGCATTTGTTTCTTTAGTTTAGACTTGACAACTAAAGTTTTGGCTAATCGGTTGCTAGGGTACGTCATGGCTGAATGACAACGCTGTTGTTATGATGAATAAATTGATACAAGACTAAAAATTATAGGAAACACTAGGTTTTGTAATACTGGTTTCTTTCGTTGGATGAAATCTAAAACCATATTCAACATGCACCGTCTCATAGCCTTTAATAAATCGTTATCGGTATGTCTCAGTGTCACTTTTCTCAGGTATTCAACACTTATTTTTCATTGAGTGATGTTTAACAACGAAGAGAGAGCATTTCTTCAGTCTTTGTGTCTCTCAAAACCCAGTTGTTTTGGAGTCTGTGAGCCCTGAGCAAGTTCGGTGTATATGCGCCCACTCACATTTATTCATGAGTCATGAGTTACTCATTTACTCATGAGTTACTAATGAGTTACTCACGAGTTACTCATTTACTCACGAATTACTCATTCACTCAGGAGTAACTCGTGAGTTACTCCTGAGTGAATGAGTAACTCGTGAGTAAATGAGTAACTCGTGAGTAACTCATGAGTAAATGAGTAACTCATGACTCATGAATAAATGTGAGTGTGCGCATGTACACCGAACTTGCTCAGGGCTCACAGACTCCAAAACAACTGGGTTTTGAGAGACACAAAGACTGAAGAATGCTCTCTCTTCGTTGTTAAACATCACTCAATGAAAAATAAGTGTTGAATACCTGAGAAAAGTGACATTGAGACATACCGATAACGATTTATTAAAGGCTATGAGACGGTGCATTTTGAATATGTGTTTAGATTTCATCCAACGAAAGAAACCAGTATTACAAAACCTAGTGTATTCCTATAATTTTTAGTCTTGTATCAATTTATTCATCATAACAACAGCGTTGTCATTCAGCCATGACGTACCCTAGCAACCGATTAGCCAAAACTTTAGTTGTCAAAATCTAAACTAAAGAAACAAATGCATTTCTATCTACATGTAACTAACGTAACATCATTGATTCCTTCTCTTTCGGCTTATGTATCGCAAGAGTTTGGTGTCGGTTAACGAACAAAACCGATAGAGACATTGGTAGAAACAACATAAACCTAGATAAACTAAGATTTGAATATATTAGAACTTGTCCAGCTTCGTCCAATCCGTGAACAAAGGCGTGGATTTCGTAATGATTATCAAGGAATTACATGATCTCAACGAAGAAAAGAAAGCACACTTATCTGCATAAACATTGATTATATTTACTCGCAATATTATTTCGAAACCTTGCGTGTGTAATACCTTCGCTCCCCCTCGTTATGATGTATCGTAGAAAAAAAAAAGAAAAAAACGTACTTGAATAAAGACGTGGCGTCCAAGTGACGTCCAAGAATGTCCAACTACGCACGCGCAGTACTTTATTTTTCTATCCCACATGTGGTTAGTGAACATTTTGGACATATATGTCCACATTTTGAACAGAAATTTTATTACCGTGGAAAGTTGGAAACCTTCGATCCATCATAAGTGTGAGAAATCGAATTTATCTGTTTGACGCTTAGTTTCAGTTTATGTGAAAAGGTAAGTCACAGAAATGTATTAATATATATTTCAGCATTTTGGCGAGGATAAACATCTATCAAATGATGGTCCGAGCCTTAACCGACTGCAAACGGGAAGAGAAATTCTTTACGGGTTGGAAAGGTTTTTTCATTTCATAATCCGTCGTCTATCGTAAAACATTCTTACTCATAAATGTATTATTTCACATCACTCATTTACTTGTTTTGTATATAGGATGGCTCACGTATGCGGGACGTGTTCAAAGAGTTTTAGTCAGCTTACCAATTTGAATCGCCATAAACGTACTGCTCATGGAACCAAGAAGTTTGTTTGTGAGAACTGCAGCGAGTCATTTACACGCAAAGACGCCCTGAAGCGACATGAAAGGAAACATCTCAAGACGACGACATGTATGTGTATACAGTTAAAAGCTTCTAGGACAGCGTCGGCAACGGTTGAAATCCAAATATTACCAGGGTTAAGTCACATTGGCCTGAAAAACAGAGAAAAATCTTCTCGACGTTTCGAGCGAAGGCCCTTCGTCAGGAGAAATTAGTAAACAACTTACATGTGGTCACGCGTATTTATAGCAGAGCTACACAATAGGAATCGCGTGAACAAATGTAAGCCAATAAAAACAAAGTAAACAAATAAATTAATATGTAATTTTAGCCTGTGTGCAGGTGCTGACCCAATTTGTGGGTCAGCTACCTGCAAATGAGCAAAGAAACAGGTTATAAATTACTATTTAAATCATCAGAAAAAGGTTAAGGAAAAGGTGTGGAATATGGTGGTGGAGTGAGCTAAATGAAAGAGAATCGCACATTGAGGCCGTGAGGGTGAATGGTACCAAGTTTGTAAATGAGACGCATTTCTTGTTTACGACGAGTATCGTTACAACCTGTAATGGGCTGAATGGCACAGATTGTCGTATTAGAAAAGGAGTGGTTGGCACTGTTGAAGTGGCTGGCAACAGGTTTGTTTTGCACATTGTTTTTGACATCACGAAGGTGTTCAACAAACCTGTCACCTAAAGGTCTTCCAGTTTCTCCGATGTAAAGCATGGGACATTTACTGCAAGAGATACAGTAAATGAGGTTGAAGGAAGTGCAAGTGAAACTATGGGTTATGTTGAACCTACATTTTGGAGCCGAAATTGAAATTGAGGAGTCTAAATATTTACAGGTGTTGCACCTACCACGACAGCAAGAGCTGGTGCCAACATGTGATACCAAGGCTTGCTGCAGTGAGCTGTGAACAACGTTTTCCCGGATGTTTTTGCTATGCCGAAAAGATACTAGGGGTTTCTCAGAGAAAATGGGAGATGTTTCTGGGTCATTTTTAATGAGGTCGAAATTGCGGCTAATGATGTCCCTTACTTTGAAATTGAAGGGATGAAAAGTGAGAACTAAAGGTACTTTTTCATTAGAAATGGTAGCCAAAGGTTCGCTTAAGGTGTCTGAACGGGAAATGTTGGAGACCTTGTGTAAGGCAGTGTCTAGGAGGTGGGAAGGATAACCGCGATTAACAAAAAAGTTTCTCATTTCCAAACATTTGGCATTGAAATCGTCGTCTTTACTGCAGAGGCGGCGAAGACGAAGAAATTGAGAGAAAGGAATGGAAGTTTTAGTGTGTTTAGGATGATGAGAGGAGAAGAGGAGGTAGCTATGAGAGTCAGTGGTCTTGTAAAAGACAGAAGTGCTCAGCTTATTACCATTAATGGAGACGAGAATATCTAAGAACGACACACTAGTCTCACTGATCTCCCATGTGAACTGGAGTGCTGGGTGGAAGTCATTAACATAGTTAATGAAGCAAACCAGGTCAGCGCGCGAACATGATGCAGTGCCTAAGCAATCATCAATGAACCGACCATAGTAGTCAGGTAGGAAACCAGTGTATTGTTAAAAGATTTGTTTTTCCACATAACCAACAAATAAGTTGGCATAGTTAGGGCCCATTTTGGTACCCATGGCTACACCACTAACTTGTTGGTAATGCTCACCATCAAACGAAAAATTGTTGAGGGTGAGCACTACCTCGGCCAGGCGTAACAAAGTAGAGGTCGATGGCTCCTGAGTTGTGCGTTGATCAAAGAAATATTTAAGTGCTTGAAGACCACCGTGATGCGGGATGACAGTGTAGAGTGATTTAACATGCATGGTGAAGATGAAATGATGTGAACCCTGAAAACTAATGCGGTCACAAATTTTCAGAGCATGTTTGGTGTCCTTGATGTAAGAAGGTAAATTCTTAACCAAGGGCACCACTCCACCACCATATTCCACACCCTTTCCTTAACCTTTTTCTGATGATTTAAATAGTAATTTATAACCTGTTTCTTTGCCCATTTGCAGGTAGCTGACCCACAAATTGGGTCAGCACCTGCACACAGGCTAAAATTACATATTAATTTATTTGTTTACTTTGTTTTTATTGGCTTACATGTGTTCACGTGATTCCCATTGTAGCTCTGCTATAAACACGCGTGACCACATGTGAGTTGTTTACTAATTTCTCCTGACGAAGGGCCTTCGCTCGAAACGTCGAGAAGATTTTTCTCTGTTTTTCAGGCCAACGTGACTTAACCCTGGTAATATTTGGACATGTATGTGTAGTCGTTGTTCAAAGGAGTTCTATCGTCAGGATAAGTTCGCTGAACATCAGGTTTTCTGTAAAGAGAACACTCGAAAAAAAAAGCTAGGAGAGCCGGATGGCATTCCTACTCCGAAAAATCAAAAGCTGATAACCAAACTGGTGTAGGAGAAGCGGAGAGACCTTCAGAAGACGGTGACGACCCTTGTCTGTTCACATCAGCCTTTAAAGACTCCTTGAAAAAAGTTGAGCTCAAGCCGAGAAAAGATCAAAAACACGACATGTCACAGTTTCTACGTGGTAAATCCCAGCTGGTCCTAAATCACCTTTCCAAAGAGTTGAAACAGAAGAAAGGACTCAAGTGGTTTATCAGCGTGAAAGTACGATTTGTAAAACATAAACCCAAGGCGAAAAGTTGACAGGCGAACCTCACTTTCGTAGTCTCTGTACGACAACAGTGAATAGGCACGAACTTGAAAACCAATTCCAAGAAGCGAAACAAAAAATAACAAGTTCGCTGGCCATCTATCAGAAAGAAGGAAGCGGTTGGGTATTGGATGAAATAATTCATCTGGACTTGAACATGGTCCAGTATGCTCCACTGAAAGGTTCGAGTTACATTCCGCTACCAAAGAAATTCAACATCAAGAAAGGTATCGTCAACATCAAGAATTCTGACGATAAGTGTTTTATGTGGTCAGTTCTCGCAGCTCTTCACCCCATTCACTGGAAGAATAATCCTGAAAGACTTTACCACTATCAACGCTACAAGGATGAGTTAAATTGTAATGGACTCGAGTTTCCTGTTGCCGTCGACAAAGTTGGAAAATTCGAACGACAAAACAATATTTCAATTAACGCCTTTGGCTTTGAAGATGTACTGTTTCCAATCTACATTACAAAAGAACGTTTTGACACTCACGTTAATTTACTATTATACTCCCAAGAGACTATAAGACATTACTGCCTCATCAAAGATTTGAATAAATTACTCTACGACCAAAATCTTCACAAGGCCCGAATGTTTTGTTGTCGTTATTGTCTGCATGGATTTATCCGAGAAGATCTGCTACAAGACCACGAAGCTCACTTCTGTCAACATGGCCCTCAACGCATCGAGCTCCCGAACGAAGACAACGCTACACTTTTCTTCAAAGATTATTCTAAACAATTAAAAGTACCATTTGTCATTTATGCAGATTTTGAGAGCCTGACAATTAAGATCGACTTGGCAGCGCAGAACCCAGAAAAGTCCTCCACCGAGAAGTATCAGCGCCATCAGCCTTCCGGATTTTCCCATGTGGTTGTTTCCGAAGTCCTCGCTGTCGATAAGTTCCTGGAGTGCTTGGAAACGGAGAAGCAATATATTCAGGAAAAACTTGATTTTATCGAGCCTATGCGAATCGAAAACGAAGAAGAGCAGATGTTTCAAGATGCTACAAATTGCCATATTTGTGGGTTTGAGTTGGGAGCCGATCGCGTTCGAGATCATTGCCATCTCACTGGAAAGTATCGCGGAGCCGCACATAATGACTGCAATTTGAACTATACTTTTACTGGACGAATACCTGTCATTCTTCACAATCTACGCGGCTACGACTCTCATCTGATTATGTAAGGACTTGGTAAACTCAAGGACAAGAAAATTAACTGTATTCCGAATAACACTGAAAAGTACATTTCCTTCTCCATCGATATTTTGGATTTTATTGACTCTCTTCAATTTATGAATACATCACTAGAGAAGCTAGTGTCTAATCTATCCAAAGACGGTGTTGACAAGTTTCCAACCCTCAAGAAACACATCGCAAACGATAAAGTACCCCTGCTACTGAGAAAAGATGTTTACCCTTAGGATTACATGGATTGTGCGGAGCGATTTGATGAAACAAGTCTACCGCCAAAAGAATCGTTTTACAGCTTATTAAATGATGAACATATCTCAGATGCCGAATACAACCATGCAACGCGTGTCTTTGATTGTTTTAACTGCCAGAACATGGGTGATTATCACAATTTATACCTCATAGGACATCAGTGTCCTACTCCTTGCTGATGTCTTCGAAAACTTCCGAAACGTCTGTCTGAAAGCATACAACCTTGATCCCTGCCACTTCTACACAAGTCCTGGTTTGGCTTGGCAGGCGTGTTTAAAAATGACCGATGTGGAACTTGAACTTTTAACCGACCCAGATATGTACTTGTTTATTGAAGAAGGTCTTCGCGGTGGTATTTCAATGATCAGCAACCGTTTCAGCAAAGCCAACAACCCATATGTCCCAAATTATGATTCTACACGAGAAACGACCTACATGATGTACCTCGATGCTAATAACTTGTATGGTTGGGGTATGTCACAACCTCTGCCGACTGGTAAATTCGACTGGCTGACGGAACAAGAAATCTCCACGTTCGACATCAAAGAAGTTCCAGACGACAGTGAGAAAGGTTATATGTTAGAAGTCGACCTTCACTATCCAACAGAATTACACGACCTTCACAGTGATTACCCCTTAGCACCTCAAAAAATGAAAATTTCTCCAGAGACGCTATCGCCTTATTGTCAACAGCTATCGAAAGATTTAAAACTTGGTAGTGGTGCTGTGCCCAAGTTGGTCCCCAACCTCCAAGACAAGATCAATTATGTTGTCCACTACCGCAATCTAAAGCAATACTTGGCATTGGGGATGGGGCTGACTAAGATTCATAGAGTGTTGGTGTTTCAACGGAGTCCGTGGCTCACATTGATTTCAACACTGAGAAGCGAAAACGCTCAGTCAACGACTTCGAGAAAGACTTTTTTAAACTAATGAACAATTCCGTGTTTGGTAAGACCATGGAGAACTTGAGAAAGAGAGTAAATGTAAAGCTGTAATTATGTAATTAGCGCCTGGTATGGCTGCTTAGTTTAAAGCTCCGACTTAAATATCTTTTTATATGTTTTTTCCTGTGGATAAACGTTTTTATAATATTGGTTTCGCCCAGCCTCGTGCTTATTACTTTAAAGAGTGATGTCTTACTCAAGAAATATGCTGCTATCGCTGCGAAAAACGTGGAAAGTTTGGAATCACAAATGTGCACCAAGTCACGGTCCGATTACTCAACCGCTTCCTAATAATATTTGGCAAAAACTTAAATCTTTTGATCTCATCGCTAGTAAAAGAGGATGCCGTGGTGGTTATCAACGTAGACCCGAAGTTGAGAAATATATATCTACAATTGTCTCTCCATTCCAAAGGAACTGTGGCAAGCAGGTTTTTAAACGCTCAGCTACTCGAAGCAACTTATTAAATATTCCTTTGCAAACCACTTATTCAACAAACAATCAAAGTTCGCACGCTACATCTAGTAAAGAAATCGTACCTAGTATACTCCTATCGAATGTCATGTCTCTTACTCCAAAGATCGACGAAATTCGTCATTTCGTTTTTCAGCACATCCCAGATTTTATTTTTATAACAGAAACATGGCTAAGAGAGTCAGTGGGAGATAATCAAATTGCACTATCAGGATATAATATTCAGAGACGGGATCGCAGCTTAGGCGAACACGGGGGCGTTTGCCTTTATTTGAATGAATGAATGTATTAAATTTAATATCCTTCGCCATTTTGAAGATCCTAGCTTAGAAGTACTTTGGGTACAAACTAGGCCTGCTCGACTACCAAGAGGAATTCCTTGTATTATTGCTGCCACTATCTATCACCCGCCCAGTGCAAATGATAACATTATGTTAGAATACCTATCACAAACTTTGACAACTATTGAAGGCCTTTTCCCCGGTTGTGGCATTATCCTTGCGGGAGATTTCAATCACCTAGATATTAAAACCATTTCCTGTCAATTTCAACTCAAACAACTTGTGCATTTACCCACTCGTGGGACGAATACGCTCGATCTCGTGTTAACCAACTTACACTCCTTTTACCCGGTCAATGCCGCTGTGTCGCACCCACCTTTTGGACTTTCTGACCATTGCACCATAACTCTTTATCCTAAACAAAGAAAACCCAGACCAAATAGAAAGAAATTGATCTATAAAAGAGATACCCGACCATCACGTAAACAAATCTTTGGTAGATACCTCAGTCAGATCGAGTGGAGCGTTCTTGCTACGGACATTACAGTCGAGGAAAAGAATAATTTCTTTATCGAAATTATTATCTCTGGTTTAAACTACATCATGCCTGAGAAAGCAGTTTCTGTTCACTCTAACGACGCCCCATGGATCAACGATGATCTTAAACGTCTGATTAAGCGACGACAGCAAGCCTTCTCCTCAGGAAATACCATCAGCTTTAAATTTTATCGTAATAAAGTAAATAAAGTTAGGAAAGCTTGTCGTAGCAGATTCTATGCCTCGAAAGTAAATCACCTGAAACAGGCGAAACCAAAGGAGTGGTGGAGAGAGGTGAAACGGATTTGCGGAATGAATTCCATCTCGAGCACAACAAATATTTTCTCCCAGCTTCAAATCGAAAACACCGATAATCTTCTACCGACAGAATTAGCAAGTTTAATCAATGATGCCTTCCTGGAACCAATGAAAGAATTTTGTGCCCTCAACGAGATGGATCTTGAAGTTGACCCACCAAGCATGTGGTCCAGACTGCATTCCAACTCGGGTCCTAAAAGAATACGCAGAAATCCTAGCGAGTCCGATCTCCGAGGTGCTCAACACGTCTTACCACGAGCAAAAACTACCAAGCGCTTGGAAAAAGGCGAATGTTACACCTATTCCGAAAGATAAACCAATTCGAGATATAAATAAGCATCTTCGCCCAATTTCACTTACTCCAATCCTCTCAAAGCTAGCTGAAGATTTTGTAGTCGAAAGATACGTTGCTCCCGCCGTGTTGGAAATAATAAACCCCTCGCAATTTGGAGGAATCCCGAAATCGTCAGCAACTCAAGCCATTATTAACATGCTGCATACTTGGGCTCATGCCACCGATGGGACTGACGCGTCCGTACGTGTTCTTCTGTTTGACTACCGCAAAGCTTTCGATTTGATCGATCATAAGATTCTGGTGTGCAAAATCCGACAGCTCTCTATTCCACAACATGTCTTCAATTGGCTTATAGATTTTTTAACATCTAGGGAACAGCGTGTTAAGCTATCAAGAGACTGTTTCTCCGAATGGGGGAACGTTCCTTCCGGTGTTCCTCAAGGAACAAAGTTGGGCCCCTGGCTCTTTATCTTAATGATAAATGATCTGAGTCTCGCTGAGTTTCAAGATTGGAAATACATAGACGATACAACGGTTGCTGAAATAATACCAAAGAACAGTAACAGCGCAATTCAGCGAGGAGTAGACGAGTTAGAGGCTTGGACGTCGCTGAACAAATTCCAACTCCAAGTCCCGAAGTGTAAGGAACTATTGATCCAGTTTAAGAAGTTGAGATCTCCCTTTCCAAGTGTACATACAGCTTCTGGAAACCTCGAACTAGTGCCACATGCCAAAATATTAGGTGTAACAATTAGCGATAATTTGAAATGGAACAAGCATGTTGCTGAAGTCATAAAGAAGGCAAATAAACGCATTTTCTTTATTATACAACTCAAACGAGCAAAAGTACCATTTAAGGACATAATTAGTTTCTATAGCACATGTATAAGACCTGTTCTGGAGTATGGTTGCGAAGCTTTCCACTTCGCGTTACCGGATTACCTTAGCGCTGACTTGGAGCGAGTTCAGAGGAGAGTGACATCAATAATCTTTCCAGGTTTTACTTACGATGAACGATTGCAGAAAAGCGGCCTTACCTCCCTTAGGGATCGTCGTCAGGACGCTTGTCGAAAGTTGTTCCACCAAGCCACCAATGATTCTCAGCACAAGCTTTCACCTCTTCTGCCAGAGCGATGTTCCATGGAACATAATCTCAGAAATCGCCGCGTTTTCCAACTTCCAAAGATTAAGACAAATAGATTCTTAAATACGTTTATCCCAGCTTGTATTCAAAATTTTAGCTAAAATTTTTGACATTCCTATGCATATGTATGTATGTATAGTATTAGCCACTAAATTTTTGTAATTTTAGCAACACGCAATTCAGTTCTGTAAACTGCAAAGTGTTTTTTAATAAAGACTATCTATCTATCTATCTATCTATTTGTAATAAAGCTTTTTTTAAACTTTTAAACTTAATTTTTAAACTAAAGCTGGTGAACGATAAAGCTAAATTATCCAAACTCGCTGCTTCTCCATCTTTTGATTCCTTTCGCATAATTTCTGAGGATCTGGCAGCAGTGAATATGCGAAAGACCAAGTTGTACTTGAACCGCCCAATTTATGTTGGATTCACCATTTTGGATCTCTCCAAGGTGCTCATGTACCAGTTCCACTACGGGTACATGAAGGAAAAGTACGGCCCCAACGCGAAATTGTTATTCACAGACACGGACTGTCTTTGTTACGAAGTAAAGACCGAAGACATTTACCAGGATATGCTACACGACATTGACCAATACGACACTTCTGAATACACACAAGACCATCCTCTATACAGCATAACAAATAAGAAAGTACTTGGTAAAATGAAAGACGAGACACATGGAATTCCTATTCACGAGTTTGTTGGGCTCCAACCCAAGATGTATTCGATTATGTACGAAGAAAACAACAAACAAGTAGAGAAGAAGACAGCAAAAGGAATTAAGAAATCCGTAACAAAACGACAAATACGACATGCAAGCTACAAGGAGTGTTTATTTGAAAAGAAGCAGACCATGGCTTCCATGAATCAAATCCGTAGTGACAATCACGAAATACATTCAATTAAATTGAACAAAATAGGTCTAAGTCCATACGATGACAAACGTTTCATTTTAGATAATGGTTCTGACACTTTTGCTTATGGACATTATAAGACTAAGTAAATGTGCTGTGTGTAGTAAATATATGAGTATAGTACATGTATATGAGTATAGTACATGCGTGAGTACTGCTTTAGTGCTTTGCCTTGATACTTTTATGATATTTTTTTGTATTAGTTTAAATTGGTTCAAATAAATGTTATTAATAACCAGTTAGTGTGGCTTGGTCTTTGGTCAGTGTAGAGGGAAGTTAAAAGAATGGGATGTTGGAGTAAGTTGGGCGTGTGCTTGGGGTGCTTGATGGGTGTTTGGGAGTAATTAGAGTAGTGTTTTGTGGGTATGGGGTGTATTGATGGCGAGGGCGGGGGTAAGAAAAGGGGATGTATTTAAGAGATGGCTGGGTGGGCCATAATTAATTTCAAGTAATATTTAAAACTAGGGAGTTAGGAGGGGGTATGGACTAGGAAGACGACAAGGTGTATTCTTAAAACGGGACTAATTATCAAATAAAAGTCCCTCCGGGACACGTATGTCCATGTAAATAATTGATAGAGTATGTCATGGTTGAGTGCCACTCAATTACGCTGCAGACTACACTGCTAATTAACACATAAATTAATATAAGACTAAAATGGTGACGCCGACGATCCACCCGCAGTATAACCCCCACTCTATATACTACTCGTCTTTGATGGATTGCCTTTGAGCATAGTGCAAGTGATCCATGTATTTTGTAAGGTGTATGTTTAATAAACGACATTCTTGAAAAGGGCCTTAACTTAAACCGGAATTTACGCGGCACAAGAGTTACATACCTGGCATAAACTGGTATCCAGATGAACAATTAAATTGCTTGCCATCGTGTAATATTTTTGGATCTCCTATTAACAACAAAGTAAGTAGTCGTTTGTATATTTATGAAACGTTGTAGAAAGTTTGCAAGTAGGCAAGGTATATGCTAAATAATATATAAATGCATTTATTTAAAAATGTATTTGCTAAAACAATGGTAAAATTGTTCATAGTGTAGGTAGGAATGGGATGGTGGTGCATGGCATATTGGTAATTATACACTGTGAAAACGTCTGGTTGAAACAACCTATTTGAATTGGTTATCTCAGTTTCAGACCAATTTTATTAACACGCACTTAACAGATCTCTTAACCGTCTGGGACGTTAAAAAAGGCTAGTATAAGGACGAGACGCACTAAAGTAGGAAGCACTAAGCCAAAAATGGCAAAACCATGGTATTAGATCATGTAATTAAGTCGAAGTCTGTAACTATAAACAAGATGATGGCCGAGAAAGGAAAGAAATGTGCCCAAGAAGTGAGCACGAAACCACGAATTAACTACGTTCCGTATTTATATTAGTCGCAATTAACAGCAATAAGTGTTAATAATTGTTTATTTTATTGCTGATTATTCGTGCCGTACATCCAAGACGTCTTAATTCAGATAGATAGATAGATAGATAGATAGATAGATAGATAGATAGATAGATAGATAGACAGACAGACAGACAGACAGACACAGACAGACAGACAGACAGACAGACAGACAGACAGACAGACAGACAGACAGACAGACAGACAGACAGACAGACAGACAGACAGACAGACAGACAGACAGACAGACAGACAGACAGACAGACAGACAGACAGACAGACAGACAGACAGACAGACAGACAGACAGACAGACAGACAGACAGACAGACAGACAGATTGGTTCACCTTTCTTTAAAACACGGTAGTTTCATAAGTTACAAAACTTCTTTCCATGAAAGCCGTATATACAACATATTTCTATTAATATTTACAATGTAAAACATAAATTTAATTATAAGGTTCAATTTATCAAGTTACAATTTTTTTTAATCATATTAAGGTATAACGACAGTTTGTCTAGCTGATAAAAGGTTCTTTTTTAAAAAACTGCCTTCGATTTCGAAGCCTTAAATTGATGAGGAAGCGAATTCCATTGTTTCGCACCTCTGTATGAAAAGGACCTCTCGTCTTACGGCAAGCTCCTCCCAATTTAATTGTTTTAAGTCCGAGGTTTCTGAGCTGAGATTCATAAGAGTTATTCTCAGACGAGGTCGAAAAGAGATCGTTTCGGTACTGAGGTGCATGGTGATTAATTGTGTCATACATTAATAAACTTAAATGTCTGTCTCGTCTTACGGCAAGTTCCTCTCAATTTAATTGTTTTACTATATCTGCAGATCGTATATCATATCCCTGAAATGTCATTATTCGGGCTGCACGATGCTGCAATTTCTGGATTCTGGAAGCCAATCCTTTATTTAAGTTGCCCCAGACGACATCACAGAAGTCAAAGACAGGCGGTATAAGACCTTTATATATCATATCAAGAGTACTCATGCAGTGGTACATAATCGCGAGCCTGCCTCAGACCACTGCATGATTGAACGACTGATTGTTCATCCCACTTCAGATTTTCATCTAGGTGAATCTATACCCAAATTAGATAATCCCCGAGCCCGGGCGTAGGGCCGAAGGCCCGGAGCCCGGGTGAGGGTGCTAATCTCGACACGCGTGGAGTCCATTTTACACGCGTGTAGAAAAGGCGAGGGAGACGAAATCTGGGAAATAGTTTATTTATTTATTTATTTATTTATTTATTTATTTATTTATTTATTTATTTATTTATTTATTTATTTATTTATTTATTTATTTATATATATATATACAGTGTCACGCGGTAAGAATTGTTGGGCACTGGTGACTAACAATGTTATTGGTACGAATTTATATTTAAATTGAGAATCACGCGATGTAGCACGTAGAAAATAACCGTCTTTTACTGCAAAATCGTTTTCACAACAATTTTTCGTCTTTTTCAAGACGAAAAAAGTGTTTTGCGAGAAAACTGTGATTTTTGAGTGAATAAATATATTCAAACAAAAATTTATCAATATGGAAAGAGAACAAACAAGTCAGCAAAGTGGCAAAGAAAAGCGACAAGAGCGAACCCGAAGAGAAAGCGACGAGAAAAAGGCGGAAAGATTAGGAAAACGGAGAGAGCTGGCTCGTCGAAGGCTACAAGTTGAGACAGCGGAAGAGAGGGAAGTTCGCTTAGCGAAGAGAAGAGAAGCCTACAAAAAACGCTCAGAAAAAAGTAGAGGTAAGCACAATCAGGGTGTTAGAGAGAGAAGGCAGCGAGAAAGTAGTGAACAGAGAGAGAGAAGGCTGCAAAGTTTGAGAGAACAGGCGAGAGCAAGAATAGAAACAGAAACGCCACAACAAAGAGCAAACCGACTCGAGATTCTGTCGACAAACACGACTGCAAGAATAGCGGAAGAAACGCCTGACGAACGAAATGACCGCCTACAAGTACTTAGACAAAATACGAGAGCCCGAATTGATGAAGAAACTCCACAACAACGAGCAGAACGGCTGCAAGTAGTCAGACAAAATACAGCTGCACGAATTGATGACGAAACGTCTGAACAACGAGCAGAACGCCTACAAGTGGTTAGACAAAATACAGCAGAGCGTATTGAGTCTGAAACGTCTGAACAACGAGCAGAACGCCTACAAGTGGTTAGACAAAATACAGCAGAGCGGATTGAGTCTGAAACGTCTGAAGAACGAGCAGAACGGCTACAAGTGGTTAGACAAAATATAGCAGAGCGTATTGAGTCTGAAACGTGTGAAGAACGAGCAAGAAGACTCGAGCATGTCAGGCAGAATTCCTCAGAGAGAAGAGCCCAAAATGTATCTGCACAACAGGCACAGGTTGACAGTCGAAAAGAATATCTTCACCAAGGGGGGTGACAAAATGTTGAGAGTCCTTTACATAAGGAACAGTGGGCTAAAAATGAAATGCAGAGATTTCACAATGGCCAAGAAGTGTTAGACCACAGACAGTGCAATGTTTGTAAGGAAGCCTGGCCAACCAAGCAGAATTTGAGAGTGGAAAACTACCTATGCAATCGGTGCAAGAGAGATAAGAAAACTCCAAAAGTTTATGGTGTGGATAATGACATGGATCCAGGTATAGTACCACAGCAGCTAGAAGGGTTAACCCAGGTAGAGGAAATGTTAATTGCCAGGGTCTGTCCCATTATGAGTGTGTAGAGGAAACATGGTGGGCAGAGAGGGTACAAGGGACATGTACTAAACTTACCTCAAGATATTCAGAGTTTCTTGTCTAGGTTGCCATGTCACGTAGCTGATTTACCTGTTCTGGTAATAAGAAGACATGGAGTGGATAACACACATCGAGACTTTACTGTACGCCAACACAGAGTTCTTGAGGCTGTATTATGGTTAAAGACCAACAATCCCTACTTCAAAGATGTAGAGATTGATCGACAGGCAATACAGAGGTTGCCTGAAAATGGCATTCCAGATGACCTCAGGTATGTTGTTGAACAAGATGTACAGGTAACAGCTCCTGAACATGAAAATGAAGGCCCACCACAGGAGCCAGTAGGTACTGACAACAGTGTTGAAGAATCTCTTGTAGGTTGTGGGAGCAGCTCATTCATTCCTCACCGACAAAGGCAGAGGAAGGAAGCTGATGCAATTAGAGAGACAGTGAATGAGAAGGATCCACTAGACTGGCCATCTACAGAAGGTAATGTAGTGAATGAGTTTAAGACAGATGGTCTAACGACAATGGCTTTTCCCACATTGTTTCCATTTGGGAAAGTTGATCCAACCACACGGGCCAGACAACATGGTGTCACTTTGACTGAGGCATTTAAGCACCTGGAAAAATTTGCTGAAGTGTTGCCAAATGGTGAGTATAGATGGAGGTTTGCTTCTCACCCACGTTTTCCATACTGGGCACTAGATATGAAGCAAAGACATCAACTATTGTCACAAGCAAATATTTACTTGCGACAACATCCAGCTGATGCCAACTTGACCATGGAAGAGCTAAAAGAGATGGTTAATTTAATGAGTGGTAAGCAAATGGTGAATTGATTGCAGCGTTATGTGTCCAAGGTGCAAGGTACAAATCAGTACTGGTATCAACGCTTGCAAGAATTGCTAGCACTAATAGAGCAGAAAGGTTGTCCAACTTTCTTTTTTACATTTAGTGCTGCTGATAGTTACTGGCCAGATCTGCAAAGACTGTTGCAGACAGGGGAAGATGCAACAAGGTCACAACGAGCACAAGCTGTGATTGACAAGCCCCATTTGACCGACTGGTATTTTAAGCAGCGCCTGGATGACTTTATCAGACATTGGTTGAATGGTGTTTTGGATGCAGAGTGGCATTGGTTCCGCTATGAATTTCAGGCCAGGGGAAGTATTCATGCCCATGGGTGTGCCCGGTTAAACAATGCCCCTGATATTCCATTGTTACGAGCTCAAGCTGCCCAGGGGTGGGGTTTCAGCCAAGCTGATACCACAATGTCAATGGAAGATTTTGATTTCTTTTACCAGGAAGATATTGACCGTGGAAAAGAAGCCGAGAGGCAGTTAGTGAAGTGAGTAACATGTATTTAATATTTTCTACGGTATTGTTTAAATTGGCTTAATCTGGACAATTATTATGACTAGAGCTAACAGATAACAACAGACATTTTCTTATTTTTTAAACCTATGTACATGTATTTAATTTTTTTACTTCAATTATTATTATCTTGAAGATATGTTGACTGGCTAGTGACAACCGTCAATGAGGAATTACCAGGTGAACAATGGCAAATTCCTGAGCCACATCCATCAGCTGTCAAACCAAGTGCGGTTCACAACAGAGATGATGACTATCACAGATTGGTGAATACTGTAGAGAGACATACGAGATGCAGCCCAGCCTACTGTTTGAAGCAGAAAGGTTATGATGTTCCTGCAGAATGCAGATTTGGTTTCCCAAAGGCATTGGAGGAGGAAACAAAACTGTGTTATGAGAAGTTGCCACATGACAAGGTGAGTACAGAGTTGGTGACAAAAAGAAATGACCCTAGATTAAATTCACATAAATAGGGTCATGCTTGAGAATTGGAGAGCTAATGTTGATTTCAGGTAATTGTTGATCAGAATGCTTGTGCTAGATATATGGCCAAGTATGCTGCAAAAGGAGAGCCACGGTCAAAGCAAGCATCAGAAATTTTGCAATCATGTGTGTCTAGATTACACAATGATGATCAGGTATCATCAGCGATCAAAAAGGCAATGATCCAAGTTGTTGGAGATCGTAACATGGCAGCACAGGAGACTGCACATATGCTGCTGAGCTTGCCTTTGGTAGGATGTACTTATAACTTTGTTACTTTGTCTTTAGATAACAGTAGGAGAGTTGTCATGGACACTGAGGACCAAAGTGAAGAGGTCTTGCAAAAATCTACAATTGAAGATTATGGTAAGCGTTCAACTGAGAATAGTAGGTATTCATGGCCTATCTCAGTTGAATTTGATGCAGTATGTGTCACAGTACACAAGAATCAGATCTGAAATAATATATGATAATGCCATACATTGTAAGGACCTTTCCAAAGGTGTCAGCAAACCCCCATGGGCCCGATTTTGGCAGATATTGCAAATTTCAGTTGATCAAGTTCAAACCCTGGGAGGGCGAACCATCAAATGCATGGGACAATAAGGAAGAAAATGATGAAATGTTCATCAACACCTATTACATGTTTCTTGAAACTGATTTTGCTTCAGAGAATGTTTTAGGTCATGAGGAAGAGCGGGACAGAGTTTTCCAACACATGTCAGGTGAAGGAAATGAAGAGGATAGTAATGATGATAACACAGGCAACAATAACGATGACGAATATAATAATGATCCAGAAAATCAACTCGATGACTGGATGCTGTTATGCAGATTGAACCAACGGTATGAGGATTTGGGTGATCAGCTGTTGGGGACTGGGAATGACTGGTATGCAGCTGCACAAACAGTTCCAGTGGAGATGCTCAGAGAATGCCCTGGGTGGATCTACCAGCAGAGAAAAGATGCAGAAGAACGAGGGCAACGACACAATGTACAAGTGAGCAATGAAGTTCCCATTGATCCATCAACCCTAAATGAGAAGCAACGACTTGCATATGATATTGTTCTATCTCATATGCAAAATGGTGAGAAACCTGACCCAGTCAACATGATTGTATGTGGTACTGCAGGAACAGGTAAGACGTACCTAATCACTGCTTTAAAACAGGTTTTGGGTGACAGTTGTATAATAACTGCAACAACAGGTATTGCAGCATTTAGTATTAATGGCCAGACATTACACTCTGCTGCACAACTTCCTATACGTGAGTATAAAGACCTACAGGGTGAGTCGTTGCAACGCTTACAGTTAAAACTGGAAGGTAAGGCTTACCTCATTGTCGATGAAATGTCAATGATTGGTCACAAAATGTTGTCGTGGTTAGACAATAGATTACGTGCTGGCACAGGGAATGAAGATAAGCCATTTGGTGGTATTTCAGTGATCCTCCTTGGTGACTTTGGTCAGTTGCCACCAGTGGGTGACCGTCCATTGTATATTGCTGGAAATGGATCCACTATTAGTGATCATATATACGAAATGCGAAGGGTCTATACCATAGAAATCTTTTGGAAGAAAATTTAGATAAACCAAGCAAATTTCGGAAAGCAATTAAAAAACTTGTTCCAAATGAAAACACATCTGTTAGAAATACTACAATACAAATTAAAGATGATGATAAAATAACTGATAATAGTTACACAACTGCCAACGCGTTCTGCGATTTTTTTTGCAATCTCACTAAGCGAATGGCCGCCGAATTTGGAAGCTATGCTTCTAACAATGTCATTACTTTACAAAAAAGTAAGAATGAATTTCATTTTATTCCTGTGCTTGCCTCTTCTGTTTTAAGGCATCTAAATATGCTAAAAGTATGTAAATCAACTGGAATTGATGGTATACCAGCAAAACTATTGAAAGTCGTTGCTTCGGAAATATACGTGTCTTTAACTGATATTATCAACTTGTCACTATCTACTGGTAACATCCCTGAGGAATGGAAAGGGGCCAAAGTGATTCCAAAGTGATTGAGAGGTAATGGACAGGCAGTGGCTAAGATTCAGGCAAAGAACTCTGGCCATGGAGCATCAGCAGCAACATCTGATGAGGCTGGTGGCTTAGAAGCAGTCCTCTTCCTGTCTAAGAAAGCAGATGTCATGCTGACATCCAACCTGTGGGCTGAAGTTGGCCTTTGTAACGGTTCATTTGGAGTGGTTGAGGAGATTTGGTTTGCAGAAAATCTTGAACCACCAAATCTACCTGTCGCTGTGTTGGTACATTTCCCTGCCTACACTGGCCTGGGATTTATTGATACATGTCTCAAGTGCATACCAGTGCCACCAAAGGTATTTGAGTGGATGGCTGATGGGAAGTACATGTCAAGACAACAGGTCCCATTGAGATTAAGGTATGCAATGACTATTCAGAAGTCACAGGGACAGACTTTACCAAAGGCTGTCGTTGACTTGGGTAAAAGTGAGAAAGTAGCTGGATGTACATTTGTTGCTACATCTAGGGTGAGATCCATTAATGATATTGTGTTTGAGCCAATGACATTTGATTGTTTAAAAGCCATTGGTAGAAACAAAAATTTGCGAAAGCAACTTGATGAAGAGCAAAGGTTGCAGTTGCTTGCACAAGCAACTGCTGGAAGATATAGTAGTCATTAGAAGTTAATAGATGGCTTGGTGAACTTGGTTCACATGTTGGAAATTACTGGGCACATGTCAATTAAGACGTGTGCTTTCGAGTAATACATGTAATCTCGCCTGTTACCTAGACATAATATGCAGAGGCAGATCCAGGCTTAGAAATTTATGAATAGTATGAATCAGATTAATACCAAAAGCACAATAACTTTAAGAAATTCTATGGTTTCAGAAAATTAATAAACTGTTCCAATATTTTGGGCTTTTCAGTGAGATTTAAGAGAAATACAAAGTCATTAATATTGATGTGTATACAGTGTACATGTGTATGCAAAATGGGGGCCCACACCATCCTTGGATCTGCACCTGATGTATGTTTTTGAGGCTGGTGCACTGGGTGCAGTCATGAAAATTTTTGTATGGTTGCACTTTCGAGTGAGAGATTTGCCTGGAGCCTACTAACACTATATGTGTTTTTGAGGTTGGCATACCAGAGCACAGTAAATTTGATTGTGCTTTTGAGGTAACAAGAAATGCCTGCAGACACAGTGATGTGTAATTTCGGCATATGAAAAGACTGTACCTGGGTACATTTAACCTGTTTCTGCCTGAGTCTGTCAAAAACCATACTCCATGATATTACCCTGTCTAACACCAGATTATGTTACTCATCAAAGAGTGACCTTACACAGCATAGGCAGTAATGGTTAATGTGCTTTCGAACGTAGACTATAATGTGAACAGGCCAAATATTATTATGTTAGTTACATAAAAATAATTGCATTTATCTTTTGTTCTATTCCTTTTTAAAACAACACTGTACACATATGCAGTACTGCTCAAAAGTAACCAATACAACAATAAGCTGGATCAAACCAATGATGGTCTCAGTTTGAAACTGGCGTTCAGCTGGACCATTATATCAAACTGACACTGCATTTTGTATGTTAATGACTGAATTAAGATAATGATCTGTTTCTTGCACAAAGCAGCAACTCAACCATTGTTGAACTGCAGTAAGTTCAACTCAATTCGACTACATGATGTAGGATACTTCTGAGCAGTTCTGTATTTATATAATTAATACAATATGTCAAGAACTGATCAAGAAATTTAAAATCAATTAATCAAATAATATAATATTTGAGAATTTCAGTCCATTGTTATCAAGGAAAAATCTTCAGAAGAACTGCCTAAAGAACTTTATTAAGGTAAATGAATAGCTGGTGCATTACCATGCATGGTGTTTTATACATCCATTGAAAAGAGTAGGACATTTCAAAAGAATGTGGAATTATTGAAAGCCGACATTTGTGTGATTTATTTTTCAAATCTCAACATAGTAGTGACACTTAACTTTTTTAGTATTACAGATCAATAAAAACCTCCCATGGTCAGGAGCCAAGCCCACCAGTGCTTTGTAGATTGCCTGCCTCAAACATGTTCCAATCAAGTGAATCAACCTCTCGATCAACCTTAATTGCTACACTTAATACAGTACGTACCTGTACAATGTCATCAATATTTAATATCATCAACTGCTGTAGTGGTCGATTCTGGCACATATACAATGGCTGCATAATACAAGGTAAAGTATCCTCACGCTGAGCATTGCTTTCCATCGTTTCTTTGCCGTGTTCATTTTTAGATTTCATTCGTACGCGTAAAGGAAGTAACCCCTTTCCGGTTTTTGTTTTGTTTTTTTTCCTCTGATTTGGACTGGGTATGAGTTGGCATGTACTGTGGGAATAAATTAATTTTACTATCAAGCTACAAATATTGTAATAATATGCGAAAATGCAAAACTGATATATTTTTTATTCATGATTGTATCTTTTTTAGTATAAATTTGCATCACTGCATGTCGATCATCGTCCATAAAAGTTCCAATGTTAGTGGTCTGGGGTAATTTATAAAAAGAGACTAGCAGTTGTGTTATTGAGAATGGTAAGAGATTTCTTGCAGTTTTCATTGTTTAATACTGGGCAGAATTGTCTTTGCAGTTTGATAAATTGGAAAATATTAAAATACGTCCTAAAATACGTCTTGTTACTCTTGTAATATAATCCTCTGTGGAGTTCGCTGTGAAGGAGGGTTCTCTGTGAAGGTCAACATTCCATAACCATTTTACCGTTCTGCTGTATAGTAATATCCTGTGTTATTTTCTGATTTATAGGAATTGAAATCTGATAATAAACAAAACTAGCTGTAACTACTTTAATATTGTGGAATCATCATGTTAGTGATTTTCTATGATCAGGTAAGTACTGTAATTAACTTAAATGCACACAATCCAACTCACACCCATGCAGCTGAATTTTGCTGGATGAATAGCTATTTCACAATGATGTACAATGATTGCCTATTTGACTACATGTATGCTGGCATGTACAACTACTCTACCTGTATTGTCTGCAAAGCTTGACCAGCAACCAGTTTCTTGACAAGTAAAATTATCTGGTAATAGCCAGATATATTAACAAAGAATCTGGTAGTTGTAGATAAATCAGTCAAATCATGCAAATAGTCCATTGCATCATTATGTTCATTTTAAAGAAATCACAGCTTTATAGTGCAACTGCCAGCTGATAATTTGTTCAATTGTTTTACTCAGGCTAACAATGTTGATGGTTATGTTCTTAACTTTAGCCAAAAAAATTATGGTATTTTCCAACACTTTCAGAGACCATGGCATGAACTGATTAATGGCGCATTTGTAGTACTTAATTATGACAGACCTGAGTACACCATCAAGACTGAATCTTTTCAACAGTGGTCTTTCCAATGTCACTACAATACAGTTTTTTAAACAAGTAAGATTTTTACTTTTTTATTAGTCAAACTTATATTTTAATTAAAATATGTTCTTTTGCAGTTTCACAAAACAGTGATCTATTGTTTCATTGACCTTCTCTGATATACCAACCACTATATATTTTACATAATTATTAATTGTCTCTGATAAGTTTTAAATGCTTTATCTGATTGCAGACAAAGGAGATTTTTATACTTGTTATTGATTCAATTGGAAAACAGTTTGATACATGTACAAGCTGAGGCAGTCAGTAGTAGAAATTTTGGTTACCATACTATTCAATTTGAGGATCGAATGTCATTAAAAAAAAATACAAACTTTATTGATCTGTAGAAGGGAAATTATGACCTGACAGTGCACGTTTAGTCATTGCAGTAATTTAAATAAATGTATATTATTTGAATAACATCTGAATTGTTAAGGCTAAGCTTAATGATTTGATGTAATTGATTTCATGAAAAATTGTAAATTAAAATTGATTAAAAGTCACAAATTTAAATATACTACAACTGATTTGAAAGAAATCAAGTGAGGATTCAAACTTGAAAATGCTGCCTTGCAAACTATGCAATACAACTTTTTACTAAATACAATATATTATCGGCTATCGCTGCATGTGCATTTTCACATAGCATGTGATCAAAACTGTAACAATAAAAGATAATTGCAAGACATACTTTAATTAAAGCATTGTATCAGAACTTGGATCAGTAACTGATTATCAATTGCCAGACCGTGCTAATGCATTAGATCTATTTGGATATATATTAAACAAATACAATTATAACAACGGTAAACCTAGTGTGAGGTTGGGCAAGCTGTGCGGCCAGAAATCGAAGGACAGCCAGCGGCAATGGCCCGTGGGCTCCGGTTTAGATAAATACCGATCATTTCGGCTATAAACAGAAGTCTATATACAATAAATTAAAGTAGAGTTATTCCATAAAATGACTTATTGAGCCGTTTCTTACGTCTAGACATGCCTGTATACTCAAACTCACAATAATTGCCGCATAAATTTCGGTTATTATTTCTGAATCCACAGTCTATAATAATGTAAACAATACAGCGGTAAAGACCATGGGAACCCCTAGCAACGGTGCTTTTATAATGGCGGACAAGAAGTAAGAACCCAAAGTTATCAAGCAAAATTTGGATTGTTTACACTAACTTTGGTAATCATCTTGGTGTTTGATGGATTAAATTGCAACTCTAAAACTGTAGATTTCAAGCCATTTTGGAACCTGTTCTTAGATGTAGAAATGTCTTTAAAAGTTTGGCAAAACAAAGTATCGTTCTCGATCAATGTATTCAGACGTGCACATGGGAGACAAACCGACCATATCTAGGCAAAATCGTCGCTAAGAAAAGCGTACTTCAACAAATCGTAAGCGATTTAACAGATGCCAATACACAGAGGTAAGAGATAAGTAAATATAAGCGTCTAGGGAACTCGTTTAGGCTAATACTTGTATAATTTGTCGATGTCTTAGACGTACATATGTTGGAATTTTCAATCGCATGTAATTGAAAATGTATATTGTCAATTTTTCCCTATCAAATCTATTACAATCCGCCATCTTCAATTTAGTTTTTGTGAACCATACTGTCCTCGATTTCTCACCATGATGGTTTTATGATATTACTGTTAGGATTTACAGGTTATGCATATATATTTTATTAATAAAACAAATATTATGTTTGCCACAACATGCTATGACTGCGACGCGCGGGCGAGGGGGTTGCGTTCACGTATTTCTAGTTTATGTTCTGTTCCAATATACATATATATTCAGTTTTGGTGGCCCTACCAGGAGCTAAAAGGTCCCACCAGCATAGCTCTCGAGATCATCGAGGTACACAAGCCCCACCACCACAACAAGGTAGCAGCCCAGGGGGGGTTATTATTATTATTATTGTTATTATTATTATTATTATTATTATTATTATTATCATTATCATTATCATTATCATTATCATTATCATTATTATTATTATTATTATTATTATTATTGCTTCATTCACCTCACTAACCATTATCTCTGGTCCAGTCATTCCCTGGCAATCTGGCATTCCACTTCTGTCGAGTTGTACAACTCTTTGTTGTACTCAACCCATCTCTCTTCTATTGCTTTAGTATCAAATAAAATCTCTCCAGTTTCACTCTCAAAACAACATCCTGCCTTAGGGCTTTCTTTTTTCTTGGTAGTAATTTTTCTTATGGTTTTATGTAGTTTTCTTGACTTATGCTGTTTTCCATAATCTTCAATTTCCTCGCATTGCTTTGACCACCACAATTCTTTCCCTTCGGCACAATTCTTATTAATTTATTTATTCTTATATTCCTCCCGATTTTTTAGTTTTCTCCTCTCGTCCATCAGTCCAAGAATTTCGTCTGTCATCCAGTCCTTTGTCTTTCCCTTCATGTCGACTGTATAATTCACTTGGCCAACTTTCTCTGTTATCTTGTATGGACCGCTCTACTGGGCTTGTTGTTCGCAGTTGGGAGTAAAGGGGGATTTCCAGTCCTCGCACGAAGCAACTCGAAGCTCGCCGAGAGTACTCATCTCGTTGCGATAACTTGCGGGATTTCAAGACTGATGAAGCTATAGCCGAGTTTTTTGAACAAATTTCGAGGTGTTTGGCTATCCTGATGAAGCACTCTTCTGAGTGTTTGATATAGCATTTCAAACAAATCGGTATTTTAAGAGAAAATCGAGGTGAAAGTTCGATTAATTTATGTAATTTCTTCCTTTAATATCCATGCAAATTAACCGTCGACATGGTTATGATTTCCTTTGTGCAGTTTTTCTCATGAATTACTAACAATTTAAAATGTTGACATACTTTGTCTTGATTGGTTTATTTACTGCGAGTACTCGCGCGAGTAAAAAATAGTTCAAAATTTCCCACTATCTGCGACGAGCATTAAAATACTCGCAGCAAGCTTGCGAGTGCTCGCAGCGCTCTGCGAGTTGCTTCGTGCGAGGACTGGAAATCCGCCTTAAGACTAGTACTTTTTGACCATCTTTTAACTCGCGAATTCTGGCTTTTCCATTATACTATACTTTGTGTTTCTTCTGTGCTCGAGCTAGGTTTTCTTATCATTTTGGATATTCTTTCTCTTATCTTACGAACGTAAGAAGCACAGCTCGTAGGCGACTGTGGAGACGCCGTTCAGGTTTCTCGCAGTATGTCTACAGGACGACGGACATTTTTCCCGTACAGAGCTCAAATGTGAGAAGCCTGTTGATGCTTGGGGCCCCTCTCGGTATGCGAAGAGTAGATACAATAGCCACGTGTCCCATTCGGTGCGGTCCTCCTTGGCTAACTTTCTTAGCATTGATTTTAACGTTCCGTTAAGTCTTTCCACCAAACCGGCCCTTTGAGGACGGTAGAGACTTGTCCGAATCGGTTTGACGCCAAGCAATCTGTACACTTCTTTCAGCAAAGTAGACATGAAGTTTGACCCTTGGTCTGTTAAGATCTCTTTTGGCACGCCTACTGTTGACAATACTTTGATTAACTCTGCTGCGATCGTTTCAGCTTCGATGTTCTTCAGAGGCACTGCTTCAGGGTATCGCGTTGCATAGTCACAAATTACAAGGATGTACTTATAGCCTGTCTTCGTCCTTTCTAACGGTCCAACGATATCCATGGCAATACGTCTAAACGGTTCTTCGATTATTGGTAAGGGTATCAGACGAGCTTGCTTTCCTGGTTTTTGTTTAATACTCCACAATTATTGCACTTTTTGCGGTCGATAGGCACTCGGTTTGCCGCTGCTCTTGCCTTATAAAATCATCTCCGCTGGCTGCTTCTTGTTCACTTTTATATAAGGTGGCATTACGGTGAGTAGTTGTTCCATAATAATTAGATACACAGCTTAATCAGTGTTGTTTTGATCAGGCTTGACCCATTTCCGGCACAAATCTCGAAGGCGAACGTCGGTTCCGACGAAACTTTCTTCGGTTTTTGGTCGGGTGTTTCGGAAGCGTTGTCGGTACGTTTCGTCATTAATGTTGTATCGTTTTAGAATGGCGGTTTTAACATCCTCGTACTTCTTTTCTTTTTCGCGGTCCATCTTGGGCTTTCCCTGTCAAAAGCAGTGCCAGTTTAAGCGTCATGTTCTTCTTCGAAGCGTTTTGTCTCTATTCGCTCCAAAACTTTGGTAAACGCCTGTAATGGATTGTTTCCGACGTTTTCTTCGCTTACGCTTTCCGGTTATTTCCCTTTTTTGGTTCGGCGGCTTTTCTCGCTCATCTTCTGTTCATCCGAGCAATGTCTATTTCAATTCGTCTCAAAACTCTCGATAGACAATATTTAATATTTATAACTGATAAACACAATTCGTCACAAACCTTCCATTTCTGAGTTCTCGTCTACCGATGTTATTATCCTCGACGATAATAATTCAAGTCCTTCAAAACATCTTGAATCATCCCACTTCTGATACCAAATGTGGCGAACTGCACTCGCAAATACGGTTTTAAAAGGTTTTATTTAAGATTGAATAAGAACAACTTGCCCCGAACAGGACAAAAAAAAACTCGAACACAACGCTCGTCTCCATGACTTTTCCCACGCCCATCTCTCTATTTTAGAACAAGTTAGTCTGTCACAAAGACAGATAACAAATAAAAAACATTTGACAATTATTTAAACAACTTTGTTACAACATTGTCGAAGTACAGGTAATATGCAATCCGGTTAGTACTGCAATCCGGTTAAAGACAATCGATTGAGATTACAACTATCTTCAATACAACTCTTGTAAAGTAAGGAGCAACCATACATTGATTAATTCTTTGAAAGTTTTCATGGCGATAATGTAATATAGATAAGTTTGATTGTTTTTCAAGTCATCACATGCAGTAGATTATAGTTTTTGTATTGCAAGAAATATTTGCACATTCATGACATTCATTCTGCTTTGATTGGTTCCGAAGGCATTCTATTGTTAGCTTAGCTTAGCTTAGCTTAACTTAACTTAACTTAACTTAACTTAACTTAACTTAACTTAACTTAACTTAACTTAACTTAACTTAACTTAACTTAACTTAACTTAACTTAACTTATGTAATATATTCATAACGTAGTTCGTTCATCACAACAGAATACCAAGCGATCAATTTCGTTTCAGAATTATAGCTGTGACCATCTTAAAGCGCGAGCATTCAGTAAAACAAAGACTCGGTGAATTTATTAAAATGTTGACGTGATATTGACGTTGATTGCTTTGCGGCTTCAGCGTGATAAATACCGAATGCTTGCGCTTTAAAGCCCTAATCAAACGAGAACGCAAGTCATCGCAAGTTGGCAGCCAGAATTTCTGTGGCGGTCGTTTGAACACCCAAATTAACAAAATAAAGGTTTCATGAGTGTTTTAAACAAGTTTTAACTTTGTCACGGTACATGATATTTTCGGGAAACTATTCAGAGCGGCTGGCTGAGATAGCCTGACTGCCAACTTGCGATGACTTGAGTTCTCGTTTGATTAGGGCTTAGGTCTAGTTCTCATATGTCGCCGACCGTCGCCGATCCATGATTCAGATGCATGTTAACACCAATGCAGAAAAGCACTGCTTTCTGCATCGCTCTTTATTACTTTTTTTTTACCGTTTTAACATGCATCTAAAGCACAAATCGGCGACCTCGACGACATATGAGAACTAGGCTTTAAGACGGTCACAGCTATCATTCTGAAACGAAATTGATCGCTTGGTATTCTGTTGTGATGAACGTGCTACGTTATGAATATGCCGACTTGACACATCTCAATTCAAATGAGGTAAAGCCGCGCCGCATGGAAAAAGTCGCGGAAAAACTTACTAGACATGCACTTATTGCACTAGTGTATATTTGTGGTTTATAAACGAGTTGTTGTCCGTTTTTCTTTTGATCAATGGGCCTTCATAATGCCTTTTTATATAAAATGCCATGTATTTCGAAATTGTTTTGGCTTTTTTTTCGCGAGTCAAACGATGACCTCACCAGTGCTTCCACTTTGCAAGGAAATTTCCTTCCATGGGCCTGTCACCATGGGGGGAGGGGTCAGATATTATTAGCCTTCTTTGCAAAAGTTCTTTGTTTCTCTTGTTTATCTAAACCCTCCCCCATAGTGACTGGGCTATGCAAATAAAAAGTGGAAGCACTGGACCTCACTCGCCGTTGCTTCGATAATTTTTGAAGCAGAACGTAAACACTGCTCAGAACAAGTGCGGATACAACTGTATAGTTAATTCCCGCAAAACTTCATAGCAAACGTTCATTTGGATACACACTAAATGCCAACTATGGAAATTTAATGTGGATGTTTAACTGGAAGTAAAGTTTTGTGATTATTCGAAATCTATAATTTGCAAGACAGGCTTGTCAGCGACGGCGCGACGCCATTAACGACAAACTGTGAGTATTGCATACATATGGATGTATTTTGAAATGCCGTGCCTTTAATTATTGTTTCTATGTATCATATCATAAAATTGTCTTTCATTGCTCTATCATTTCCATCAATTGAAGTCAAACTTAGATTGTTCATAGCGCGATAACAGTGCATATTATACTTCAATAACAGCCGTCGCCATGTATTGAAATGTTGTCTAACAAAACTTGTATAAGCCTTCGTCGTTTTAATTTACTACAGTTAGTAAAGTTGATGGCTTTGATTAGTTCTTTCATATAAATGTCCCGTAGTTTCTTGATCCTATAGGTGATACTGACTCGCAGTGCTCGCGAGTAGCGAGTATTTTCCAATGTTTGGTTTCGCTAGAAGTGTGAGTACTCGCGCGTAACGAGCCGAAGCAAGTACCCGCTATGACGCGCGAGTACGCGCGAGTCGATGTTACCTTACTCGCGAGCGGTACTGTATATACTTGCGCACGTGCAATAGATAAAAAAATGGTTCCTGAACCCTTTAACTCCGTGTGTCTTTCTTCATTGTCACAAAGATAAAGAGAAAAGGTGCGGCAGCAATAAGAACTATTGGTAGACGCAAAGTTAGAAAATATTTGATCTCTTCATTTGAAAAGGCCAAGTATCTTATTAAGTTTAGTGTAGAATCCTTCAATGCCGTAAATCGGTTAGTGGAAAACCTTTCCAAATCGCTGAAGACAGATGGATAGGAAAACCTTTCCAAATCGCTGAAGACAGATGTATAGCAAATATCCGCCATTTTGAAAATACCAAAATCTGCTAAGCGTTTTAAAGCGTCTTGACCCGGTTAAGTCAAACCTAGGTTTCAGTCCCATCCTATAGGCTGGGACTGCATAAAATATTTGAATATTGTACAGAAAAACTAATAAATAAATCTAATATTGAAAAACGCTTAGTGTATCACCTTTAATGCCGTGCAAGGCCAACAAAAATCCTATTTTCGGGGCTATGTATTGCTTACCAAAAATATCAGAAGGTTAAAATTATTGTTGGTGGTTTTGTTCTTTTTTTTTAGACTTACCAGTTTGCTGAACCCAGGCGCGAACACGAGACTCTGCCTTTTTTGATGAGCTTTCAGGTCTTCTCGATAAAGTAAGTCGATACAAATGTCTCCGCTATAAAGAAATAGTAAAATATCAATCAAATCATTAATAATTCATGAGATAATCAGCCAATTCCACTAGTTCATTCAATCACCTAATTGAAGTTAAATACTCCAATAAAACACGTTAAAATCATATAGCACGCAAGATGTTAGATAAAAACCGGTGTTAATCTAATTCCTAAGACATTCTTAAGATATCCTTATTTAAGAAAAAGCATTCTTTTAAGTATATATGGACCACCAATGGGAAGATTATGTTGAGGCAGTCTGATACTTCTCAATCAACTGGATTCGAAACCCATGAAGAATTTGGCAATTTTATTTGTTCAAACAATTTGCAGGAACATTGAGTAGGTTCGGTTATAGTTGGAATATTCTTGACTATTATATACTATTCTCTTTTCTAAAATTTTTCTATTATGATGACACTAAACGAAAACCAGTCTGATGGTTCTGAAACTCTTATAAACCATGATTCTGATCTTAATGATCTAATCCAGATAAAAATGATGAGTTAGATTCAGACAATGCCTAAAGGTCAATTATCTTTGTTTACTGATGCCTTGATAATGTTCTAACATCACTTAATCAGTCAAAGAGGAATGATGCATATATGTATAGGTTATATACCGAGAACACGGGATATAAGTCATATATGAGGAGGTTTTCGAACAAGGTTTCGTCAATTTCGAAGAGTTTCGATCAAGATTTTTCGAGTTTTGTCGACAAGTTTTATCCAATTATTTATGCACGGGATATAGCCTGTATATACACCGCGGTACATCAAAGAAAACCGACTCAATCGTGATATAAATATATATGTAGTATTTGCAATATGAGTGGCCGTGTTGTATTGGATATACAAGCTCGAGTCGAAGGCGAGAGCTTGTCATATCCAATACAACACGGACACGAATATTGTAAATAACTTAAAATACTCCAAGTCTTTGATGTTAATATGAGTAATATTCGTTCAGATTAATTCAGAAAAAGCTCATTTTCAATGTTTTAGAGCGGAGATGGACCTAATATACATGCAACCACTAGTGGTTGTATATCTGATACAACCACGTGTGGTTTGCATCCGATATACAACCTCCTTCACGGTCATGATTTCTTTTGTGTTTTCTTCATGAATTATTAATGAGTATTTTAAATATATATATATATATATATATATATATATATATATATATATATATATATATATATATATATATATATATATATTAGGTGATGTCAACATTGATTTTCTTAAATTTGATTCTAACACACCAACTGAAGAATACTTAAATATGTTATAAACACAAAATTTCTTACCAATTATCACTAAACCTCTCTAATTGATCACATATATACCAATGTTACTTCACATCAAATTACCTCTGGCATTGCAGGATTAAACATATCAGATCTTATTTTTATTCGGTCCGTTTCCTACCAAATCCTGCTTTCTGATTGGACAACAGAAGAATGACAGTTTAGTATCAAAAGGTTTCAGCTTTTCTGTCCTCTCGTGGTATGTTTTTTTTTTAATATATACTTCTATATAGTTTCATTTAGTAATTCAAAATATTGTGTTCACAAGTTTATGTATGTTTTACGTATTGTTTTAAACTGTTTTCATACGTCGTTGAGCAATAATACTTTAAGACTTTATAAATGTCGCTCGCTGAAATTTTGCTTTTTCACAGCATTCTCGCGTTCTTTTAAAATTCGCTGTTTTCACACGAAGTTGTCAAAGCCATTTGGGTAATAAAACTCATTTGCATCCCCGTAGCTCTCTTTTTCTGTGGCAAGCGAAATAGTTATGAAAATCGATCAATTTTACGACCTATAAAACACATTTTAAAAAATTATCTCGAGCGGTCCGTACGGGCTCATACGGACCGCTCGTTAACCAATCAGAAAGCAGGATTTGGTAGGATACGGACCGAATAAAAATAAGATCTGATATGTCTAATCCTGCAATGCCAGAGGTAATTTGTTACCTAGGTAAATTATTACTAAACCTCTCTAATTGATCACATATATACCAATGTTACTTCACATCAAATTACCTAGGCCGTAAAATTGATCGATTTTCATAACTATTTCGCTTGCCACAGAAAAAGAGAGCTACGGGGATGCAAATGAGTTTTATTATCCAAATGGCTTTGACAACTTCGTGTGAAAACAGCGAATTTTAAAAGAACGCGAGAATGCTGTGAAAAAGCAAAATTTCATCGAGCGACATTTATAAAGTTTTAAAGTATTATTGCTCAACGATGTATGAAAACAGTTTAAAACAATACGTAAAACATACATAAACTTGTGAACACAATATTTTGAATCACTAAATGAAACTATATAGAAGTATATATTTAAAAAAAACATACCACGAGAGGACAGAAAAGCTGAAACCTTTTGATACTAAACTGTCATTCTTCTGTTGTCCAACTATACTCAACAAAACCGCTACAAGTCTTTACCTTTTAGTCAAATATTTTTCACATGCCAACCTCATCGTGTCATGTCTTTGAAAAAAGTTTCAAATGGCTTCTTACAAGCATTTTCGTCTTCAAACTCGAACGACCCACTTTCAATTTCCATGCAGTCAGCCGAGTATTGAAAGCGATTTTCCAAGCGAACAGCCAAAACGAGCAAGCGACGAAGAAGAACGACGAAGAATCTTTATCAACTAAACTTTAAAAACACTAGATCTTCAAGTTTTGATTGTTTTTTTTTATCACAAAAGACGTTCCAAGCTTTCCGGTCAGACTGCATGTCGGTAGTTGTTTACTGTCGAACGATAAACTTTGGACTTTTGAATATCACGTGAATGTCATCTCGCTTACGCAATTTATGTTAATTTGTTAATTATGTTAATTTGTTAATTATGTTAATTTGTTAATTATGTTAATTTGTTAATTATGTTAATTTACCTAATTATGTAAATTATAAATCGTACGATTAATAAAAAAAAAATGTTATTTACCGTTTTGGTCGGTCCGTATAGAGAAATATTTCTCTATACGGACCTCCTCCCAACCGGTAAATAACATATATATCTTCCCATATTTTGTATTGTTGATATACTTACTAATAGATAAAAACAGCAAAGGTACTATCGAGATTACTCAAAGTTTTGTCCCGTATAAATTGGTATCACATAGTTAACAAAGGCGACTAAATAAGCCTTGAATTACGAATGCTATACTAAAATCTATTAAAGTCAAACAAAAAATGTACTACACACATTTTCTTAGTAAAGACATTTAAATAATAATGAATATAAACAATACACAAATATTTTTCATTAATAACAGTCCGAAGGACAGTTTTTTCATGTCTGCAGTAACTCCAAATGTTGTTCAAAATTTACTTTCTTCCTTATCTGATATAAAACAACAATCGATATTCCTAATAAGCTCAGTAAAGATAGCAAGTGAGCCACTCTCAGTACCCTTTACTTATATATACAATGAATCTATTTCATCTGGAATAGTACCAGAGATCCTAAAAATATCTAGAGTATCACTCCTGTGTACAAAAATGGTATAATTAGTGATACAGGTAATTATAGAACAATAATAACTCTATCTCCTTTTAGTAAAGTCTTAGAGAGGCTAGTGTACAATCAATTAATTAGCTTTCTAAATAAACATAAGATATTGTATGAATATCAATTTGGTTTCAGGAAAGGCCACTCTACTGAACAGGCTATACTTGAAATTACAGATGTACTTAAATTGGCAATTGATAAAAAAAAAACCCAATTTACTTGCGGTATTTTCCTTGACTTCTCCAAAGCCCTTGATACAGTAAATCATGACATATTACTAAAAAAACTACTGGCTTATGGAATTCGAGGGAAAACACTGGAGCGGTTCGCTAGTTATCTTGATGGGCGCTCTCAATATGTAAAGATTGATAATATTTTTTCTAACAAACTATAAAATGTGGAGTTCCACAGGGATCTACTTTTGGACCCCTATTATTTCTTCTCTATATTAATGATTTCGCTAATTCATCAAAATTATTATCTTTTAGAATATTTGCTGATGATACTAACATATTCTTCTCAGAGGATAATAAAGTTGATCTTGAAAAAAATGTTAGACATGAATTTAAGCTTGTTCTGGAGTATTGCACTCTAAATAAATTATCAGTGAATTTTAACAAGACTAATTATATGGTTATTACTTCTCCAAAGCGGAAATCCCATGTAAATATACCTGGAATTAAACAAGTAAACTCATTAAAATACTTTGGAATATTCGTAGATGATAAACTAAACTGGAAGACTCAAATTAGACATGCGAATAATATACTTGTAAAAAAATTTGGTATAATTTATAAATTAAGACGTTACCTTAATCTCCATACTCTCAAACAAATTTACTATACATTAATATATCCGTTTTTGACCTACGATTTAACAAGTTGGGGAAATACTTATAAGACTAGTCATGCAAAAATAATTACAAAACAGAATTAATGTGTTAGAGCTATGTTCTTTGCAAATAAAAGAGAGAATGCAGATCCCTACTATAGGATATTGGATCTACTAGAAATACATAAATGCAATAACCCCTCGCCCACTTTTACAGCAACCCCCTTGCGCTCTTTTTTTATTGGAGGCCTGGAAATAGCTACTCCTGTCGGAATGAAAATATAGTTTTAATCTGGTAGAATATTTGAAATAAAAAACAAAAACTCTATTTTTTAAAGAAAAACGCAACAAAAAACAAAGAAAAATTTAAGGATGATATTTCGTGAATGATATTTCGTGAAATGTATTGAGATGAAAAAAATTGCATGTCGCCTCCCAGGTTTCGAACTCGATCTCGTTCGCGTGCAAACCAACGATTTTACCACCACACTACTGAAGCAGGCGTCACAATTTTATCAAAACATTAGGGTTATATTGTACAGTTATTTCTTTCCATGTTTACAAAGACCATTGCTTGGTATCTAAAAATATTTGCATTTTGAAAACTACTCAAACTGCCTGGCTGGTATTCATTTATGATATTTTAAATTTATTTAAACAAATATAACAAAAACAGTTTTTCATTTCGAAATCTGAATTGCTGAAAATGTTTTCACATACATGTTAATGCCAATGGGCCTTAATAAATATTTCAACAGCATTGGTACGTTTTAAAAAAATGTTCCTTTTCCATTTTTTATGCTAAATTATAAACAACCGCTAAGTCATATTAAGTAGTTTTACAAAAAGAAAACTATTTAAAAGAAGATAAGACGGCAGCCACAGGTAAAAAATACAACGGGCATCGGCAAGAAAAAACATGCAATTATGGATATGATACGTTTAAAACGGACTTCAAGGACACACAAAATGTCATAATATAAAACAAAATTAACAGTCATAGATGTAAACAGGGAAACTCGAATAGTTTTGCTACTAAGTGTTCGTGATTACTGAGAGCGACTGCTCTATATTTTTACCGTAGCTTAAACTTTTCGGCCTTTATCATCGTTGGTTTTCTATCTTTTTCTCTCTTCCGAGGTTCGGTTTGACGGGTTTCCTTTAGTCAAGACGTTGATTTGTTTCTGTTCTTTTGAAATGAATGTACGTATCCCCAAAACTCCTTTCTCAAGTCTTTTTGTCAAGAATATATTACTTCAAATCTTTTTTGCCAAGAACTATATTGTTTCCAGTGCCCTACAATCTTCACCGCGCGTGGTCCGTCCACACACACACATATATATATATATATATATATATATACAAATATTCAAATCGCTCAAACTGATTCGCATTTGAACACGCGTGTAAAGTGGACTCCACGCATGTCGAGATTAGCACCCTCACCGGGCTCCGGGCCTTCGACCCTACGCCCGGCTCGGGGATTAAAATTTGAAAATATCTTTTTATTATTTCAAGATTTTCTGAAGCCAGTATCTCATCACATCAATATAACACTAGATATGCAGCCAAAAATAATTTTAAAAGACCAATGGTAACTACGGAAAACATGCGTTTAAGTATGCGGCAACCAAAATATGGGAATTGGTTCCAATTGGTATAAAATATTTACCTTTTTTTTTCATTCAAAAAGTCATACAAAACGTTTTTATTATTAAATCAGAATCACATGTAAGGTTTTGAATCACAAATTATAAGTAAAACTTTGTCTAAGCAAAATTCTTTCTTCAAATGTCTATCTTGTCAATACTGATTTGCAATATTTATATACCTACAACTTTTATATGGGAGGCCAACTCGAAAGCATTAGTTACCTTGGCCGTCCCATCACGTCATAATTTTCTCTATAGTTTATTTTCTCTTTATTTTAATTTCATAAAATTTTCCTTTTTATGATTGTAATCTGTATACTTCGTGCAAAATAAATTTGGTGGTTTGATGATGATTTGATAAGATATCAATTATCTCTATGCAAGATAAACAAGTTGGTGTACGAATAAATTTTACACACCATCATGTGATCATGACTAAAATCTCACTAGGGTTTACTTTAATTCATTTTCCAATTGAAATCGCTCGATTGAGATGATACATCAACAAATCGTTTATCCTGTTTCATCAGGGGAATCCAAACACTAGAAAACAATGAAACTACTCGGCCTCGTGTTTTCATTATGTTTCCTAGTGCTTGGATCTCCTGATGAAACACTCAAACTCACTGTTGATATAATACTTCTCAAATCATTAATAATTCATGAGAAAAACATAATGGAAATCAGTTACCGAGACTTTGTTGTGAAATGTGATAATAAAAAACGCCCATAAATTAAGACAAGTTTTACCTCAAATTTCTCTTTAAATACTGCTTTGTTTAAGAAGCTATACCATACATTACACTCGAAAGCCGCTTATTATCCGAGTTAAAAACACCTCGAAGTGAGTTAAAAAACTTGGCTACCGCCTCGTTTTTTAACACGCTTCTCGGTGTTTTCAAATCAGATAATAAACGGTTTCTCGCGTATGGTACATTACATAAGAAGGGCATATTAACGAACAAAATCCATGTGCTCCTCTCATATGACGTGTCACAAAGCATTGTCAAGGGCTAACTGATGAAAAAAATAGGTACGCAATGCGTACATGTGACTACCGCTATTAAGCACAGAGAGATATCGCCTTAAGAAGCAATGCATGAAAATGTGTGAAAAGCACACAGAAAACACAAACAAATGAGTTATTTTAAAGCATTTTATACACGTGTTCCTAATTTGAACATGGCACATACTATACATACATCTTTACTGGCTGTTTCCATATATTAATATATGGCATAGCATATATTAATATTATAACATGCCCCAAAGTGATCTTGTAAAATTCAATTTTTTGTATGAAGCCTGGATTGCTACTCTATTGGTGCTTTGAACAACCCAATTAACTTTTATCCACTGAACAACACTATCACATACATAACTACATGTATTCAGTGGATAAAATTTTATATTAGGTTGTTCAAAGCATGATTAGTGTTGTTCTTTATCTCGGATTTGTACAACTCACCCTAGACCATATAGATTATTTTTGTGGAAACACCACGTAAAATATTTATTTGCTGAGCTTTTGGCCTGTTGACTCAGGTCTAAGCTCAGTAAATAAATATTATACTTGGTGTTTCCACAAAAATAATCCATATTACATTATCGCCATGAAAACTTTCAAAGAATTAATCACCCCAGATTATCAACATTTTACCTGTCATAAATATGCTGTCAGTGGCATTCAAGTGTTATGTATATCACTAATATTTTGTGATTCTGCTAGTATTTTGAATAAGACTGTACAATACTCAGTATCGTAGTTTCAACAGATATATTTCTTCATTTGAAGGCTTTCAATATATTCAAGGCTTTAAGTTTCCCAACAGCTCACAATAGCTTTTCAACAATTTATCAAAATGTACAATTGAGTGACACTTAGACATCAGATTATAGAATATTTTAGTACTTTCACAAGAGTCAGGCTTTTGGTGTATCTACTATTCTGTGGTCAGACCACTGTAGCAGCTCTCGTGTGCACAAACTTTGGTTTCTTAATTTCATTATACAGGATATTGAACAACACCTAAATCAAGTAAACAAAGCAGGTTTTGTAATGTCGATATAACAGTCAAGATATTTTGTCAGCATAAATTTCTTATATACATGTATATAGTGTAAATACAGGGCACTGTGATTATGATGATATATACTTCTCCAAATCAATAATAATTTATAAACCAAACACATAGGAAAATCACAAGTGGGACAAAGGTTTGATATGTGATAAACACTTGGATAGATTAAGCCAACTCTTACCTCAAACTTATCTTAAAATACTGATTTATTTGACAACTGATTCATTTCCTGATTTGTTTGATCATGAAACACTCGAAAGTTGTGTTTGATGTAATATTAATTAAACACTTAGCGGCTAGCTCGAAGTTGGTTAAAACAAACTTCTCAATATAATATAGTGAGCACAACACACACAATTCAACCAAAATTAAACTTAAACTCAAAAAGGGATTTTACCATTATAAATAATTTCTATCAAAGACTTTGGTGTATATTGACAATTTCTTCGATAAAAGAAGAAGAGCTTTGAAACAAGACACAGTTGAAGGTCCAAATTCTAGCGAACTTTATAAGTTGAATATTTCTAGTACTGCTATATGAGTACCGACCAAGTATAAGATAAACAACGTCACAGTTTTGAAACTACATGTATTTCTTACCTTGTATATTAAAGCTGATCAATGACAGAAACCGTTCCAAGAAGAAAAGATTTACAAAGTAATAATTAGCACTTTTCACAAATCAAAACTGTCCAAAATGCAAAGACGAGATTCACTTTAGTTTATTCCCCACGAAAACAACTCGAGTACTTCTCGAATACCTGGCGATCAATGGCGATCTTCTCGACTATATGGCGATCGTGCCGAATATCCGACGATAGCTGTCGAGTATGACGTAGTGAGATCCAAGACATTCAAGCACTCAAGCACTCAAGCAAGATTTCGCCGACATTATGGCTACCGCTGACCTGTCAGCGGTAGTCACAAAAATGAAAAAATCGTGAAAAAATCGATGGGAAAAAAAAAAAATGATGAAAAAATCGTCAGTTGTTTTCTATCTTATCATAAACTACATTTAAAATAAGGATGAACGGCGTTTGTGGTTTGTAAATATCTCATCTCGCTCAAGAGATATTCACGTTTTGGAAATATGCAAATTATATGGCTGATGACGTCATTTTCTCCAAACGAGCGAAATGAAAATCGTAAAATGAGGAATATCTCTAGAAATAAACAATAGAAAGTGCTCAAATTTTGCATGCTTATAGTATTAAATAAAATACGTTTCACTGTGGAACGTTAGCTTTTTTCGTGGAAACTGCTGGTTCCTGGCCCCCTCCAATGATAAAATTAAATTTTCTTATTTATCAGCAATCAAGTAGCGTTTACTTCAGCGAATAAAAGTGAAGATTAGAGCTTATGTAGGCATCGTAATTCAAACGTTTAAATCTTTCTATTTTTAAGCAATAAGGCAAAAATGATAATTCCCTTTTTAAGGTTTAGAGTAAACGGAGAGCATACGCTTACCATGGCAATCACAAATGTTCCACAGAGAATTGTATCTTATTGGATACTATACGCATACAATGTTTAAGCACATTCTATTGTTTATTTCCAGAGATATTTGCATATTTCCAAAACGTGAATATCTCTTGAACAAGAAGAGCAGGGCCGCCCGGGAAGGAGGTCATTCTTTATCTGATTTTATATTAACTCATTACACAACCACATTTCGTTGTTCTAACAGACCAGTACATTAAATCATTTATTCAACTGCATGCGGTATGCAAACAGTGTGATAAATTGGTTAATAGTCAAAATTAAAGTTAGTAAAGTGAGCAATGAGTAAAGAGTTCCTGATGAGTAAATAAGCAAAGAGTTACTCATGAATAAAAAGTTACTTATGAGTAAAGAGTTGCTCGTGAGTAAACAAGAAAAAGTTGCTCATGAATGACTAAACTGGTTAAATAAATGGCTAAAGTCGGTTAGCGAGGCAATTTGCCAATTTGAAAGCAATAATTAGTTGAGCCGGGCCGGATGTCTCTAAACGGAACTGACTAATCAACATCTCTTTGCACCTGCATTGCATCGGATTGCAACGTGCCGTACAGCACTGTATTGTAATATACACCAGATAAGAAAAAATGGTGTCATGAGGTTGTTCAACAAAACAGTTAACCCCTTGGTGACTGCGAGCTCTCCCCTTGAGAAGTAAACGTCTGGCGTTAGCTTTAAGTCAGGAAGGAGGAAGGAGTTAAGTACTTACCGACAGACTTTTATTGTCTTGTTTTGTATGTGTCTTCTTCTCAGAATAGGTGGAGTTATTTGTCATTGTAAAATATTTGTTCATATTCAAAGAAATATTCTTGGATGTTTTCAACTTGTTTCTTTGAGATTTCCCAGCAGATGTCGAAATACCTGTAAGTAAAAAAACCAACAAAAAGAACACGCGAAGTGAGAATTTGTCTACGCTACGTCTATTATTTATTACTTAGCTTTCGACCTGGTTGGTTAGGATATAGTTTATTTCGTTCTCCACAGTATTCTGAAGCATGTGAGTGATGTGACACGCAGTCGTTGTGTTGTTCTGCCACAAGATAAAACGAGGAAAGAACGTTTTGGGCAGGAGTTGAAGGTAAATGTGTTTGTAGAGGTCATACTTAACTAGTTATTTGTTATCTATGCTGGATATATACGAACAATTCCGTTGATATTAACTTTGTTAGAATTGCTGGCACAGATTGTAAGTACAGTTGCGAGTAAAATGTAAATATTTTAGTGTTTGTGTAGTGAAAGTCATAGTGATGTAGTTTGGGGCGTAATTGTGTGCCGCGTGTTATTTGTTATAGTTTTCACCGTATTAAAATAAAAGCCAATGGGCAAATGACGCGTTGAAGAGTGTGTCGCGTGCAGTTCGAATAAACACAGCGAAAAAATCGAAGGAAACGTTAACAATTGAGTAAAATCGAGTTCGTAAACAGAAGAACTAAAATGGCCACTGGAAGTCTTCGTGATGAAGACATTAATTATAGTGATATAGAAGATCGTGGAGAACCTTGATGCTATAGCGGATCCTCCAGTTATTCGCGAACTCCTTAGCCGGGTTGAGACCTTGTGGCTTTCATCAGAATCAACCCATGCAAAATACTATCTTGGAGTAAAGAAAACAAAACGTCAAAAGGAAACCGAACAACGATTCATTGTTTTTCAAAAAAGGTTTTTTGATATTATGGGGAGGTGCAGGCAACAATTGCATCTCAAATCGCCTCAGGGAATTGAAGATGATAATATCTCAATGTGCAGTAGAATTTCTGCGAGTTCCCGTGGGTCATGGTTGTCAACAGTCTCTTCTGGTTCTTCCCGGAAAGAGAATTTGAGAACTCTTCTCTTAGCAAAAAAGAAAGTCGAGTTAGCAAGAGCTAGAGCGAAGGAAGAAGAAGAAGAGGCGAAGAGAAAGGATGAACAAGACTCAAGGAGAGTACTAAGAGGACTGGACGAAGCAACAGCTCTAGCTCAATTAGAGTAGAAAATCAAAACAAAATATGACGAAGAAGCTGATTTTGTAGACTTGATGAAAGACTGCAAACCCTTCGTAGAAGATAACCAAAACAAGTTCAGATTACAAAATAACACCATTACACGCAGCCCACCTTCTCGAGAATTATACAAGTCTCCTGAAGTTTCGCGCCCAGTAAAGGAGACATCAAGCAAAAGCGTTCTTCCAGAACGCCCACGAGACTGGTCTAAACTTTAGGATAACTTTGAAACTGCTGAAGAAGAGATCAATGGAATTGGCACGAGACAAGGAACAGCAAACATAGAGTTACACTTCCTAAAACACCGAAATTAGGAAATTACCGCTCACAGCTTTTGTGAAGAAGATGAAATTAATAAAATTAATGATAACATTCCCTTGGACCCAGTTGCTGCAATGTGAAAAATCCAACTACTGAATGGTATTACTCCCACTAAGTTTTCTGCCAATCCATCAGAATTTCCTTTCTTCCATGCACAGGTTCAAACACACCTGGAAGGTAAGCTAGTTTTCGATACTTTAAAGGTAGAGTACCTACTCAAGTTCCTTACTGGCGAAGCTCTTGAGGTAATTGATTCCCCCGCCATTAAAATGGAAAAATAGGTACGCTTGGGCGTACATGTATCTACTGCGTCGATCAGATAGACTGCTTAGACTGACTCGGGATGTGATTGGAAAGACCTTCTGAAACTTGATTGGTCTCGAAGAATATTCTATTGTTACTTAACTAACATTGGAAAACCTTGCATGCCGACGTAGTATCTACTCGCATGCGCAGTAGATACAGAAACAAATTGAAGGCAATCTAGGCAATAGTAAGCTAATATGGAAAACCATAAACAATGCCATGACAAGACAAAAATTACTCTATCCAAATTACGTATTAGAATACAGTGTTGTCTAAACCCGATTAAATTCCGGAGTTCTTAAATAAACATACTACCGGCGTTAGCCTAATTTGGCAAGTCAACTGATTCCTTCTGATGAAGACTTGCCCTCATTTGAAGACCATTCCTGGTTTGCACTTGACGTCATGGTGGCCATGTTGGAAGAACTTTAACAAAAGAATCTCATTAGCAGCTATTGTATTTGGAGTATGTTTTCCTTCAAAATGGCCGCCGTATCTTTGTCTTCTAAATCTCAAGGGATTGATTGCAAACCACCAATATTCCTCCAGTCGGCTTTACCTTTTCTATTGAGAAAGCTACTGTAGAGGAAATTTTCAATTTATTAAATTCTATAAAACTAGACAAAGCTACAGGCTTAAACAACAGGCGCAGCTATATGCTATCTAGCTAGCTCTTTATGTAATATCATTCACGGGGGGAGTGTTTCATCAGGATATCCAAACACCGAGACGTTTGTTGAAAACCGAGGCGAAGCCGAGGTTTTTGAACAAACTTCGAGGTGTTTGGATATCCTGATAAGACACTCCTCCGAGTGTATGATATAGCATCTCAAACAAATCAGTATTTTAAGAGAAAATCGGGGTAAAAGTTTGCTTAATTTATGTAATTTCTTCCTCCGATATCCAACTCGCCGACACGGTACTGATTTCCTTTGTGTTTTCCTCATGAATTATTAATGAGTTTAAGATGTAACATTTGTAACTAGAGGACAATCAGAGACTGCATATACCTCCGCCAGTGGGTTATTAGAGAGGTTTAAAAAGAAAACTATCCATCCCGCTAACCAGGCTAGCTCACGAGACTAACACATGCATGTATGAATAAAATGCTTGATTGCATTCGTACCAAAATTATACAAACATTTCGCATAAAATAAGGATGATGAGCGCAATCAAGCATTTCTTCTACACGGAGAATCTTGCAGTCAGATTTTTATAAATTTCTCATTCAAATTTTGGCTAAATTCAACCACAATTTAACATATTCGTCGTTGGTCTATGGCCAACCTTTCTGCAAACTTTCATGAAAATCGGTAAAATACGTTTTGAGATATCCTGGCAAAAGACAGACAAACAAATCAACAGATAAACAAACAAGGCTTACGAAGAGGCTTTATACAACAACGCTTACAAACTGTTTTCCTCCGAAGAGGCTTACAAATTGTTGTTTTTTTCGAAGAAGCTCTAGTGTTCTCCTCCGAAGAGGTCCATTTGTTCTCCTTCGAAGAAGCTTACAACGAGGCTTAATACAATTTGTTCTCCTCTGAAGAGGCTCAATTTTACCCCGAAGAGGCACACTATTTAATACCATTAGCTTTTAAAAACTGGTAAATCATACTTACGACAAGTTTGTGGTAATTAATCGTCAAAGTACTTACCAATTAATAAACTGGAGTGAGCACCAACAACGCTAGAGCACAACTGAACAAAGTCAAAATACACAGTTTCATCGCAATACATTTCGCAAAACCATTAGTCGTAACGTGATGTTGAGATCGGAAAGCCTCGGTCCGCCTATATCTTCGTACTCGCTGTTTGATTGGCTCCGATTCTTCTATTGTTACTTACACTCTGATTGTTACTTACACTTTTTGACCCTATATGACAGCATAGTATCTACTGCGCTTGCGCTGGAAATCGATGAATTAGTATCTTCATCTTTCAGAGTCCAAGTTGGGTCATGTTTATGGTTGTCATCAATCAGTCTCTATCAGGTCTCCAAATGAATCTGTATCACCGTCCATAAGAACATCTGTATTATCGTCTGGAATGAATCCACTAGCACCAGCTTCCTCGTAAACTACATTTATGTCATCAGTCTCACTAAATTCCTCTTGCTGTCTGTCTTCTGGTGTGTACTCGACCTGTTCGGCTTCATTAGAAATGTAGCTGTCTTCTACTTTTGCCTGTATAGACTAAAAAAAGTTTTGGATTGTTTTTAATATCATCAGTACTATCATCACTTATCACCACTAGGTTAACCTTTCCCCCTATTAACTGCTTCATGATTGGATCAGTCTTTTAGGTCTATAATGCAGACTTTTAATAGATGTTAGTATTTAGTACATGTATTTCACTCTAGCTATAAACGCCATTTTTCTCGTCAAGGGGAGAACCCTCAGTCACCAAGTAAAGGATATGAACGTTAGCAAAAAAATGATAGAAAAAGACACAATAATAACACTAGAACTATTCTTAGAGGTAATCGACTTAACGTGGAATATAGCCATAGAGTAAACAGTAACTTAAACTTTATGAAATAGTCACTTATTATAAAATCGGCCATGCAATTATTGACACAAACCTTTTTCAGATCCTTATTTTCACGATTCAGTTTTCGGATACGAAGAGCGCAGTTTCTCAATCTCAATCTCTTTCTTTGTTTTGATTTTAGCTTTTTGAGTTTCTCTAGCTGTTCGCTTCTTCTTTGGCAGCCTTCGCATGAATTCTCCACTTCCTCAGTCCTTCTGCATGTCGTGGTATCCAAAAATATCTCAGGAAGTGATGAAGCCATCTTTTCCCTGTCGGCGTCATTTACAACTGAACTTTCTTTTTCGTTTTGTGAATTATCAGTTTCCATGTCCATACATTTATTGTTTTTAGACTGCGTTGTTAGTTCATGGGGATCTATTTCTTTCTTCAAAATAGACACAACTGTTGATGGCGCCGTCCTCGGCGCTTGTTGTTTTGAGGTGCTTGCTGTTTTGTTATGAGTTATAATGTCGCGTAGTATCTGAAAATTACGAACAACATTAACACAACAGCATTAACACAATTATGTCTGTCAAATAGATGAAAAAAACAACAATTAAATCTGAATTGTATAGTACGCTTTGGCACTTGTTTTAGAGATGCCACGCTCACAGGGGTTACGGGAGACGCCGTGTCTATTGTTGGAATTGATCCTTCAATAAAATATCTCGATCTCGACTTTAATGAATTCGATACACCTAACTTGTATCTTGAACATACCACGGAGTACGAAGTTGGTGTGAAACCAGGGCGATATTTTCTCACAAATTGAACCCACAATTTGTTTATTTTTTCGTCACGAGGGAATTTGTGCATTGAAAGACACAAGTTCGTGCAACTTGCCATCCCAGGGCTTCCACATACCCAATATTTTCTTTTTTTCGATCTTTTTTCAACAGACGCCATAGTGCCGTGCAATGTGCATGGCTTACCACTCGTGTCACACTGCCTACGTCATCACCGTTGGAAAACCCCTTATAACCGAGCGAACAAATTTCGACAAGTTCGGTCACGTTACAGATAGGGTTTAGCTCTTTATAACTGGCATTTTCGGCCGCGAAATACATTTTCCTTACGGAAAAACTGTTTTGTGGAATATCGGTGCATGACAATCTGCTGGAATTATGAAAATCACTTTTCATGTCTATACACTTTAAGTGTTTGAAGGCACGAAGTACTCGCTTGAGAATAAGTGGCGAGATGGGGCAGGTGCAACACTTGCGTTTTGTCTCATTCTATGCTCCTAATCGTAATCCGGAGCGAAATCGTTTCTTTGTTTCCCTTCCGGATATTATAGATTTATCTGTCCCCACCTTTTTGTGTGGTGATTTTAATACGGTGCTTGACCCAGTCTTTGACGTCGTCATCCGCCGTCATATCACCGTCATCCTCCCAATCCGTGTGCTGAGAGTGTTTCGGCAATCCAATCTTTGCTGTCGTACTCTCAGACCTATCCCGTGTGGCGCACGCGACATCCAGGTGTTAGCACTTTTTCCTGGGATCATGGGTCGGGGAAATTGTCTTCCTGTATCGACAATATCTGGGCGCCCGTCGGAATGCAGGGTCAGATCATGGAGGGTGAGTATTATCCTTTACCGATCACTGTTACCTGTTTGTCTCCTTTACCCCGGACTCGATTGAGGCCAGGGGACCCGGGTTTTGGAAGTTAACACCTCCTTGCAGGATCCAGAGTACTGTGATCCTGTCCGTGCTTTTTGGTCTTTCTGGCAGTCCCATGAAGCTGAGGGTGACTTTTCCAGCCCACTTGATTGGTGGGATTTGGGGAAGTTTTACCTGCGTGAGCTGACCCGTTTTTTTGCTCGTACAATGTCCACTTCATCTTCGTCTTTGCAGCGACTGTCTGATACCTGAGATTCTTCTGTTTTTGGAGAACTCCGTGCGATTTAGGAGGAGTTGCGGGAGCATGAACTTCTAGAAGCCCAGGCTGGTCAGCTTCGCTATCGGTGTCGTTGGGCGGAAAAGGGAGAAGTGTCTTTGGCCTACTTCTTTTCTTTGGCCTACTTCTTTTCTTTGGAGCACAAACATCGCTCCAAGCAGACAATGTGTGGCATCAAAGATCCTCATACGGGGAAAATTCACCACGATCCTTTTGAAGTCTTGGAGGTGTGGAGAACCTACTAGCAATACACTAGCAATGTCCAGTGTTATTAAACGAAATGACGGGGGAGTGGCAGAGGAGAGAATCTCAACTTTAACAAACTTAAACAGTTCTAAAGAACTGTGTACAATAAAGAACTGTGTACAAAGCTAAAAGTCCACTACATTGACAACCAAAACATAAATGGAACTCACCTAAACGGATCTAAATTACACCTAAACAGAAATGGGGATAAGATGCTCGGGAAGAGCATGTGTATGTATCTAAGATCCATAAGACACAACAAGTCTGACACTAAGCGCCATTACAATGATGAAACAAATTTCCTGAAGAGATTCACGAATCATGGCCCACTCGAAACTACGTATATGAGAAGAAGTCAAACCAACAACTGGAGAAGATACTTCGAGTATGTACACCAGGTAACAACAACGATGTAATTGATGTGAACACTTCAGAAAGGTATACAACTTCCGAAATAACTTATGAGGGAAATAATAGCTGTAACCTGAATAGTGATGTTAATAAAGGTATACAAGGTAAGGCTAATTCTAATTATGATTATGGTACCGCATCCGTAAATTTGATCCTTGAAAGTACACCAGATAATAACTCTACCCACTCAATAACATTAGAAAAATTAAAAGGATTTAGACTCGCCCACCTCAACATAGCCTCTTTACAAAAACATCTGGATGAGTTAAAATTGCTAATTAAAAACAACCCAATTGATGTATTCCCCGAGCCCGGGCGTAGAGCCGAAGGCCCGGAGCCCGGTGAGGGTGCTAATCTCGACATGCGTGTAGTCCACTTTACACGCGTGTAGAAAAAGCGAGGGAGACGAAATCTGGGAAATAGTTATATATATATATATATATATATATATATATGAGAAACACAAGTTACTTCATCGAAATTTTATTTACTACAGAACTGTTTCGTATGGCAAGTGTTAAGCTTGCCACACTCATCAGGTAAATGATATAATATTTCAACAGCGCAACGGAATATATACAAGAGATGCATAATTAAGTAGTTTGATCATGTTACATGTAGTGGTGAGAGTGTTATCGTAGTAGGAATTTCTTCCGGTGTCGGCATGTGGATACGAGTTCGTTACGTTTGTTGAGAGAGCTTAGTTCGGGGTGGCATATGATGATAAATTTTTCGGACAGACATAAGTTACAGCGTTTGGTTTTATTAGAATATGGTTGTAATTTCTTAATGATTTTCCAGTTAATAGTATACGAGGTGTTAGAGTCTTTTAATTTTCAAATGTGCTTGCTTAGTTCGGTTGCGTTTCTCTTGGTTTTGTTACGGAAAGAGCTGGTGTGGTTAAGGTAGCGGGTTTTGAAAGTGTTCTCAGTAAGACCAACGTAGGTTTGTACTTCTTTCGTAGCTTTGTTCGTCACTGCGGCCTGGTAGATTACTGCCTTTGTTTGGCATTCTCCTTGCAGTGGGCAGGCATTTTTCGCGCGGCAATTGCAATTTCTTTCTGTGGCGGTGTTCTTGTTGGCTTCTTTGCGTAGAATGGTTTTATTGTGCGACGAGATGATGCTCTGGACATTCGGCATACAACTATAACTTAGTTTTAATGTGTTCCGGTTGAATATTTTGTTTAGCGGGTGGTTTTGGGGGAAGGATTCATCGATTGCTTTAAGGAATTTATGTCCGATGTCGGTTTTGACGTTTGAGTTGAAAGGAGGGTTGTACCAGGTGATATTACGGCTTCTGCGGCGGATTTTTTGTGCGGGTTGTGGATCGTAGTGTAAGTTATAGCTGTAGCCGCTCTTTTTCAAAGCTTCTTGATATGGGCGAGTGCTTGCGTCGAACGATTGCTTGTCTGATGAAATTCTCGAAAGGCGTTGGTTAATAGTTTCAGGGATTCTACGTAGAATGAACGGGGGATGGTTGCTTTGCACGTTGACGTACTGAGGGACATTGTCTGGCTTCGTGTACGGTTTGTAGGTGTGGGACCTGAGATCAAGAGTGATGTCCAGAAAGTTCACGCACTTCTTGTTAGCTTCGATGGTAAGCTTGAGATTGTTGTCGTTGAATACCTTTGCAAAGACCACAAACCGAACTTTGACAACAACCCGACATCACGCCTCATCAATCCTGCCAAATCCGAGATCGGTATCGTGAGCAAAAAAATCCTCGAACTAATCAACAATAAAATAGTATCGGCCACCGGTGTTATGCAATGGAGAAACAGTGTCTCAGTAATTGAATGGTTCAAGAACATTAACAACAAATCCTCGCACTCGTTTATCAACTTCGACGTTGTCGATTTCTACCCATCGATAACAGACGAGCTTCTAAACAAGGCCATCACGTTCGCGTCCGAGTATGACGAGATCACAGCGAAGGATAGGCACATCATAATTCAAGCTAAGAACTCCTTGCTCTTTAGCGAAACCGAAGCTTGGTGCAAGAAGGACAGTAGCTCGAATTTTGATGTGACAATGGGCAGTTTTGATGGTGCGGAAACGTGCGAACTGGTGGGATCCTACCTACTTTCGCAATTACCAACCGCATACAGAAACGACATTGGCTTGTACCGCGACGATGGTCTTAGCGCGTTTAATGTTCCACCCAGAGAGATCAAAAAGATCAAAAAAGAAATCTGCAAGGTATTCAACGACAACAATCTCAAGCTTACCATCGAAGCTAACAAGAAGTGCGTGAACTTTCTGGACATCACTCTTGATCTCAGGTCCGACACCTACAAACCGTACACGAAGCCAGACAATGTCTCAGTACGTCAACGTGCAAAGCAACCATCCCCCGTCCATTCTACGTAGAATCCCTGAAACTATTAACCAACGCCTTTCGAGAATTTCATCCGACAAGCAATCGTTCGACGCAAGCACTCGCCCATATCAAGAAGCTTTGAAAAAGAGCGGCTACAGCTATAACTTACACTACGATCCACAACCCGCACAAAAAATCCGCCGCAGAAGCCGTAATATCACCTGGTACAACCCTCCTTTCAACTCAAACGTCAAAACCGACATCGGACATAAATTCCTTAAAGCAATCGATGAATCCTTCCCCCAAAACCACCCGCTAAACAAAATATTCAACCGGAACACATTAAAACTAAGTTATAGTTGTATGCCGAATGTCCAGAGCATCATCTCGTCGCACAATAAAACCATTCTACGCAAAGAAGCCAACAAGAACACCGCCACAGAAAGAAATTGCAATTGCCGCGCGAAAAATGCCTGCCCACTGCAAGGAGAATGCCAAACAAAGGCAGTAATCTACCAGGCCGCAGTGACGAACAAAGCTACGAAAGAAGTACAAACCTACGTTGGTCTTACTGAGAACACTTTCAAAACCCGCTACCTTAACCACACCAGCTCTTTCCGTAACAAAACCAAAAGAAACGCAACCGAACTAAGCAAGCACATTTGGAAATTAAAAGACTCTAACACCTCGTATACTATTAACTGGAAAGTCATTAAGAAATCACAACCATATTCTAATAAAACCAAACGCTGTAACTTATGTCTGTCCGAAAAATTTATCATCATATGCCACCCCGAACTAAGCTCTCTCAACAAACGTAACGAACTCGTATCCACATGCCGACACCGGAAGAAATTCCTACTACGATAACACTCTCACCACTACATGTAACATGATCAAACTACTTAATTATGCATCTCTTGTATATATTCCGTTGCGCTGTTGAAATATTATATCATTTACCTGATGAGTGTGGCAAGCTTAACACTTGCCATACGAAACAGTTCTGTAGTAAATAAAATTTCGATGAAGTAACTTGTGTTTCTCATCTTGTGTTATGCCGCTCTGCGTACGCATTGAGCACTCTATCCGTACGATTTTGTATGCGCTAGTTTCTATCCTCTCGATAGTTTCTATCACTACATTTATATACGTTTATTTAAACGAAGCAAAATGGAGCACGAAGAAAAGAAGGATATAAACAACCCGTTTAATATATCTTGAAGAGAAACCAGAGAACTTGAAGAAACCAAACGCCTTATGGTAAACAAAAACTCGATCTGCAGTGTTCGTAGTCACTCCGTGGTCAACTCATTTTAAAGTTAACGGTAGGATTCTTGTTATTTTCAAGTTTTCGCTTAACCTAAACAATATACAGCTTCACGTTTTCGTGCTTTCCCTTTGCTCGTCCAAACCATAATTCAGCTTAACTAAAGCTAACTTAAGACTACCTCTATAAGCTTACGTAGACGTGATGTTTTTCATTGGCATTGCATGCACCTTTTATTATTAAATACTAGATAGATAGATAGATAGATAGATAGATAGATAGATAGATAGATAGATAGATAGATAGATAGATAGATAGATAGATAGATAGATAGATAGATAGATAGATAGATAGATAGATAGATAGATAGATAGATAGATAGATAGATAGATAGATAGATAGATAGATAGATAGATAGATAGATAGATAGATAGATAGATAGATAGATAGATAGATAGATAGATAGATAGATAGATAGATAGATAGATAGATAGATAGATAGATAGATAGATAGATAGATAGATAGATAGATAGATAGATAGATAGATAGATAGATAGATAGATAGATAGATAGATAGATAGATAGATAGATAGATAGATAGATAGATAGATAGATAGATAGATAGATAGATAGATAGATAGATAGATAGATAGATAGATAGATAGATAGATAGAGTAAATATTTATTCAGGATGAAACACTTCAGAAATTACATCTTTCTGTTGTCAATGTGTGTCCTGACTAGTTATACAATATACTATTAATAAATTATTATAACAAATATTTTAACAGAAATGGCTCTTTACTAATTTGACAAAATAATTAAAGTTCACAGTTTTTCTAATTTCAATTGGGAGGTCATTATAAATCTTAGGACCCATAAAATAAAATGACTTTCTGGCATACTCAGTGCGTATCTTAGGCAATGGAATCAAGCAAGAAGCATTTCTCGTACCCATGCTGTGGTCGTTTATTTTAAAATAGTTTTCAAAATTTTCACAGGCAGCTCCATCTAAGCATTTTCGGACAAAAACGCAAGCTCTTTGTTTATTCAGATTTTCAATTGAGGGAATATTGGAATTTTGATTTCTGCCAATATTGATTATTTTCGTAGCACGTTCGTGGAAAAGAGCTAGCCTGGTACTATTAGTTTGAGTAAGGTTGAGGTTAATCAATCCGCAGTACGTAAACAATGGTACAATCATGGTTTGATAGATAGTTTTAGCAGAATAATTATTAAGGTATCGTCTGATCTTAAGTAATAGTCGAAGACGACCCGACGCTTTTTTGTATGTACGATCAAAATTAAAATTTAGGTTGAGAGATGGATCAATTTCAATCCCCAAATACTTGTACTTCGATTTTAGCGTTATCTTCTCTAGGCAACATGAAATATTTAGGGTGATTGTTGTAAAGAGAGATTCTTCTGTGTGCCGAAGAGCATAGCCTCCGTTTTACCTTCATTAAAATTTAAGATAAGCTCATTTTCGAGGCACCATTTGCTAATATTATCCAAATCACAGGTCAATTTATTTTCAATATCAGTGATATTTTTATCACTGACAAAAATTACTGTGTCGTCGGCATATTTAATAACCTTGGGCGATGGGCTGTGGCGATTTTTTTGGCTGTATTTCCAAATTTGCGACTGAAACGTTGTCTGTTTAATACTTCTTTCTGGAATCCGATTCTACCGCGTTGTTTTTATCTCGGACTCTATTATAAATGTAATTTTTGAGCTGTTGACTTTTAATTCTGCCTTTGCAAAACATGTATGCATAGGGAAGCCATTTAAAGTTGTTAAAAAAAAATCCCTTTTGAAACTTGAAACCTCCTAAAAACATATTTTGTACAACCAGAATTTGATAATGAAATTTAAGTTTTGCTTTGATATGTTAAATCAGTTTAGTCATCTTATCCATAAATTATAGAATTATCTTGAGGATTATCATTTGTTTTTATTTGGCTGTATATCAGGTGCGCTTATTTTAATCGGGGTGGGTGCGTGTTTGGGTGTGTGTGGGGTGTTTCAAGAAAGCAGTTAATAAAAGGGGGCGAGGGGTTGTTGCATTCATGTATTTCTAGTAAGTATAAATGAAACCAGACTTGACAACACAATAGACGATGAGGAAATAAACATTCCTGGCTACGAGTCCTTCAAAAAGGACAGAACTAGAAATGGAGGTGGTGTGGCGCTTTATGTGAGGAGTGTTTTTAACGTGATTAATAAAACACATTTAACTCCTAATGAATATCTGGATAAACAACAGTGTTTTTTTAAATGAGCTAGATAACGATAATAAAGAGATTATTCTAACCGGCGATCTAAACTGCGATCTATCCCTAAGTGTCCGTCATGCTGGAACAAGCAAATTAATTGAACTTCGAAACATTCATCAGTTGGAACAAGTGATTACTGATCCCACTAGAGTTACCTGTAACCACGAATCTCTTATTGATATCATAGCTACAAACCGACCAGAAAAACTATTAAAATCTGGCGTACTACATATTAGAATCAGTGATCACAGCCTTGTTTATGCTTGTTTTAAAATAGCAGTACCACAAGAAAATCCTAAGCTTGTTGAAAGCCGAAGTTTTAAGAAATACAATGAAGAAAACTTTAGAACAGATTTACTCCATGCTCTTAATAAGTGTGATTGGCATTCTACAGATCCTAACAAGTCATGGGATTTATTTAAATGCACATTTATTCTAATTTTTGAGATGCATGCTCCTTTGACCAGAAAGGTGAGAAGTGAATATGCACCATGGATTACTCCAAATATTATCAGGGAGATGAACCATCGTGATTATTTAAAAAGAAAGGTTGTTGCCTCTAAATGTGAGAACAACTGCGTAGCTTATAAGCGACAACAAAACCGTGTCACGATTTGACTAGAATTGCCAAAAGAAAATTTTGTCTACATATTATAAACGGTAACAAAAATAACCCAAAGGAAATGTGGAAGAACATCAATTTGGTATTAGGACGCCATGGCCGCAGCTCAAAAACAACACTCATATCATCAATTAAAGTAGATGATACAATAGTAGCAACTGATGATCCAGGCGGGTATCTTAATCTTAATATAAATACTAGAAATACATGAATGCAAAAACCCCTCGCCCGCTTTTACATGTTTTTTTGAAACAAAAACCCCTGATTAAAATAAGCACTCCTGATTATACAGCCAATATAAAAACAAACAAATATAAAAACAAATGATATTAAATCCTTGGGATATAAAATTATAGAATTTATGGATAGGTCTATAGGATGACAAAACTGATTTAAATCATTTAATGAAAGTTGAACATATCAAAGCAAAACTTAGTCTCCCTCGCAGCCGTTGTTAGGGTCGCCGTCCAAAACTCGCTCCCCACCAGCGGCTGCTCACTCGAGCAACACATTCCATTCCCTTTGTATAATGAACCAATGAGATTACAGCATTGATCACTGCTAAAATTAAATGCCAGACTTTTGCGAGCGACGAGGCAAGCGTTGTTGTGTAAAACTTGTTTAATCGAAAGCTAATATTTCGAAAAGTTTAGCTTAGAACATTACAAAATTTACGAAGAATAATGTTTTAACTATGTTCTTTCTCCCCATACAAACAAAGGTGCGTAAAAGTCAATGTGAAGCGCGTGGGCATCAGAGAAATATTCAGTTGACCGTGTTGACACACGGTGTGCTCAAATTACCTTACCGAAGTCTGAAAATTAACTGCGTACCGCACGGCACTTGAAATCACGAATATTTTCAGAAGTATAGCTTAGAACTTCGCCGAATTTTTGAAGAATGCTATTTCGATTATCCTCTTTCACCACATGCAGATAAACAAGCGTTGAAGTCATGAGCGACAGCGAAATAAAAGATGTAAACACAAGCCCGACGGAAATGGGGTGAACAACAAGAGAGCGACTAGTAGAGTGTGTTTTCTTGAAAGTTAATATTTCGAGTAGTTTAGCTTAGAAGTTCACGAAATTTACGAAGAATGGTATTTTAATTATGTTCTTGCCGCTCATATCAATAAATTCGTATGAAATCTTTTGAAAAGGCTACAAGTGTTTGCGAAATGTAGCAGGTCCAGGTAGTCTCCTTCGCAGACGTTCAGGTGTGCGTATTAAACTACCGATCGAGAATATTGCTTCTTCTACGTATTTTAATTTGTTTTCTTCAATGTTGCTCAAGCTAACCAAAGAAATCCTAAGACTTCGTGGGTGAATTACTTGTTCTTGCATATTAAAAGCTTCACAAGCGGAGAAACCACAATAACACGGGCCATCCAAGGCCAGAAACCTTTGAGATTGTATCGGCGCTTGGCAAATCAGCTATTTACCACACTCGGTACCGCAGGAAAGTTTACAAACATCAGTATTCCCTTGGACAAATTGGACAACTGCTTTCCGTTGATAGGGATTAAGATCTTTTATTTTAAACGCTTAAACGTAAATCACTCACTCGCTCGCCATCAAAATACCGAGGCAAAGGACATGCCAAGGTGAAGGTCAGCTTTCCAGATTTTGGAAGGCTTGCTCTGATTGGTCAGATGCGGGAATGGAATGTGTTGCTCGAGTGAGCAGCCGCTGGTGGGGAGCGAGTTTTGGACGGCGACCCTAACAACGGCTGCGAGGGAGACTAAGCAAAACTAGATTTCATTATTAAATTCTGGTTGTAAAGAATATATTATTTTTAGGAGGTTTCAAAAGGGATTATTTCTAGCAAGCCTTTAAATGGCTTCTCTTGTACATTTTGCAAAGGCAGAATTAAAAGTTGACAGCTCCAAAATTACATTTATAATAGAGTCTGAAATAAAAACAATTCAGTAGAATCGGATCCGGAAAGAAGTATTAAACAGACAACGTTTCAGCTGAAAATTTGGAATCACAGCCAAGAAAACCCGACAAAACCCACGTCCAGCACGGTTAATATAAGGGTGATATAAGCCTAAGATAGTGTTTTAAGTTAGCCTTAGTTAAGCTGACTTATGGTTAATTTGGACGAGCAAAGGGAAAGCACGAAAACGTGAAGCTGTATATTGTTTTAGGACATAAGGACAAAACACAAATCCCCTACCGTTGAATGATTTTGAGACCACTGAGTGACCACAAACACTGCAATTCAGATCGAGGTTTTGTTTACCATACGGCGTTTGGTTTCTTCAGGTCCTCTGGTTTCGCTTCGAGATATTTTAACCGGCTGTTTGTATTCTTTTCTTCGTTGTTCTCTTTTAATTTAAGTAGCTGAGCAGGCTCCATTTCGTAATAAACGAAAGCAAAAATAATACTGACAGTCTGACAGATTTAGTTTTCTGCATCGCTAGTCATCAGTGTCCAACAATTCTTACCGCGTGACACCGTCCCGAACATATATATATATATATATATATATATATATATATATATATATATATATATATAAACTATTTCCGAAATTACATCTCCCTCGCTTTTTCTCCACGCGTGTAAAATGGACTCCACGCATGTCGAGATTAGCACCCTCACCGGGCTCCGGGCCTTCGGCCCTACGCCCGGCTCGGGGATCAATGCCCAGCATAATACACGAAGCAAAGCCATAAGTTTTGGCTTTGCTTCGTGTATTATGCTGGGCATTGATATTTATATTTAGATGATACAATATTTACAAATGAAGATGAAATTTCCGAGACTTTAAATATGCACTTTAACGAAGTAGGTGAAAATCTTTCCACTACATTAGGTGGAAATAATAGGGTATTTTCTGAATATGTAACACCTATTCAAAATGAATTCAAATTCTCAACTATAACTGACGATTTCGTTGCAAAGCTCATTAACGAGATGAAGCCAAGTAAGGCAGCGGGTCTGGACAAAATACCAGCAAGACTGTTGAAAGACTCTTCGCTTGTAATAGTTCCTTTTCTAACTGGCATTTTTAACCTATCAATTACTCAAGGTATTTTCCCAGATGACTTTAAACAAACACGTATTTCACCAATATTTAAATCTGGCAATAAGGATGATTGCAATAACTATCGACCAATTTCAGTTGTATCAGTTGTTTCTAAAGTATTTGAGAAATTGGTTTATGCACAACTAAATACATACCTAATGCAAAATGATGTTCTGACACGTTGCCAATGAGGGTTTCGTAGAGGGCACTCTACCGCCACATCTCTGCTAAGTACAACTGATACTTGGTTGGTTAATATTGATCGTGGTCTTATAAATGGTGTCTATTTCTTGATTTCAAAAAAGCTTTCTATACAGTCGATCATATTCCTTTAAGTCTGGCTGAATTGAGGCAACAACGAGTTACTACCCTTTCAAGGCAGAGAGATGAGGGAGTAAACAATGGTCTGAGTGATGGTCATGTCCTTGTGGATTTATCCAGTTTGGAACATGAAACTATCAGTGGTGAAATGGTTGCCACTAACATGGAACAAGTTAGTGTCACTGAGGTGGGAATAGATGGAGAAAATGTTGCTGTTAAGCTTTCTGAAAATGGTCCTGATCCAGATCCTGGAGAAAATGTTGCTGTTATAAACCTTTCTGAAAATGGTACTGATCCAGATCCAGTAAGGAAACTTATTGTCCATCGATCATGCATCAGACAAGATTTGATTAATCATTGCAAGGACCCCAACATTATGAGATGTGAGCTAATCTTTAATGTGATTAATGAGAGGGAGAACAAGAGAAAGGGGTTGGAGTAGGTGTTCTTCGGGAGGTTTTTACATTATTTTGGGGGGAATTTGCTAACTCCATGACCATAGGTGAGAGGGAAAGGGTCCCTTTTGTTAGGCATGACCATTTTGTGGAGGAATGGGAGGCAATTGGGAGAATTCTTGTAAAAGGTTATGTTACTTTGTCTTACTACCCTACATTTCTCTCGAAAGCTTTTATTTGTTATTGCCTTTTTGGCAATCAAATTCCTGATGGCCTTCTTCTTGATTCTTTCAAGAAGTATTTATCCTCTGAAGAAGAGAAATTAGTTGAATCTGTTCTGGAAAACCACTGTGTTCCAGATGACAGGGAAGAATTTGATGACTTTCTAGAAAGGTTTAACTGTAGGACATTAATGAAAAAGGGAAACCTTTTACAAATCCTACTTGAGATTGCCAAGCAAGAGCTCATTCAAAAACCTCACCTGATGATTGCATCTTGGCAATCTGTCATACATCAGTTAAAATGCTACCCACAATTTCAGTCAGTTGCAGCAGTTATAGCCTATTATGACTCTCTTCTACCAATTAATAAGAAAGTTTTGGGCATGCTGCTCTCTGACGCAACCACTGATGCAGAAAGGGATGCTTTGAAGTTTTTACAGAGATTTATAAGGGGCTTGGACATGTCAAAGCTTATACAGTCTCTTCGTTTCACAACCGCAATGGATGTTATTGTTGGTAATAAGTTAGAGGTAACATTTATCAAGTCAGAAGGATTCAGGTCAAGACCCATTGCCCATACATGTGGCCCAGTGCTTGAACTTCCCTCATCATATGCCAACTATGTGGAATTTAGAGAAGAATTCACCAATATTCTAAGCAGAGATGGTTGGGAGATGGACATAATGTAAATAATTGAACACAGTTTGTAGATACAATTATTCTGTTCTTGTTGCTACTTTTCAGTGCATGTGTTCTCGTTGTAGAATTATTATAAACAAAGACTGTACTTAGACTGGCAGTTGTCTTATAAATTAAGACTTTGGCTGAAACTCTGGCAATTTATATTATATTTTTATGTTCTAGTTTGACAAAGTATCATTATAATTTATTTTTGAACAAGTTAGTTGATACAGTGATACTTCTGGTTTATGATAAACAAATATACTTCCTTTATTAAGCGCCCTTGCTGTACATGTAATACCTCCATTAATTGAAAAACAATGCACACCCCACCCATGTTGTCTCTGTCCACAATAACTTCATTAACCCTTTCAGGTCTGAGATTCTACTTGACTAGTTAAATTGTCTGGCAATGGTCAGGTAAAATCTGTGAAGTCTCATACAGACCTGAAAAAGTTGATGAAAATTGCTTACTGATGTAATGGAAAATTAGGGGTTACTCATATGATCTGAACAAATCATTTTGTTCAGTTTAATTTCCCATTTTTAAACATGTACAGAAGTTTGTTTTTATAGAAGAAATTGATTGGTTCAATTTACTTCAACTGGCAAATGGAACACAATGCATCATGGTGTAGTTTGGTATAATCTTTAACCTTATAGCAAAAAACAGCAATGCATCATGGTAGTGTGGTATCACTTTACTTCAAGGACCACGAAGCGAGTATTTTTTATTTCGAAGAATTGACCTATTTTTATGACTTTCTCTCGTGAGGACGACCTTCAATCATGTTATAGAACCAGATGCCCCTTAACCTTATCCGGACCAGGCTTTTTTTGTTGTCAAGATGGCCTTGGGGGGGGGGGGGGGGAATTCACAGAGTTGTTTACCTGGTACTATTCTATGAAACTGATTACAAGAAGCAACTGTTGCTACTTAAACATGCTTAATATGGTACTATTTTGATAATACAAGAAAAATACCCAAAATGCATTGTGGCAGAAAAGACAAAAATAGCCAACTGCCAAAACAGACATGTGTAGAATGTATAAAAGACATCTGTGACTCTAGGACATAAAAAGATAAATTTATAAGATTTCAAATCTTTGTTATCCACTTTGTTTCAAAATGTAAAAAATGACTTTTCAAAAGTCACCAAATTTTGTGTTATTATCTTTAACCAATGAGAAGTTTATCGTAAAAAAGTAGGGGGGTGGGTGGGGTGATTCGCCACCCAGCTCATGCAGATAGGGTTAACTATATTCTGCAGGAAAGGCAAAGAAATCACTATTGTCATTGTTGAGAAATTTGAAAATTGTTATTGTCATACTTTAAGACACCCAAGGCTCCCCTTGATGGCTTAATCAAATACACTGACTGTATTACAATGACAAATATTGTTAAAATTATTTATATTAAATACTGTGTTGAATCAAAAAGTCACAATATGTTATGCAATGTCTTCTATAATTTTAATGAATTTAATGTAAAGGTCAAGGGCTTCTTTAACATTCCCTGGTGTCTGCCATCCAAGTTCATCCATAATGCATAATGCATAAAGCAAATTCCTTGAACTCATCACAAACATCAGCAGGACACATTGTTGAGTGATCAAATTCTTCTAGTTCATTAGAAGCTATGGCTGTTTGGTAGTTTTCTGTACCATACAGGTGTGGCAGGAAATACAGGCAATCAGGCCTTCCCCTTGGTCCACTGCTGTTTCCAAACTTACTAGAGGATATGATATGCTGATTCCATAGTTCTGCTACTTGGTGCAACTCTTTCCTTAATATGTGCATAAAACAAAACCTAATGCATTCAACCTGGACTGGATCCGAATCATTAAATAGATTCAAGTCACGCAGGTCTTTAAAAAAGTTAATCCACCAGCCAGAGCCGTCTTTGACTAATTGTGACCAGTAGGCCTCGATTCTATGATTTGCTGTGGATCGTCCAATGGCAAAGCAACACAAGTTGGTGTTATCATTAGATGTGTTGTACGTTAGGTAGGTATGAAGTGCTTCTACCAAGCTGTTTTCAGACCCATCATCTGATCTCATTTTCCTTGGAGCCCCTCCAATTTGCTTCACGGCATCAAGATATTATTTCGCAATAACTTCTGGGTTTTTATTTATTGTACTATCCTCTAGCCAAATTAGTCTCCTAGAAAAACCATCAATGCATCCATGGATGCTGAAGCCAAATGGTTTTAGTTTGTCATGGCCATCGATATGCCAATATAATTTGGACCTTTCGTATGACATTCTCGCCGACGAAGTCTCTTCTTTTTCCTGCTCTCCACCCCCTCGGGGTCTAGCTCTCTTAAGGTGGCTCCATACAGTTTTTTTTGAAAAATGGAAAATACAAGTTTGAGAATCCAAAACACGTGATTAAACAATTCGGAAAAAGAATAAAACTAAATGTTATGCATAGTTAAACAGTCTGACAATCAAAAACTGCTACCAAATAAATAGCATTGTTGCTATGGCAACAATGACGTTTCAAAATGGCTGCCAATTACCCTTCAAACTAATTTAATTCGGAAAAAACTTTGGTGACCCCCAATTTTTTTTTCATTAAAACTTTCCTTGAAGTATGAGTAATCAATAGGCCGATTTAAAAAAAAATCTGTAGAACGAAATTTTTTAAAAATTAACAAACATGATTTTTCCGAAAAACAAATTATTCGTTCTACAGAATTTTTTTAAAATCGGCCTATTTATTACTCATACCTCAAGAAAAGTTTTAATGAAAAAAAAAGTGGGGGTCACCAAAGTTTTTTTCGAATTAAATTAGTTTGAAGGGTAATTGGCAGTCATTTTGGAACGTCATTGTTGCCATAATAACAACTGTTGGTATTTATTTTTTAACAGTTTTTGATTGTCAGAATGTTTAACTATGCATAACATTTAGTTTTATTCTTTTTCCGAATTGTTTATGTTCGTATTCTGAACTCTCAAACTTGTATTTTCCATTTTTCAAGAAAATGTATGGAGCCACCTTAAGTGTGTCATTACTCTCTCTCTCTTCTCACAAAAATTCCTTTCCTTTTAAGCCTAGCCCACATTTTACGGTACCCAACAAAGCAACCACTTCCTGCAGGCTCTTGCTCCATAGCGTTTTTTAGTTCTTCATCAGTTATTATGCTCGCTCCTTGTTTTCTTCTTGACAATTTGAGTGTCTGAAGGCGCCTTTTCAACGTAGACAAGCTTATGGTCACATTATGAAGCTTTAGAAATTCAATGATTTCCTTGTTGCTGTATCCTTGGTTAAAATAGCTTTTAATTAGTTCATATTCTTCCAACTCTTCCTGTGTTCTCATACATGGAGAATATAGCGGCAAAGGCGTGTTTCTGGAGTAAAACAGGTTTTAATATTCGAGCAATATGGACGACACATCACATTCTAGGGATTATCAACATGCTGCATCACATACACATATTTAAAAGTTAAAACTACATTTATTTTCCCAGTCTTTGCAATAAAAAATCACAACTGAACTGCGGCAAGTTTCACAACTGAACTATCAGAATACAAAACTGAACTGTGACAAATTTCACAACTGAACTGTCAAGTTTCACAACTGAACTGTCAAAATACAAAACTGAACTGCGTGAAATTTCACAACTGAACTGTCAAAATACAAAACTGTACTGTCAAGTTTCACAACTGAACTGTCAAAATACAAAACTGAACTGTAAAATTTCACAACTGAACTATCAAAATACAATACTGAACTGTCAAAAATTTAACTGGAGTATGAACCTTCTGGGCCATCGTAATTTTGGACTGGGTATGAGTTGGGAACTTTGTGAGTTGTCACACTCTATCGTTTTAGTGCAAATATGTATGTGTTGATCATCATCCCTCTATCAAAGTTCTATAAACGTTTAAGTGGTCTGTGGTCATTAAAAAGAGACTATAGTATTAAAGCAGTAACCACCCTCTACTATTGAGAATATGGACTGAATGGTAAGAGATTTATTGCAGTTTCTATCGTTTAATACTTAATAGTTAAATATGCTTATTTTGCTCTCACTAATAATGTATATTTATTAATAGTCAAGGGCAGAATAACAGAATTGTCTTCGTAAAGTTAACGGATTCTGTATTCAAACACAAATCCCTCATGTCTTCAAATCCGTCCTATATTATATCTTCTGTAGAGTTGCCTGTAAAAGAGGCTAACATTTCCTAACCAATAATTTTTAATTACCATTCTATAGTTAAATATTCTGTGTTCTCTTCTGGTTTATAGGAATTCAAATCTGATATTACGGTCTGTATTTTCTTCTGTATAAACAAAAGTACTAGAACAAGCTGTAACTATACTTACAGTCAAGTGCAATCATCATTCAGTATTAGTGATTTTCATGATCAGGTAATAATTATGTAAGTAATTTATATGCACACTATTCCACTCACGTTAGCACAATTTGGTGTTATAGTCAAACCAGATGTTCTCTTGCATGTGACTTTGCAATATATTGATATGCAACGTTGTAATTTGGATTGATCATTTCAATCAGCAAACTGCAAACACTTTATCACAATTCCTCAATTCGGTTGCCCTAAAAATCGTTTTAAAAGCCAAACTTTGGATAGTGTGAAATTCTACATAAGTTAGAGCCATTTAATACCTTCAAGTATAACATCACATTTATGTGTATGCAAGAGAAAATCCAGTTTGACTATAAATGATTTTTTGACTATATACCTACAGGCATGTACAACTGGACAATTATTTTACTGGCTTGATGGTTATGTTCTTAACATATACCATCCAGGCAACCACATTTAATTTTTATGAATAACTTAATAATTACTTTAGCCAATACAATTATGGTATTTTCAAACATTTTCAGAATTGTGAGAGACTGATTTGGTCAGTACAATTAAGTAGCAGACTACTTCATGGCAGACCTTGGTAGTTAATACACCATCTGTGGTCAAGCTAGCTTTCTAATGCTAGTACAATACAGTTTCTTAAACAAGTAAGATTTTTACTTTTTTATTAGTCAAACTTCTTTGTAATTTAAAATTTGTTCCTTTTCAGTTCTACAAAACAGTGAGCTATTTTGTGATTGTATGATCCATACACCTGATCTTTTCTGATACACTCCTATATATAGATTACAATTACAGTATATTGTGAATCCCTGATAGGTTTTTATGCTTTATCTGATTGCAGAAAAAGGGCATTCTTATAATTGTCTTTCAATTGGACCAAGGAAGCTGTATATTCAGTATAGTTCATCTGAAACAGTACAGTACATGTACAAGCTGAGGCAATGGTAGAAACGTTGGTTACCATACTATTCAATTTGAGGAATTCTATTTAGAAAAAAATACAAACTTCATATTGATCTGTGGAAAGAAAATTATGAGCTGACAGTGCATGTTCATTACATCATGTAATTGTATAATTTAAATAAATGTATATTATTTAGAGTAGTACGATGTACGTAGTGGATCAGGGTATAATTAACCTGCAATCAGGCCATATAATAACGCCTGTTACAGTTTAGGATTATTTAATAGCCACAAAAACTACTCTTAAAGTGACTATGAAATGAAATTTTTTATTGATTCATTTGAAAGAGCATCAAAAAGTAGGACAACATGCAGTTTACCGTTCCTTGATATCTTTTATAGTTCCAGAGTTATAAAGATTTAAAGATGTCAAAAATTAATGAAGAAAAAATATGGCACAAACAAATTGTGACATCATGTGGTTTGGCAATTGCATGTTACTTTGGTGAATGTTTCAATGACCTATAGCTCAGTTACTATGTGTCAGAATCAAATGAACCTTGCATACATATAGTACAAGATGAAACACGGTTGATAATATCACCAATTTTGTTGTCAAGGAAACACTTGTACCCAGGCCCCTTGCACGGATTTTATAAAAGACCATGTATTTATCTCTGTGGGCATTATTTTCAAATTATTATAGTACTGTATAAATGTATTTTAGGCATACATAGGTGTGACAAGCACTTGTCTGATATTATTTTATCCTTATCGGGACAGAGGTGGTTTATATATAAAATCTGTGCAAGGAGCCAGGGTACAACAGTGTTACCTTGACAACAAAATTGGTGGTGATATTTATTTAATATCAACTGTGTTTCATCTTGCACTATATGTGTGCAAAGGTTCATTTGATTCTGACAGATAGTAACACCAAATTAACATGCAAACCACATGACGTCACAATTTGCGCTGAATCGGCAATTTGTTTGTGCCATATTTTTTCTTCATTTTGACATCTTTAAATCTTTATAACTCTGGAACTATAAAAGATATCAAGGAACGGTAAACTGCATATTGTCCTACTTTTTGATGCTATTTCAAATGAAAGCAATAAAAAATTTAATTTCATACGCATTGCAACAGGCTATTCACCTGACCAGGCTACTGACCTGACATTATAACCTGGCATGCGCGGGCGAGGGGTTTGCGTTTACGTATTTCTAGTAATTTATATAAATGACCTGCCTAATCGTTTGAAGAATTCCACTCCAGCTATATTTGCCGATGATACTAATATAACTGTAACCGGTATATTTCAGGGCAAGACATCGAAACAAAATTAAACCAAGAATTAGAGAATTTACAGGACTGGCTATTAGCAAATAAATTTTCATTAAACATCAGCAAAACTGAATACATGATAATTAGACCAAGGCAAAGATTATCACAAATCGAAACGGGTCCACATATTTTCATCGAAAATCAAACTATTAAACGAATAGATAGCACCAAAACTCTTGGAGTTTTCATTGACGAAAAACTAACATGAAAACCCCATATTGATATTATTTCTAAAAAAATATTTAAAGGGATAGGGGTTCTGCGAAGAGCTAAAGACGTTATCAGTAAAGAAAGTTTAGAAAGACTAGTATATAAAGCTTTGGTGTTACCTCACTTCGAATATTGGTCCCTTGTCTGGGCCAATTGTTCATGCGAATTAAAAGAAAGACTGCAAAAATTATAGAATAAAGCCGGTCGCGTAATTATTGGTGACAGTTATTATTCATCGGCAACAGATACTTTAACAAAAATCGGCTGGAACACATTACAATGTAAGAGGGATGAGCAGCTCTTGTCCCTAGTAAATAAATGTGTAAGTGGTAACTCAAAACTAAGTCATTTATTTCGTTTAACAGATCGGGATTGCTATGATTTAAGGAGCAACAATAGTAAAATCTCCCTAAACCAAACACAAATGCTTTGACAAGAACTTTCGGTTATCGAGGTGCCATGATGAGGAGTACCTTGCCACAAAATTAAATTTAAATTTATACATGTACCATATACGTTGAAAGTTATAGCACTTTTATTGAGTTTACTTGTAAATAGTTAGTTATATAGGTTAATTTTAGAACTTTATGCACCAGACAATAATTTTATATATTAGCTGTACTATAGCCATTTTAGATTATTAGACATTTTTAGTATCACACGGAAGTAATTTGATGGCGGGTCGTCAACTGGTCAACTGGTCTCGGGATTCTCCTGTCCAGATTGACACTATGACCACTGCCAAGGCCTTTTCTACTGGACTTGCCATCACCCGCACTCGCCTCATTGCGTCTCGAAGTTTTTGCCAACCTGTGGCGCTCCTCATTGGGCTGAGACTTGGCACCAATTGCATATTGTGCCCCTGGACAGGACAATCACGGATCTGAATTGGAAGATCGCGCATGGTGTTTTATACACTGCGTCGCGTCTGGCCCACAGCCTCCATTATCGGGACATCGATGTCATGTGTCATTGTCGAGCGGGTGAAGAGTCCTTGGAACACCCCTTTTTCCACTGCTTGTTTGCGTAACACCTGATTTCTTGGGTCTTTGACCATCTCAAGTCTGATGTTCCAAGCGCGCGTCCCTTTACCGTTCAAGAGCTGTTGCTCGGGTTTTCGACGTCGCGTCGCAGACTTACCACAAGAAATGCATGTGGATCTTGTACGTGATCAAACACCGCATCTGGCTCGCCCGTTGCGACTTTCGCTTTTGTGGTCACCCGCCCGACGTGGATAGGTGTTTGCCTCTGTTTGCCAGGTAATGGTAAGATCGTTAAATTGTTTATCTGTGTTCGTTTGAAACGAAATAACTGTAAACAAAACACATTTCAAAATTACGCTTGCTGTTGACAAGATTCGTAATGTAAACTACATGCTAAATTCAATGTTTCTTTCAACTTTTTGTCACTTTTACAAATCAAATGAGTGGATATATATTGTTTCAGTATTGTACACGAAAACCTATGCTAAATTATTTCCACACTTACCGTACGGGACCAACGAGATGTCCGAAATGACTGTTTCACTTCAGCATGGACTAAGTACTCCTTAGCTCGTCTTATTTTTGCACTGAAAGCGCCACTATCCATAGTGTTAGCCATAGTAATCTTTGCAAACAGGTTCTAGAAATTGGCCAAATTGACCAACAACGTTACGGCGATGCGAAGTACCCGGCTCGCGTTACATTCGACATGAGTCAGTCTACTTCGAGAGCACATAAAGGTTCTCATTTGTCTCTAGCATAGTACTTCCAAAAGCGTTTGAACTTGCTTGATTTCACAGTCCTTATCGTCGTTTACACGTTGTTTATATATACATACATGCACGATTTAGGCGAATTCTAAAGAACTCGATGACCTGAAAATGAGAAACACTAGAATACAGTAGAATCACACTCATTAGAAATTCTAGAATACATAATTATATTATTAGGGAATATAGCCGCTGACTGAGAGCAGCGGCACAAATGACCCAAATTTCTGGTAATGAAATTGTTGGTAAATTTATACTAAAACAATTAGACGCCTAATTGAATTCGCCTCGTTGACTATTCGCTCATAGAAAACTCTGGCTTGTTGTCTAATTGTTAAATAGATTTCCACTGGGATGGATTCTTTCTGGTCCCCTCGACACCAACTGCAGTAGAACAAGTTCGGTTGGAATGCTTTTGGGCGGTTGAAGATTACGGCGCATGCAGTAAAGAGGAAAGAGAAATCCCTGTCAGTGGGTGACAAGCGCGCCCTACAAATAATTCAAGACACGCCTCAATTCGAAGACGGGCATTACCAAGTCGGTTCTGCCATTCCGGCTGAGAGACGATCATCGCCTAACTTAAATCTTGATCTGTATGAACAGCCAATAGATAGAGCCTTGGGAGTTCATCATTGGCAAATCTCGAAACGCTCCAGTATAATTTACGAGTATCCCCAGATTAGAACTGCAGGCTGCCGTTCTGGCAACACGCATGAACAAAATGCTGCAAAAGGAACTAACTCTTTCCATTAAGAAGACCGTGTATTGGACTGACAGTGAAATAGTGCTGCACTACCTTAGGAACAAAAAATCAAACCTATGTGGCCAACCGAATTGGAGAAATTAAGGAAAACTCGCAAGTGGAAGAATGGAGGTACATTCCATGAATACCGCAGATGACGTATCGCGAGGCCTAGTTGAGCCAACGCAGACGCACTACGGAAGGAAAGCAACATATACACAGGAGTTTTAGTTTTGTAAAAGTGACGAGACAAGCAACATCAAGTTTCCAGTTCTTTTGTTTTGTATTTTCGTTACTGTTTTCAACCTTTACCACTACAAGAGTGAGGGACAAGAGAGGGGATGGGGTGCGGTGAGGTGGGCCCTTATTTAAATTTTTTGTTGAAAGGGAAGGCGTTTATTAGAGGAGGGCGCCTGTTAGAGCGTCAGCGCTTATTCGAGGAAATACGGTAATTGTACCTACCTGTTGTTGTCTTTCCGGTTTCGTTTTGGACTTCATAAGGTACCCAGTCACTTTCCCCAGTAGTTATTTCCGTGGCGTATGTTTCAGGATTTGTACTTGAGCAGCTACCATGTCGAGGTTTCCGTTCAGGTGAAGTGGGTTTTAGTCCAACTGTAGAGGACGATGAAGTAACTGCAGAGAGTCTCTGGATGTGCTGAGGGTGGATAGAAATTCTACGAGCTCCTCTCCGATTGTCCCTCTTTATCAGAGAAAAGAGCGGAAATGTACTGTAAGTCAATGAAGTTTTGAGTTTTTCTTTTATATATATATATATATGATTTCAATGCCAAATGTTTGGAAATGAGAAACTTTTTTGTTAATCGCGGTTATCCTTCCCACCTCTTAGACACTGCCTTACACAAGGTCTCCAACATTTCCCGTTCAGACACCTTAAGCGAACCTTTGGCTACCATTTCTAATGAAAAAGTACCTCTAGTTCTCACTTTTCACCCCTTCAATTTCAAAGTAAGGGACATCATTAACCGCAATTTCGGCCTCATTAAAAATGACCCAGAAACATCTTCCATTTTCTCTGAGAAACCCCTAGTATCTTTTCGGCATAGCAAAAACATCCGGGAAAACGTTGTTCACAGCTCACTGCAGCAAGCCTTGGTATCACATGTTGGCACCAGCTCTTGCTGTCGTGGTAGGTGCAACACCTGTAAATATTTAGACTCCTCAATTTCAATTTCGGCTCCAAAATGTAGGTTCAACATAACCCACAGTTTCACTTGCACTTCCTCCAACCTCATTTACTGTATCTCTTGCAGTAAATGTCCCATGCTTTACATCGGAGAAACTGGAAGACGTTTAGGTGACAGGTTTGCTGAACACCTTCGTGATGTCAAATACAATGTGCAAAACAAACCTGTTGCCAGGCACTTCAACAGTGCCAACCACTCCTTTTCCAACATGAAAATCTGTGCCATTCAGCCCATTACAGGTTGTAACGATACTCGTCGTAAACAAGAAATGCGTCTCATTTACAAACTTGGTACCATTCACCCTCACGGCCTCAATGAGCGATTCTCTTTCATTTAGCTCACTCCACCACCATATTCCACACCTTTTCCTTAACCTTTTTCCGATGATTTAAATAGTAATTTATAACCTGTTTCTTTGCCTATTTGCAGGTAGCTGACCCACAAATTGGGTCAGCACCTGCACACAGGCTAAAATTACATATTAATTTATTTGTTTACTTTGTTCTTATTGGCTTACATGTGTTCACGTGATTCCCATTGTAGCTCTGCTATAAATACGCGTGACCACATGTGAGTTGTTTACTAATTTCTCCTGACGAAGGGCCTTCGCTCGAAACGTCGAGAAGATTTTTCTCTTTTTTTCAGGCCAACGTGACTTAACCCTGGTAATATGTGGATTTCAACCGTGGCCGACGCTGTCCTAGAAGCTTTTAACTATATATATATATATATATATATATATATATATATATATATATATATATATATATATATAGTGATGTATTTAAAATTATCTATATCACTATACCAAGCTCTACACGGTGACAACCTTGTATTGAGCATTCTACTTCTGGGAGATTATCCATGTTTTGGATTATTTTACCTATTTATATATATATATATATATATTACTTGGACATGTCTAAACATCATGTGATATGCAATAAGAATACACACAGAAGTCACGTTATTGTATAATATGCGATAAACGGTGTGAGAAGTTGTTATCATTCTTTTGCATTGAAAAAAGTGTGATAAACACTTAAAATATCGCTTCTTGTTCTGCAATGTTTACAACACGAACAGCAGTGTTTGTTTTTTTCTTAATAAAACACGTGCCGTGAGTGTTTTGAACGGCTTAAAAAGCATTCATTCAATAAAATTATATGTTTATTAGTATTCTCTATAATTATACACAATTCTATACCCAAAATATATAGAATATATACATATTCTTTCCGACGTCAATCGGTTTATCAGGTAAAATTGAGACATGGTACTGATTTCCTTTGTGATTTCTTCATAAATTATTTCATTAATAATTCATTAATATCTGATAAAACATTGCTGCATGCTCATGTTTTAAGACTCATTAAAAACACATGAAGAAAACACAAAGGAATCAGTACCATGTCGGTGGTTTTATACCTAATAAATCCTATTGACCTCAGAAAGGATACTAAGTAATAGATAAATCCCGAGAACGAGGATTTATGCTATATAAAGACCCGAGGACGCGAAGCGTCCGAGGGCTTTATATCGCATAAATCCCGACGTTCGAGGGATTTATCTGACTTAATTTATGATTGAGGAGGTTTTCCAACAAAGTTGGGGGTTTTTTTCTACCTTGGACAAAGATTTTCCTAGTTTTTTCCTTCATTTCTTATCTAATTAGTATTCAAGGTCTTTATGCGATATAAAGCCCTCGAAAGAACAAAGAAAACCGACTCAATCATAAATTAATGCCATATAATTTTATATAAAGAGTACTAACAAATGAACAAAGAATTTTATATAAAGAATTAATACTGAACATAATAACAAAAAATAACCAATAACGAAACGTTTTTTAAGCCGTTCAATAAGCTCGCATCGTGCGTTTTATTGGGTCAAAAACTACTCCGGCTGCGCCGTCGTGGTCTTAATCCCGATGAAACACTGCTGTTCGTTTACTACTGTTGCTCGTTTATTAAAATTACTTTTCAATTCATGCATTAATCGACGTCTAAAATGATTGATCAACATGCACCGTATGACATAGAAATTCTATCTTCTTTTATGTGCATTTAAGGTGGCTTCCTAGAGTTTTAGTTTTTACATGACTTGTTACATTCAGTCATATAGTCTATGGTCATTGCTGCCTTTCAAATAACTATTACACTATGAGAACTACGTGTATGAGAACTACACTTTATTTGTTAAATAGTGCTATTATCTGCTGTTACCATGGTAATAATGGCGTTCGAAATTTGTCAAATTTTTTACGGTTTTCGTCTATTTAGACGCATATCTCCAGCTTTCGTCGGTCAGTTTTTTCTACATAGAACACTACTCGCGAAAGTTGTTAAGGCAGATTTTTCGCTATAAACTTAATGGATTAAAAAAAGTTCTGTCTTTTTAAAAAAAGTTCTGTCTTTTAAAAACTAAGTATGTTGTTTATGTTTTTCCTATTTCTTAGGCACAAAATTTTAAAGAATTTTATGGAAGCAAATTTGTGATACTTGAGCATTTCTATCGCTCGGACGGCTGCGGACGTGACAGAATGTCAACTAAACAAGATTGCTATTTATGCATGTGCCGACGTCATACTCGTTACTAGTCCCTTCTTAAAATTACCGAAGGGATCCACCTTAAATTAGCTTTTCAAACCTCGTTCTTGTGTTTATAATTGAAAAGAACATCTACATTATGCACGAGGCTGGAAGGGATCATTTAAATTCATATAAAAGAATATAAATTGGCATCCACTTTATGAATACGGTGTATTAGATTATGTGCAACTTTCTTGGTTTACCTGAGAAAATCGGCCAGGGTTGACTAAAAGTGTTTGCCAACTTGATTCGGTCTGTCTTTGCCTTTCCACCTTCCTTCTCGAGGATCGAACTTCTTCATATAGCTCCCTATTCAACAGCATAACCACTTTAGCCACTCATCATTTGAAAACGACAATCCTTCATGCAATATTGTATGGTAAACCCATGTAACTTTATTAAGTTATTCAGTCGATATTGGCCTTAACCAACCGATAAGACGTCTTATTTTTTTTTGTACACAGAGTAGTACCCAACGTAAGCCAAGACAAGGTCATGTACTGTAGGCCTGGCATTTAAGAGAAGAATATGTCACGTATTCTCGTACCACTCAAAATCTCTTTATTTTAGCATTATTGTGTCATATATGCAGTCAACAAACTTTTTAAGTACATGTGAGAAATACATCAAAAGATAAAAAAATTCCTAGCCTACAATAGCAAAGGCTGTTACTTTTTCCTCACAAAGCGGGAGAAAAATAGCGTCTGTTATATAGCAGGCTACGTATTACCCGACATAGAAAAAATTCCCCTCACAATATTTTTATTAGTTTGTACTACACTAATGTGCTAATTTGAGATGGCCACAAGTGTACTAGTGTAAATTGGAGTGGATGGGAGTGAAGTGGTGTGGAGCGCAGTGGAGTTTAGTGGAGTGGATTGTGTTGGATTGTATCGAATCAAATCAAATTACATGCAGTGTTTTCACTGACATTTGGGTCCTATATTGAATTGAATTAGGTTAGATTGCAGTGGAGTAGAATTAAGTGGGGCAGATTGTATGGTGTGGTGTGGTGCGGTGCGGTGCGGTGCGGTGCGGTGCGGTGCGGTGCGGTGCGGTGCGGTGCGGTGCGGTGCGGTGCGGTGCGGTGCGGTGCGGTGCGGTGCGGTGCGGTGCGGTGCGGTGCGGTGCGGTGCGGTGTTGTGTTGTGTTGTGTTGTGTTGTGTTGTGTTGTGTTGTGTTGTGTTGTGTTGTGTTGTGTTGTATTGTATTGTATTGTATTGTATTGAATTGTATCGAATTTAATTGAAAACTTTATTGGTAGACTCAATCAAAAAACTTTATTGGTAGATATCAATAAAGTTTTCAATTCAATTCGATTCGATTCAATTCAATTCAAGTCAATTTAATTTCTCGTTTTCCCAAATTTTTACTTGTGTACTGTTTCTATCATTTAATGGACACACGCGAAAACTGTTTTCTGCTTCATAAATATAATAAAAAATATTATTAGTTAATTACTTAATAACCAAAATTATCCTTTATCGTAAAATACCAAATTGAGGTCTTTCTTCTACTAAGCGATAGCTAGGTCAATACGTCCAAGACCGAGGTTTGACATCTTACCTTGAAGACCGCACTGTCGAGGTTATTAAAGGTCAACTAAACCTTTTGAAGTTATATTCTCTTCTGAAAAGATTATCATCTAACTTAGCAAAAGTAAAGAAAAATATGAATTTCGAGTAAAGCAAATAATTTATCATCGACGCCTTCTTAGGTCCTTTTGAAGCATGACCGCGTTTCTAGAAGAAATGGTACTGCATTGTCTTTGACGGCATACCGGTAAAACCCACCAATCACCTTATTGTTTGTTACCGGTATGACATCACAAGGTACTAGTACCAGTCTTTATTTGGCGACCGTCGGCGTTCACACGAGTTCAGCAAAAGGAGCAAGAGCTCAAACTTAGACAGTTCATAACAGTGGAACCGAGTGACTGCTTTCAATTATTTCTTCGGCTTTATATTGAACTTTTCCGACTTTAACGGAAAATAGAATAACTTGGAAACGTATAGTTGCCCTTTAACTAGTCTACGATGGCTCTATTTTCTTGTTTTCGCTTCCTTTAACTATATCAAAATGCTGGACCAGCGTTATTTTCTGCCGTTTCTTTTTTTCTCGTGTGAACACTAAAATGTTCTTCTAGAATGCTCGTTGTTATTCATTTCAGCTATTTTTGTCGTTTTGAAGCAATAAGCGCTTTTATAATGTTTTTAACGGAATTTTTTGTTTGTTTGGGGATACGTTGAAATTTTACTTGATAAAGTATTAGGCTCGTTTTGCCACCATCTTTCTTGTGAACTAAACTAAAATGGCAGACGGTTTTCCATTTTTAATGTACTTTCCGTTTAGCTAGAATCTTATTTTTTTTAACCCCAAATGGCATTTTTCAATAGCTTTTGTTTGATCCCCGAACCCGGGCGTAGGGCCGGAGGCCCGGAGCCCGGGTGAGGGTGCTAATCTCGCCACGCGTGGGGTTCACTTACATGCGCAATTACACGCAAGTGGGAGAGAAGTCCTGCGAGATGTTTGTATGTATGTATGTATATATATATATATATATATATATATATATATATATATATATATATATATATATATATATATATGTCAACAAATCCGCAACTTTCGCAGTTCGGATAGCAGGGTAATGGTAACTGTTACGGTGAAGACCGAAAACGACACTGTGTCCTGAAACTGGCCAAAGCCTGTAAAGAATTCTGCTCTGGTGTATTCTACTTAACTCGAGGGAGAACGATGAAGAAATCAGTTTGAAACAAACGGCTTTTTGGATCTTGAAGAGAACTGAATGATACCTGGTCACGGAAAAAGTAAGAAACCGAACGAGAAAAACAATCTGAATTCTAAAAAGAGTATAGACTGAATTGGCAGTGTTTGTGGTGGCAAAAGCAGAAGAAAGTTTAACGGTATAGGAGATTCATATTTACCAGTTTAGCTGAGTCTTGAAAAAGAAAATCATGCAATATAAATAATATTCTTGTCTACAGTTGTCTTTGGACGCTTAGGACGTGGCATTATGTCTTTTCTTGGCCACTATAGATTAATATTAGTGGTTTACCAGGCTAGCTTCTATTTTGAATGAAAATTTGTTATTTGGTTCATCTCGTTTCTTTTTTAATATTGACTTTGTATATGCTCTTTCGGTGTGTCAATACATGACTACAGATGAACTTTACCAATGAATTTTCTTTGATGTTATACTGGTTTGTTTCTCTCTTTCTATTCAAAATTTTTAAGGCTGTTAATTTTATTATTACATACTAAAAGTATAATAGACTAAACATAAACTTAAAAATATGAAAACTATAATAGACTTAAATACAAAAAAAAAAAGAAAAAAACAAACCAGAAAGTATGGTGTGTGTGGTGGTTGTGGTTTGGGTGGTTTACTAAAAGTGGGCGAGGGGTTGTTGCGATCATGTATTTCTAGTATATTGTTAATGGCTGTTCGTTAAGTTACTCGAACAAAAATATCTCAAAATTTATAATACTTGTGAGAAGTACATGCATGACTACAATCATGGCCAAAAGTAGACAAGACAACACCTCATTCACCTTTTCATCCTACCATCTTTGTTCATGACTACTCCGTTCCGGACCGCTCGCGAAATTATAATCATATCAGAATATTGTTGTTTATCAATCGTGAGCGGGCGGAATCCTATAGGTAATGCTGCAATTTGATTGCCTGCATGAGCGGGCAGTTTCTTACGATATCTGACCACGGGCCGAAAGTGATATTTTTTTACAATTACGAATTTACTGTTGATCAATTTTCATAACTATTTCGCTTGACACTCGGAGAAAATAGATTTAGACGAAAGATGATTGCGATATGAACGAGTCATTTTATTATCCAAATGCTTCGGACAGTTGTGAAGACAAGAAATTTGTGGAAGAAAAGCCAGAAAAACTATTTATACCAACAAAAATCAACGAGCGAAGACATGTCGACTTGACATTCAAGTTATAAGTTGCTTAACGACAACATCCCCAAAACACTTTAAATATACATTGGAGAATGTATTTCTAATCACTCGTTGAAATATATATATATATATATATATATATATATATATATATATATATATATATATATATATATATATATAGTAAAATAGGCACACTTAGGTTACTTCATTTAAAACTTTAATCACGACAAATTTGTTTCGTATGACAAGCGGAGCTTGCCACACTCATCAGGTGATTATCGCGTCTGATGTTAATGCCTAGGAAACTTTATGCTATATACAGTTGTGCGATGACGCAATATGGAAATAAGTTAGGGGTTAAGTTACATGGTTGGATAATAAATATTTGTTTCTATGTCTACACGTCGATATCAGTTCGTTTCTACTGTTCAGTGAGCTCAGTTCAGGATGGCAAATTATCATAAATTTTTCATGCAAACATAAATGACATCTCTTGGTCTTGTTAGAATACGGCCTACATTGTTTAATTACTTTCCATGCAATTGAATATTGTATCTTAGAGTCTTTTAACGTCCAGATATATTTGCTAAGTGCAGTGCTGTTTTTGTGTTTCTGATTTCTGAATGAGGAAGTGTGATTGCGGTATCTTGTTTTGAAAGTGCCCTCCGTGAGACCCACGTATGTGTTTACTTCTGCGTTGTCTTCTCTCGTAACTGTTGCTTGGTATACAACAGCTTCCGTTAAGCATTTTCCTGATAGTGGGCAAGTTTCTTTTTTACGGCAGTTGCAATCTTGGGTATTTGTCACGGGGTTTCGTTCGGCTTCTTTAGTCAGTACGGATTTATTGTGTGATGAGATGACGCTTGAGATGTTAGGCATGCAGCTGTAACTTAATTTCATCGTGTTCCGGTTGAATATTTTGTTCAAAGGGTTGTTTTTCGGAAAACATTCGTCTACTGCCTCGAGAAAATATTCAACCGGAACACGATGAAATTAAGTTACAGCTGCATGCCTAACATCTCAAGCGTCATCTCATCACACAATAAATCCGTACTGACTAAAGAAGCCGAACGAAACCCCGTGACAAATACCCAAGATTGCAACTGCCGTAAAAAAGAAACTTGCCCACTATCAGGAAAATGCTTAACGGAAGCTGTTGTATACCAAGCAACAGTTACGAGAGAAGACAACGCAGAAGTAAACACATACGTGGGTCTCACGGAGGGCACTTTCAAAACAAGATACCGCAATCACACTTCCTCATTCAGAAATCAGAAACACAAAAACAGCACTGCACTTAGCAAATATATCTGGACGTTAAAAGACTCTAAGATACAATATTCAATTGCATGGAAAGTAATTAAACAATGTAGGCCGTATTCTAACAAGACCAAGAGATGTAATTTATGTTTGCATGAAAAATTTATGATAATTTGCCATCCTGAACTGAGCTCACTGAACAGTAGAAACGAACTGATATCGACGTGTAGACATAGAAACAAATATTTATTATCCAACCATGTAACTTAACCCCTAACTTATTTCCATATTGCGTCATCGCACAACTGTATATAGCATAAAGTTTCCTAGGCATTAACATCAGACGCGATAATCACCTGACGAGTGTGGCAAGCTCGGCTTGTCATACGAAACAAATTTGTCGTGATTAAAGTTTTAAATGAAGTAACCTAAGTGTGCCTATTTTACTATTTCGCTCTACTTCGGTATTGAGCACTTTTTTCATATGTATTTAACCTACCTACTTCTATATATATATATATATATATATATATATATATATATATATATATATATATATATATATATATATATATATAATACAAATGTAGATGACATTACCACAACAGGACGTAAACCTTTTGAGAAAATGTCATCTGTCATACCCCATACCTTATGTTCCAGCAGTTCGTCAGAGGCGAAACGACTGGAGGAAAAGTATCTTGAGACATTGCATCTAGAATCCAATTTAATGCACATAGCTGACGAAATAAACTTTCTCTACACAGGAAAAACAATGGATACAAAAACATATACTGAGACAGGACACCTTCGCTAACTTTCCAGTAATCAGTAAGTGTATAGGATACCTCGTACCTTGCATCTATCTCGGGATAACTGATATTAGAATAGACGGCAGAATAAGGTCTGATGGAGGTGCGCAGTTTCTGTTTCAGACGAGGTGAATTCTTTCCTGTACGATTCTTTCCGGTACGACTCGGGTTTAAAAAGCATATTGATGACTTAGAAACGGTTAGACTAAAAAATAAAAACTTTTTTGTAATTCATTTGGGAATCTAAGAATACTTTATTTATTTTTTGGAAAGGTTATCTTTTCTACAACTACAAATGTTGTATTTGAGAGAAAAGGTTGCAACACCAATAGATATCAGATATAGATGTATACTGTGATGTTAAAAAGCTAACAGGCCTAAAAACGCATTCCCTTAATTACAGCAGGTAGTAAACTGCCGAGGTTTTTACTAAAAAAAATATTAATGTTTAGAGCAAAGCCCTTCATCGCAATCAGTAAAAGTGATGAAATAAAGCAAAACAGAGCTTATATATGCCAAGAGAGTGATAATTAAATGTTCTTTTTGGGAACGTAAAAATTCGTTTGCTATAAAATGCTGTGTAGCCAGTGTGTTGCGATGTTTAGAAAATCTTCTCAAATTCATGAATAATTCACGAGCTAATTAACCAATAATAAAGGTCATTTGATCACGAAATGGCATTTGGATATCCCGGTGAAACATCCTCAGCTACAAAAGACTACAATAGATTTTTCATGCATGCGTAATTAAGATATTTGATGAAAGTCACTAGTGATCTTTCTCAAATATCTTAATTACGCATTCAACAAAAGCTAACAGACATATCAGAATGAGAAGAGAAGACAAGCATCAGGACACATCGCCAGCTAAATTTCATGACATTTCGCTCTGGTTATAGTAATTTTCTTTCAAAGAACAACGGTTGAACGAGAAAACGAATCGGTAAAACAGCCAAGCGAAGATAGGCTTGTGAGCTAACAAACTCTGGTCGTCTTCTCAGCCACAGACAGTCACGGTGTGTTGATAACGATAAAATTAAGGTATTCTTCACTCCTTTTCTGGTCGAAAACTTCGAATTTCTTGCCTGAATGCTTCTCAAACTTCCTTGAGTTTTCAAATATAGCCAAAACATCCTCAACCATTTGAAAGACCTTCAACCATGCTGCATCTTCTTGACAAACAACTCGGTATGAATAAATTTTGTACACCTTGGTTATCACCATCCCACGAGAGTTATATGGAACATTCATTAAAATCGTATTCATTTGAGAAGTCATATTTTTTATTTAAAAATTTATTTTTATGTTTTCATACATTGTTTTCTCGTGTTTGGATATCCCGGTGAAACACTCGCTCTCGTTGTTCATATATTACTTCGAAAACTCGTTAATAATTCATGAGAAAAAATCAAAAGAAATTAAATTTTAATCGGTGTCTTTATATGTGATAAAGATACCTCCTGATTTACATAAATTTTAGCTTTGATTTTCCCGGCTTAGACAAGGTTATTTTTCAAACTTACCACGCCAGTGAACTTACCAAGTGGTTCATTTTTGAAGCCGTTCAATAAACTAGCAGTTAGAGTCTTATCAGATATAAAAACACTCGGCTTCGCCTCTGTCTTTATATCTGATAAAACACTCTTGCTCGTTTATTAAACAGTAATTAAAGGCCATGGCGTCAGTATTGTTTGCCGTTTCTCTTCGTAAAAACACTGCTTGCCTAAGCGCAGTATCGTTTCAAACCCTCAATTAATTTTGGAAGCGAAGAATGTACTGTGGGTTGGTCGGAGTTCACGAAATTGTGAAATATATATATATATATATATATATATATATATATATATATATATATATATATATATATATATATATATATATATATATATATAAGCATGAAGTATAGTTACCTTAAAGTCTTCGCTACCAGAGGTTTCACCCTAAACGGGATCATCAGGCGACTCTGATGATCCCGTTTAGGGTAAAACCTCTGGTAGCGAAGACTTTAAGGTAACTATACTTCATGCTTTATATTTTGCTCTATCTATATGGTATTAAGCACTCTCTAACATTTCGTGAACCAAAACCCACTTTTATATATATATATATATATATATATATATATATATATAGGCATATACACATATACACATTATACACATTATACATATTATACACATTATACACATTACACACATATACACATATACACATATAGCTACACATATACACAGATACACAGATACACAGACACACAGACACACACACACACACACACACACACACACACACACACACAGGCACACAGACACACAGACACACAGACACACAGACACACAGACACACAGACACACAGACACACAGACACACAGACACACAGACACACAGACACACAGACACACAGACACACAGACACACAGACACACAGACACACAGACACACAGACACACAGACACACAGACACACAGACACACAGACACACAGACACACAGACACACACACAGACACAGAGACACACAGACACACAGACACACAGACACACAGACACACAGACACACAGACACACAGACACACAGACACACAGACACACAGACACACAGACACACAGACACACAGACACACAGAGAGAGAGAGAGAGAGAGAGAGAGAGAGAGAGAGAGAGAGAGAGAGAGAGAGAGAGAGAGAGAGAGAGAGAGAGAGAGAGAGAGAGAGAGAGAGAAATATTTATTTCAATTCGGAGATTCATCAGTTAAAAACTGCTTTACAAGAAAGCCGAATATATACAACATGTATGTATGTACAAGTCTATATTTACAATAAATTAGTCCAGTTGGGGAAGCGATGATTGCAGATATCGTTTAAAGCTATTTAGATTTCTATTACATCTAACATTCTCTGGCATATCATTCCAAACTTTCGCTCCTGTATACGCAAAACTCTTTTTTAGAAATCCAGTCCGTGGCTTAGGAAGAACGAGAGTCATTTCTCGTTCTCTTAGTAAATAGGTATTATTTAATTCAGAGATTTCAAAATGGTCTTGCAGATATGAAGGGGCCATATTATTTAGTACTTTGTGCATCATTATTAACATATGGTCAGTTCGATATTCTGAAAGAGTTTTCCAGTTTAATTGTTGTCTTATTTCACTGGATCTGATTTCATAACCTTGTCTAGTAATGACTCTGGCAGCAC
>OZ035998.1:25623441-25680941 GCA_964035015.1 Corallium rubrum
ACATTTGGCCACTCCCAAAGAGCAGAGTTTTACAAATGATCAGTAACCAGACTAACTGAGGGGAAAGGAGAACCAATAAGTATTAAGCCTCATGTTAGAAGTAGCAGACCACTTTCACTTAAACAATTAACTTTTGACTAATGATTCGCTTTGTTGAACGTCGGCATTTTGTAGTTATGACCGTTTTGACGTCATGCGCAAGCGGTCTATATATAAAACATGAGCAGCCAATCTATATCTAAAACCTGGTTTCCATATAATCGCTACGATCGCCACGATCGCTCAAAAATGAACTTGGCGATCGCAGCGATCATATGCAAACCACTGACGCAACGATCGCTACAATCGCTGTGATCACGATCGCCGAGATAGAAAATGTTCTATCTCAGCGATCGTGGCAATCGTTGCGTTTTATATGGAAACGGTGATTTCGCAATCTCAGCGATCTTGGCGATCCGTATGCATCCCAGGGACCATTAAAACAATGGCCGCGGTCAACCATGGCCGCCTTAACGATCACATGGAAACAGCAACATGATTGTTGATCGTTGCGATCGCCGAGCTAGTTTTTGAGCGATCGTGGCGATCGTAGCGATTATATGGAAACCAGGCTTATTATACACTAACGCAAGCAGAGTATGCTGCACTTAAAGAACTTATGTATGGATATGTTTATCTTTACCGATTTTTTAAAAAATACAAACTGTTTTAGCTGAGGAAAGTCCATACTCTCACCGATATTGATATTCTCATGAATTATTATAACAAGTTTTTTTTAAGTAATATATACACCATGAGTTGCCGTTCCGTATTGGGTATACAGACACGAGGCGAAGCTGAGCGTCTTTATTCCAATACAGAACGGAGACGAATTTTGTAAATGATTTCTGAAACGTTTAATACTCCTTCAAAAGTAAAATAAAGGTTTAATCGGTGTCTAAAAATGTGATACAGAACTAATTAATAAAACATCATGCAGTGTCTGTAAATGTGATACCGCAACAGATTAAACAGTTTCGACAGAGATTAAACCTTTCCTTTGAATTTTTATCAGGAATTATTGTAATAATTTTAACTCATTAAAAAGAGTTTTGGAATTAAACTTCTCAAACTCATTTATAATTCATGAGGAAAACATAATGGAAACCAGTTACCGAGACGTTGTTGTGAAATGTGGTAATAAACGCCCATAAATTAGGACAAGTTTTACCTCAAATTTCTCTTTAAATACTGATTTGCTTGAGAAGCTATACCTAAAAACACCTCGAAGTGAGTTAAAAATCTCGGCTATCGCCTCGTTTTTCAACACACTTCTCGGTGTTTTCAAATCAGATAATAAACGGTTTCTCGTGTATGATATATTACTTACAGGTTTTCACTACATTTTTTTCCACTGCCGTTCATGCTGTGTAATCCGTAGGCTGTACTCTCTAATAACAATTAATGAAAAATAGAAGTTTCATTACAATTTTTACGGTAGTAAGTCGGTATACTACAGACATTCTCTCTAAAAAATTATAACTACAATTCTAAATGTTGAAAAAAGTAAGAGTAAAGTGGACTGTTGACAACTTCAACTCATGGAAGAAACAAATTAAATTGATCGACGCATTATATAAATATATATATATTCGGTTGAAAAACAAAAAATCTAACTCTGGCTGGTACAAAGGCATTCCTTAGCAACTTGCAATATATATTGTTTAAAGTGTCTGTGATCATATGTATGAAGTGAAAAATTCATTATCACTTTCGTTTTAATCAATAGAAAAGCATAGTAGAAGCATTCCTGAAAAATTTAAAAGAATCTGGCACATAGTTCTCGAGTTATGAACATCAAAAGTTTGCCGTGGCTAGTTCGTTTTTTGAGAAATTTGTATTTCTTGGTAGCAATGCCTTGTGACGTATAAGCAGATGGATCATTGATGCTAAGATTTGCGTACGTTATATGGCATTGTTACTAGGAGCTGAAACTTCTCCAGAAATAAACTACAGCCATGGCAAACTTTGAGAATTCATAACTGGAAGACTATACATGCATGTATGTCCCATTCTCTCGAAATATTTGGTGAGTGCTCGTATCATGCTCCTCTGCTCACTAAATCCAAAGAATTATCAACGAGTTCTTCACTTTATAAGGTGTTTGATATGTCGAGTTTTGCTGATTTTATTGACGACCAAAGTTGATGTTTTGTCCAACATTCGGACGAAAAGTCATAAAATGGAAACCAGGAATAGATAAAAAATCGCTGGCACCGTTTTGCTGGAAATCGGTTATTACTCGGGTTACCTGTTGTAGCCGAGTCTACCTTTCGGTGGTTTTCCTGTCTTATTTTTCTGGTCGACAAATTGCAATTATTGCATCATCCCAATAGGCTTTGCGAAACCATGCGGTGTGCTCACTTCATACGCCATCTTCTCTGGTCGCTATTGCTCGAGTGTTGGTTGACCTGGTTGAAGCTTTCAGAAGATCACAAGTGACTTACTGAACACTGTTACTGATCAGTCATTTGGCTGACAACTGCGTTAATGTTAAATATGCTCACTACGGTTACAACTGCAGACATTGATGACGGTAAATCTACATGCACAAATAGATGCTGAGCTATTTATATTTCGATCTGGGTTAATATTCCGCCGTCTCGATCAAGACAACTGATTATAAAGGATTTAATGAATTTTAATACTGAAAAGTGTTACTCATGCTCACAATCTGATAACCTGCTGACTATTGGAAATTATCTGCAAGATAAGCGACACATAAACAACGTTGAAAACAGAATTGACAACTTGCAAAGGGCGGATAAATATGCTGCGTTGAGATTTCGTGCTGAAGAGACTCCAGTTTACGCTAAATGGGAAAACTTTAAATGTATAGACCTTATTCAAAAATGGCCGCCGAATTAGAATTCTTTTATGTGCATATAAATTAGCCCTTATGACCTCGTTCTAAAGTAAAAATTCCTCTGAATTTCACACATGAAAACGAGTTCATAAGGGCTAATTTATATGTATATAAAAGAATTTTAATTCGGCGGCCATTTTTGAATAAGGTCTATTGAGGTAATTTTAATATTTGTAATTTGCTTTGTTATTGCCTGGATTATGTATTAGTGTGTTAATAAAGTTATGTCAAATAAACTCGATGTGATTTAACTGCTTCACTAGCTTCAAAGTGCTACTACGATCAAAATTTCGGATTCGATGTTTTCACATTTTTGAAACGTTCATGCGGTTTTTACTTATCTCCTCAAACCGTTTTTCATTGCGAGGACCACAAGACGTTTTATTTTTGCTTTATATTTCGAGATTTTGGGGCCGCCATTATTTTACCATGTTCGTGAGAACCATTGTCATAGCCAGAGAAAAGTACGTCAGATTCTCAATACTAAAGTCCGCATGCCTAATTTTCAGGTACATATCTCAATTTAGAGGTGGCATTTATCGAAACATCTGCTATTATGACTATAAGAATCCAAGAATATACGAGTAAAACTCATTTAAGCTGGATCTACGCGTTTAGATTAGGAAGTACTGCTGAGAGATCGCGGACTCCCGTGGAACATGTTTGAGTAATGACGGCCGACGTTTGAGCGATTTTCGGAGCTCAAAAAAATATTTCTGGAGAGTTTTATTCTAGTATTTTTTACATCACTGCTTATTTTAGACCTCAACAAATCTATTCAGTGCAGAAAAGTAAATATGAAATTTTGTGGTAGTACTTTAATATAATTTCATTGAGTGTGTGCATTTAGTTGTTCCTTGGTACGTTTGCTTGTTGTTGATCGTCTAGGTAATATTGTGCTTAATGAGTAGCACCAAAAAATGAAAAAAATACTGATAAACATGTACTTGTCGAACTGCTGGCATGTCTAGATTAACGCCGTGAAGTTAGCTGCAGTTCGCCACTGCACCAATGTTTTTCCGGTCTTGTACACTTGTAGCTCGTTCAATCTGAATCTAGCGAATGTTTGCACTGTAGGTTATTTTGTACTTTTGAACAAACGCTTGACGTGCATGCACGCCGTTTCGTGCATAGGCTATGCCAAGCTGCATTGCTATGTGAGTAGCCCGAGTGAACACCTAAGCAGGCGTCTTGTCTCGGAATGGGACTGCAAAAATGAAATTTGAACAAAATAAAACGCTTTGCCCTTGAACCGCCCCTGATCTATCTATCTATCTATCTATCTATCTATCTATCTATCTATCTATCTATCTATCTATCTATCTATCTATCTATCTATCTATCTATCTATCTATCTATCTATCGATCTATCGATCTATCGATCTATCGATCTATCGATCTATCGATCTATCGATCTATCGATCTATCGATCTATCGATCTATCGATCTATCGATCTATCGATCTATCGATCTATCGATCTATCGATCTATCGATCTATCGATCTATCGATCTATCGATCTATCGATCTATCGATCTATCGATCTATCGATCTATCGATCTATCGATCTATCGATCTATCGATCTACCGATCTACCGATCTACCGATCTACCGATCTACCGATCTACCGATCTATCGATCTATCGATCTATCGATCTATCGATCTATCGATCTATCGATCTATCGATCTATCGATCTATCGATCTATCGATCTATCGATCTATCGATCTATCGATCTATCGATCTATCGATCTATCGATCTATCGATCTATCGATCTATCGATCTATCGATCTATCGATCTATCGATCTATCGATCTATCGATCTATCGAACATTGCACTGGAATCGCAAGGTCGTGGGTTCAATTCCTGCCGGAAGGCCTGTGTATAGTTGCATTTTTCGCAACTGGTCTCGGTTTGGTCTTAAAATGTTTATATTCTACACTCGAATTTTCCTTCAACCAAAATCCTTAGTACAAGCTATGTAATCGAGTGAAATGCCCTATATTACTTATGAAAAAACGTGATTTGTCGGTAAATTGATCCTAAAATTGAGTTAGTTGGTAGTCAAAGCAATAAAAGTGTTTATCCCCGAGCCCGGGGTGCTAATCTTGGCATGCGTGGACACAATTTACACGCGGAATTACACGCGAGATGAAAACCTGAAAGCAATTCTATATATATATATATATATATATATATATATATATATATATATATATATATATATATATATATATATATATATATATAACTACTCATTGTTGAAATATATCGCGCAGCTATGTTGTTAGAAATTGTGCTAAGCTTTCATTTGAAGTACAGTTTAAGTTTCCATGTTATGTGAAACTTTTTTAAAATATATGTCAAACAAAAGCAATTGAAAAATGCTATTTGGGGAAGAAACTTGAGGATTATAACTAAACGGAAAGTATTTTAAAATAGGAAAACATATGCCATTTTGGTTTAGGGACCAGTCATTATTTATCGCCAGGGTTGGGCCCGAAGAGAAAATATTTCAGAGCTAAAAAAAAATCCGAACCCAACCTTTTTTAAAACAAAAAAATATTCAACCCAACCATTGGAAGGCAGGGGAAAAAATCTACCCCACCTTACTCCTATTTTATTACATAAGGTCACATCTTAACACTTTCACTGCCATCGACATCCTTTTAATAATACGCTGCTTTTGTTACTATGGCTAAAACACCTAACGATTTCACTCATCGAGAAATCTTTGGCATTTAGCTCTTTAATGTTAATGTAATTTAACCATATATTTTGTTTGATGTTATAGTGAACATTCTTGCGAGTTTCCAGTGGTGGACACATATTTCTATTCTGTTTTGGTTGGAGGACAAGATTTTAGGAGAAGAACATCATCAAGGCAATTATACACATTCATTTCTTGCTAATCGTGTTACATATTTCTTGCTGATTTTGATTTTTAGTACTATGTAATCTTGTGTTGTTGTCGAGTCATTATCACTTTATATTACTTATATTGGAGAGGATTAAATCAGCTGTGAAATATTTCAAGCCAGAGCTGTTATAAAGTGACTACATATTCAAACCTATAAATAGAAGGTATGGTTAATTCATGTTAGTGTTTAAATTTTAGGGAAATTTATTTGATTATAAATTAATGTCAATATTATAAATATTTTTCAGTTTTCACTGGTTCCTTGCAGTGATTTCACCATGATTTTTGACTCCTTGACTTGCGATAAAACTACAAGAGAAGCTGAATTCAACAACATTTCCAGGTTTGAAGCTGATGGATAATTAATGTAAATGTTTGTGTGTAATCGTTTGGTCATTTGAAAACGTACTGTATGTGCTTATTTATTTTTCTCCCAGATTCCTTATATAGTCACCTGAATAGTACTTACCATCTCCAAAGCAAGGTTTTGCATAATCATGTATTAAAGGTGATGCTATCTGCTTTTGTAACTCACAAGCAGTAGTCATTAAGTAATTGTCTCATAAAATAAATTAACATGAGAGTTGGATTCCTTAATGATTAAATAAGCTATTATTTTTTGTTAATTTATTTTAGGTTCCAAGACAAAATGTGGTCGGTAACAGCTGTGGCATATACTTGTCATTGTTTATTAAATATTTTTTACAGGTAAAATTAAAATACTATATATGCCTATACTCTGTTTAACAAATAAGTCAGAATGTTATAATGCTAATACAACAGTGCATTTTTAACTGTCTGTTTAATGTTTATGCTAGGACATAGAAATATATGAAAGTGATCCAGAGAAATACGTAAGGGTAGCACATGCCTGGCTTAAAGAAGATGCCAGGAATGAAAAGCAAGGATTCGAAGGGAACTTAATGTTTTACTATGTTTACATAAAATTCATCCCCGGAGGAGATAAAATATCTTTATATACTCAAAATACATCTTATTAGCCTCTGGTCTAGTTTTACACTGCATGAGGCTAGAGGGCTGAACATAAAAATAATAAAATGGTTAAGATCTATAGTTTTCTACTAAACTAACAACTACACCACGCCTAGTCTGAATCAGTGTTTTGTTTCTCATCTCTTATAGTGTTGGCTGTAAATTGACAAGTGCAGCACACACTGATATGATTGCATTGATGTATGACTTTATATTCAAAGGTATTATTCCACGGATAATTGTGAAACACTTCAATCTTCTCATTATGCGCTCCACGTGCACCCTTTTACTTGCAATTCTTCTTGTGGCAGTAGAAGCTTCGGCTGAAACATTACCCTTGTGCATCATTGGAGGAGTAATCAGTGTGGCATGATTTGGAGCAAACAAGTCTTGAATGTTAAATCCTTTATCGGCCATGACATGATCACCAGCTTCTAACATCTCCAGAAAACCACACCTTCTTGTAATCTCTTTGTCACTAATACAGCCACTGTAAAGCTTAGATATGAAATTGATGTGCACAAGTGGAGAAATAGAGACAAACAATTTAAAGGTGTTTCTTGCGTTGTATGTGCTGTATGTGGACCTTTGCGATGATGGGCGAGATGCTTTTTGAATATATATCTCTGTACAGTCGATTATTGCTCGTAGACATGGCATTTTTGAAAAAGGTTTTGGCCTTTTAACCCCTTCCATTTCTTGAAGTGTTGCAAAAGGTAAAAATATACTTAGCTCTTTGGATAAAAATAGCACCCAGGTGATAAAAATACTGCTTCCTGTAGAAACAGAGATACCACATAGGTCACTCAGCATGAAAAGACTTGGATTTCTTCTTAGTCTGACCAGCACAAATAGCAGTTGTTCTTTAGTAGTTAGCTTAGGCCAAACAGACTTAGAACTTAGTATAGTGATTGGTTGCAGTTTTCGCTGTGCCTTTCCCTTTCTTTAAGTGCATGGCTTTGTCTTTAATCACACCATAGAGGAAATCTAGAATTTTTTCACACAGACCTTCAGAAAAATATCACAACATGACAACAACATAGGTAAATAAATAAATTGTTGAAACTTTTCGCATCATGGTTGCTCCTTTACATCGACTTTAAATAATCATAATTTACCTGTATAATGTTGAAGGTTTTTATAAATTTTATTAATAAAAACGTTTCTCTTAAGCTTTTGGGTGTCCACAAGTTCTTCATTGGCCAAGCTTTCAATGTGATGCATTTTTACGTTACTGAATTTTGGAAGTAAGGCAGATTGAAATTCCATAAATATCCACATTTTCGTGAGTTTTTGTTTTTATATGAAACATATTAAAGCATAGCCTGCGTGCAGTCTCTACCCGGAAAGTGAAAATTCGTTTCATGTACCATTCCTACTCAATATAATTTATCTTACTTGAGTGTTACAATCCTCATTGTGAGGTATCACTGGAGGGTCCACATTGTCAGTCATATCAGCTTCTTTTGCATGTAAAGAATCCAAGGCAGGCTGGTCAACAGACTGGTCTTCATCACCATCAACATCATCATCCGGATTATTGTTCAACTCTCCAAGTAACAACAATACTTCAGCCGCACCTCTCCTATTTATTGGACAGCGTTTTTTGGGTGAGCAACGTTCCCATGGTTTTGGATGTTTTCTTTTTCTCTGTTGCTTTTCCGCCTACATCACAAGTATATTGGATAACAAATTAGTAGCTCTTATACTGATTTCTTTATACCGAACACGTCACATGGTTCAAAGCCAAAAGCACCCGTAATACGAGAACCGTCTAGCGTCTAGCGAACAAGAAGCTTGAAAAGTATGTAGTTTGCATCGCGCAAAGCTCTATTGACACACAAACTTTCTTAATAATGAAAAATTACCTTTTCGTAACTGGAAATTGCCGATATCGGATCAGGATAGTCGTCCGTTGGGCCGTTTTCACCAATGAAGTGCAAGCTAGGTCAGTGATACCAGTACAGAAACTAGATCCCAAGGCCAAGGCCTGGGATAGTACAAAGTTTCTATACTTTCTAGTCAAGTACTTTCTGCTGCTAACCCCGCAGCCCAGAATACTGGTTCTATAGCAAAGTGCACGGACTAAGCCAAAATTGAATCTTGAAGGATTCCTAAAGAGTCATTTTCTCTTGTCAAGAATGCAAAGAGTAAATTATCGACTGAGACAAGCATGAATATACTGACGTGTTTGCGTCCGTCGCTATTGACTAATACTGCAGTTAAGCCTACAATTAATAATATAGTTCTTGTTTCGAAAAGAAAAGTGATGCAACAAAAGATCACTAGTTATACGAGTAAGAAAACCTATCTACGAGAATCAGAAAACCTATCACTATTTACAGTCTTTACAGTACTTTGAGTATGCATGCATGCAACGCAGGGGTGGCGCCAGAGGGGGCAGGGGAGGAGGGCTGTAGCCCCCTTGTCTGTGAACCGCAGTGAACTCGATGTAAGTTAAAATGTGGTAACTGGAACGCTAACGTCCAGTCATTCGTGGGGCAAATACTGGGGGAAAGTTCTAGGCCCCTGCGCAGTTTGCTAATAGGATCTTTTTGATAAAATGTTTTTACACGGCCACCGGTCTTGAGCGAGCCGCGAAGGCTCGAAAAGTTTTTAAAAAATATTTATTGAATCATTTTACCCCGCTTTGCTTAAACGATCATTTTAAATTTTGATTGGTTGTGCTATGCTGCCGAACTAATTATGCAGTAATTGTTTATTTGTTGATATAGTAAAAGTCATTGTCTTTACAAAACGTGCACGAAGTTTGTGAGTCAAGAAATTAAATCAAACTTTTCGTTATAATATAAACCATACATTAGAGTTTCGTTACTCCGAAGAGGTACAAAAAAATCAACAAACTTAGTATAGAATATGCCGTTAGTACCAGTTTCATGTGTCGTTTTGTTTAAAAAACATTCCGCATTCGTACCGAAAACAACAACTATAGTAAACGTGAGCAATGAGTAAACGTGAAAAAAAAAAGCAATCTAGTTGTTAGCTATTTCTTCAAATATCATTAGTTACAAAAGGCCGTTTAACACATTCGAACAAACAGTTAAAGGAGCAGAAATAAGAAAATGACATTAGATGTATATTATGAAATATCAAGTAACAAGAATAGCTTTCTCACTCTTGTTCTCACCTTTCCAGCTGGCTGTTTTCATCCTAGCCAACAAAAGGACGTCTGTTTTCTCAACTTATTCTCGTCCCTAATTTAATTTAATTTAATTTAATTTAATTTAATTTAATTTAATTTAATTTAATTTAATTTAATTTAATTTAATTTAATTTAATTTAATTTAACTTGGGTTGGGTTGGGTTGGGTTGGGTTGGGTTGGGTTGGGTTGGGTTGCGTTGGGTTGCGTTGGGTTGGGTTGGGTTGGGTTGGGTTGGGTTGGGTTGGGTTGGGTTGAGTTGGGTTGGGTTGGGTTGGGTTGGGTTGGGTTGGGTTGGGTTGGGTTGGGTTGGGTTGGGTTGGGTTGGGTTGGGTTTGGTTTAGTTTAGTTTAGTTTAGTTTAGTTTTCATATTAAAACCGGACAAAGGTAATGGTGTCGTTATTCTCGATAAATCCGACTATCAACAGAAGATGGAAGAAATTCTTCAAGATCAAACAAAATTTTCCCTTCTCTTAGATGATCCGTTAAAAACAACGATGAAACGCGAGACGAAGGTGAGAATTTTTCTTAATGACCTTAAGAAAAAGAAGAAGGTATCCAATGAACAGTTTAAGAAGATGGCGCCCACTGGTTCACGACCTGGCATTCTCTATGGTTTACCGAAGGTGCATAAAACTAACATTCCTTTACGTCCGATTTTATCTGCTATTGGAACTCATTCTTATAACTTAGCTAAGTTTCTCGTCCCACTTCTCTCTCCAATTTCTCTAGGCTCTTATGTTATTAACGATACTTTTTCTTTTATTCAAGATCTCTTTTCTCTTAATCTTAATTCTAATAATCTTATTATGGCTAGTTTTGACATCAAATCACTTTTCACTAACATACCGATTGATGAAACTATCAATATTGTCCTTGATTCGCTATTTTCTACCGCACAATTTTTTCATGGTTTTTCGCGCGATGAGTTTAGAAATCTCCTTAACTTATCAGTTAAAGATTGTCATTTCATGTTTAACGGCCAATTTTATGATCAAATTGACGGAATCGCCATGGGGTCACCCCTTGGCCCACTTTTTGCAAACATTTTCCTTTGTCATCACGAACAAAATTGGCTTAACAACTGTCCCGCTCAGTTTAAACCTGTGTATTATAGGCGTTATGTTGATGACTCGTTTATTTTATTCAAATCGCTGGATCATATTAAACCTTTCCTTGAGTACCTAAATTCTCAACACACCTGCATAAATTTTACTTGCGAAATCGAATCTAATAAATCACTTCCATTTCTGGATATTAATTTGCAATGCTCCAATGGTTCTTTCGTTACTTCGGTTTACCGAAAACCAACATTTACAGGCCTATTTGCTAATTTCGAGAGCTTCTTACCGATTATTTATAAGAAAGGTCTTATTTACACTCTCCTTTTTCGCTATTTTCACATAAGTTCATCTTATTCTATTTTTCACGATGAACTCGAGAAGCTTAAAATTTTACTTAAACAAAATGGATATCCGGCTAAATTTTTAGACCATTGTTTTCGAATTTTTTTGGATAAAATATTTAATCCTCCGGCTAAAATCCTCACAGCTCCTAAACTATCACTCTCTCTAATTTTACCATACACTGGAGATCATGGACTCCAAATTCGTCAACAAGTCAAAAAATTACTAGCTTCAGCCTTTCCTCACATCCAACTTCGCGTTGTCTTCCGACCTGTCTGTCGTTTGTCGAGTTCTTTCCGTTTCAAAGACCGACTGCCACTTAGATTTCGATCCCGTGTCGTTTACAAATTTACGTGCCGATGCTGCCAGGCATCGTATGTTGGCGAAACATGCCGACTTCTACACACTAGGGTATCGGAACATATGGGTATTTCGGCCTATACTGGAAAAGCACTTTCAGTGTCTGCCATGTCCAGCATTCTGACACACAAGATAAAAACTGGACACGATGTTTCTTTCGATGACTTCTCAATTATATCGTCAGGTTCTAACCAATTAGATGTTCTTCTTCGAGAAAGCTTGTTAATTTCCAAGTTTAAACCCTCTCTTAACGCTAACATTAGTTTAGTTTAGTTTAGTGTAGTGTAGTGCAGTGCAGTGCAGTGCAGTGCAGTGCAGTGCAGTGCAGTGCAGTGCAGTGCAGTGCAGTGCAGTGCAGTGCAGTGCAGTGCAGTGCAGTGCAGTGCAGTGCAGTGCAGTGCAGTGCAGTGCAGTGCAGTGCAGTGTAGTGTAGTGTAGTGTAGTGTAGTGTAGTTTAACTTAACAGCAACAGCAACAGCAACAGCAGCAACAGCAGCAACAGCAGCAGCAGCAGCAGCAGCAGCAACAGCAACAGCAACAGCAACAGCAACAACAGCAACAGCAACAACAGCAACAACAACTCAACTTATAACTTAACTTATAACTTAACTTAACTTCTAACTTAACTAACTTCTAACTTAACTAACTTAACTAACTTCTAACTTCTAACTTCTAACTTCTAACTTCTAACTTCTAACTTCTAACTTCTAACTTCTAACTTCTAACTTCTAACTTCTAACTTCTAACTTCTAACTTCTAACTTCTAACTTCTAACTTAACTTCTAACTTCTAACTTCTAACTTCTAACTTCTAACTTCTAACTTCTAACTTCTAACTTCTAACTTATAACTTAACTTAACTTAACTTAACTTAACTTAACTTAGCTTAGCTTAGCTTAGCTTAGCTTAGCTTAGCTTAGCTTAACTTAACTTAATCTAATTTAATTTAATTTAATTTAATTTACTGTATAGTTTTGGACTGCTATACAGTAAATAAAACAACAACAGCACTGCACAACAACGGGAAACCATTAAATGCACGTTTAGTCTGACAAAATAATTCCATAAATAATTTTTTCAAACCTTTTTTCGAGCATTCGCAGTTCGCTCAAGACGGGCGGCCGTGTAAAAAAATTTTGTGGTAGACTGAAATTAAGCCAGCTAAGTCAGTAATTAATCCTTTAATGGTGAACTGAAAATCCTTTAGAAACGCAGGATATGGTATATATTGTGTAGAAGCCAACAGTAATAATTACAACATGCAAAATTCTGTTTTCTGTCTGCAATATTGGACGAAAATAGTAAATTAAGGTCAATAACCACACTAGGTGTTTTACAGATTTTTGCGTCTACGTTGCTATAGCAACAGTGGACGTTATGTACCCGTACAGAGATATCTGACGGACTGGATATTCGCACTTTTGTGACGTAATAGGTTACTTCTATCAGATTCATCGGCGCGCGAAACGTTCGGAGCGAATGAAAAGATCGGCACACCTCCGTATATTAACAACGAAGTATGTAACAGGGTAATGTGATCTAGTTGACATGGCGTCGAACAGCTTTCTGCTTCTGTGTTTCGTCCATCGTCATTCTCGTCTGCGAACGATTCAATCAGTGAAAACGAGTACTGTTTCTTTCGATTTCGGGAAGATTATATCAAGGTAAGGAACTATAGTTATAACTTAATATAGTTATATTGTGTCACATCAACGCCAATCTATATAGAACTTGTGGAAACACCACGTGAATTTAATACCTGTTGTACTGTATTGCCTATCTTTTAGGCCTATAGATCGTTTTCACTCACGTGATCGGTGGCCCCATTGGGGTGGTGAAACAATACGAAATATTTGAATAAGAAAGAGCTAATTCCCATACCGTACACCAATATGGCCGCCATGCCATTGGTCTGGTACACCAATATGGCCGCGGTGACGTCAGATGAAAACGAATTGTTTGATAGGAAATATACATTTGCAGATGTTTCGCTACAAACTCAAATTCATTTTGTTCTCAATCCAGAGGCATTACAGACAAAACAGTTTATCGTTACCAAACATGGAAAGGCTACCCAGATTTTATATTTACTCTAAAATCCATTCTTGCTGATTTATATGTATCAACATAGTATTTTACACTTTATTAAAATGAGAAAAAACGCTCTCTGATCAAATAGTTTTTATTGAACAAGCTTTCGACTACCAGACTGTAGCCTTCGACTTCGATATATATATATATATATATATATATATATATATATATATATATATATATATATATATATAGATTTTTCCCTTTTTTTCAGGCAAACGTGACTTAACCCTGGTAATATTATATATATATATATATATATATATATATATATATATATATATATATATATATATATATATATATATATCGCTTACCTCAAAAGTCTGCTACAGGCTGTTTCATCTAAAAAAGAATCCTCAGGCAGATGACAATTTTCGAAAACAGGGGGTGCTTATATCCTTACTGTCGGGACGTGGGAGTGTGGAGGCGAAACAATGCATGCATTCATGGCTTCTGTTGCGCTGTTTGTGCGGAATTTATTTCGATGACGACATTGACTGATAATTTCTGCTCTTTTGTTGAGTAAACAATTCTTGTTTTTATCTTTCAAAATATAAAATTTTTCTTCTAAACATAAATTACATCGTTTTGAACCTCCCGTGTACGAAATAGAATGTTTTAAAATTTGCCAATTAATACTAAAATCCTTATTGTTTTCTTTCAATGCCCAAATATATTTCGAAAGTTCGGTGTCGTTTGCATGCTTTTTATGCTGAAAAGATTTAGTGTGGTTGGCCAATCGCTCTTTGAATGTGGTTGAAGTCATGCCAATGTAATTCTTGATCGTGTTTGTGTTGTTTACTGTGACTGTTGCTTTGTATACTATGTCACTAGTCATGCATTGTTTTCTAAGTGGACAATTCGTATTTTTCCTACAATTGCAACTGCTAGTGTCCTTATCCTGTGGCGTGTTATTCCTAGATATGTGTGCATTGTGTTTAGTGATTATTGACTTAACATTGTTCATGCAGCTGTAACTTACTTTGACTGTGTTTCTGTTAAAAATCTTATGGAGCTTGTGGTGTGGTGGGAAGTGCTTGTCAATTAGGTTTAGGAAATTTCGTCCTATGTTTGTGCTTACACTCTTGCTAAAAGGTGGGTTGAACCAAGTGATGTTGCGTTGCCTATTCCTGCGTGGTTGCTGTGCTGTGTGTTGAGTGTAGCTAAGATCGTGATCAAAGTTGCTGTGCCTAAGTGCGTTCTGATATATGGGTGCAGATTCCTGAAAAACTTGTTCATCTGATGAGAGAAGTGCAATGCGCTTGTTGATTGATGCAGGTAACTGTCTTGTGATGCTTGGTGGGTGGTTAGAGTGCTTATTTATGTAAAGTGGATCGTCATTGGGCTTCCTATAGGGCCTATAATTTCCATTGTTAAGGTCGAAAGTTACATCTAAAAAGTTTACTATGCGTAAATTTGATTCGGCGGTAATTTTTAGGTCAAACTGCTCGAAAATTTTGTGGAGTTCTTTCCTTGTTTTGTCTGCTAAACGTGCTGATTTACTTTTTATAATAGCCAAACCGTCATCTCTATATAGGCCAATGCTTTCTTTGCCAAATTTCTTACTTAGGTGATTTAAAATGAAAAGGCCTACTAACTCACAAACTTCCGCGCCGTCGAAACAACCCATGGTAACGTCAAACAAACTATTGCTATCTTTTTTAATCCATGAAATTCCGGTATTGAAAGGGAGAGATTTTCTAGCGTGTTTTATTATTGAAATATTGTTTTCAGTTATAGTAGCCAAATTCGAAGCCCAAGCTAATGCTTGGTCCAATAGTTTTTCAGAAATAGACGGGTAGAAATCGACAATGTCAAACGAAATAAAACTAGGGTACGTTATTCATTTCTATTTAACTTCAAAATGCGGCAATTTCGATTTGACTATTCACTAAAGAATATCCCAATACCATCAGAGGACGCTTATTTGAAGAATTTGATTGAAAAAGTGGAAAGTGTAATAAAACGTATGAGATGGAAAGCCAATTTCTTTCTTAAAAACAAACAGAGAGAAAATCAAAACAACCCTTTCGGCCTTGCGTCCAACAAAACACCTCCTTCTATTCCGGAAATAAAACCTTTCGAAGACGACCTTATAAAACTCATCGAAAATATACAATTTCGGCTATATACGAACCAGTTTCAGAAATGTTTGGCTACCGATTTAAAGAAAATTAATTCATCTCCCAACATTTTCATTTTTGCAGACAAAACTAGGAACATTTATGAAACCCCGCTCGACACATACAACAAGCTCCTACATGACAACATCACAAAAACATATAAGCATGGATCCGAGGACACTATAGATGAAATTGATTCGGAACTAAAAGAAATTTCGAACAGTTTAGGAATCGGCGACAAAATTGAAAAAATGAAAAAACGCGAAGCATTTATATCTTTAAAAGACCACAAAGAAAATTTCGAAAACAATCCAAAATGCCGATTAATTAACCCCGCTAAAAGCGAATCCGGAAAACTAAGTAAGGTGATTTTGGACAAAATTAATTCTAATTTGAGACAAAAACTGAATTTAAATCAATGGAGAAATACGAAACAAGTAATTGAGTGGTTTGGCAATATAAAAGATAAAGACAAACATAGTTTTATTTCGTTTGACATTGTCGATTTCTATCCGTCTATTTCTGAAAAACTATTGGACCAAGCATTATCTTGGGCTTCGAATTTGGCTACTATAACTGAAAACAATATTTCAATAATAAAACACGCTAGAAAATCTCTCCTTTTCAACACCGGAATTTCATGGATAAAAAAAGATAGCAATAGTTTGTTTGACGTTACCATGGGTTGTTTCGACGGCGCGGAAGTTTGTGAGTTAGTAGGCCTTTTCATTTTAAATCACCTAAGTAAGAAATTTGGCAAAGAAAGCATTGGCCTATATAGAGATGACGGTTTGGCTATTATAAAAAGTAAATCAGCACGTTTAGCAGACAAAACAAGAAAAGAACTCCACAAAATTTTTGAGCAGTTTGACATAAAAATTACCGCCGAATCAAATTTACGCATAGTAAACTTTTTAGATGTAACTTTCGACCTTAACAATGGAATTTATAGGCTCTATAGGAAGCCCAATGACGATCCGCTTTACATAAATAAGCACTCTAACCACCCACCAAGCATCACAAGACAGTTACCTGCATCAATCAACAAGCGCATTGCACTTCTCTCATCAGATGAACAAGTTTTTCAGGAATCTGCACCCATATATCAGAACGCAATTAGGCACAGCAACTTTGATCATGATCTTAGCTACACTCAACACACAGCACAGCAACCACGCAGGAATAGGCAACGCAACATCACTTGGTTCAACCCACCTTTTAGCAAGAGTGTAAGCACAAACATAGGACGTAATTTCCTAAACCTAATTGACAAGCACTTCCCACCACACCACAAGCTCCATAAGATTTTTAACAGAAACACAGTCAAAGTAAGTTACAGCTGCATGAACAATGTTAAGTCAATAATCACTAAACACAATGCACACATATCTAGGAATAACATGCCACAGGATAAAGACACTAGCAGTTGCAATTGTAGGAAAAATACGAATTGTCCACTTAGAAAACAATGCATGACTAGTGACATAGTATACAAAGCAACAGTCACAGTAAACAACACAAACACGATCAAGAATTACATTGGCATGACTTCAACCACATTCAAAGAGCGATTGGCCAACCACACTAAATCTTTTCAGCATAAAAAGCATGCAAACGACACCGAACTTTCGAAATATATTTGGGCATTGAAAGAAAACAATAAGGATTTTAGTATTAATTGGCAAATTTTAAAACATTCTATTTCGTACACGGGAGGTTCAAAACGATGTAATTTATGTTTAGAAGAAAAATTTTATATTTTGAAAGATAAAAACAAGAATTGTTTACTCAACAAAAGAGCAGAAATTATCAGTCAATGTCGTCATCGAAATAAATTCCGCGCAAACAGCGCAACAGAAGCCATGAATGCATGCATTGTTTCGCCCCCACACTCCCACGTCCCGACAGTAAGGATATAAGCACCCCCTGTTTTCGAAAATTGTCATCTGCCTGAGGATTCTTTTTTAGATGAAACAGCCTGTAGCAGACTTTTGAGGTAAGCGAAAATCTATATCTGCTCTAACTATATGTTATCGAGCACTCTTTGCGTTTCGTAGACCAAAACCCACACGTATATATATATATATATATATATATATATATATATATATATATATATATATACGTGTGGGTTTTGGTCTACGAAACGCAAAGAGTGCTTGATAACATATAGTTAGAGCAAATATAGACTTTCGCTTACCTCAAAAGTCTGCAACAGGCTGTTTCATCTAAAAAAGAGTCTTCTTATATATATATTTGTGAAATTCATTAATAATTCATGAGTTTTGCAGCCAATCCAATTTCAGAAATTACGTCACATGTATACCCCTGTAAACCCCATACAAACCACTAGTGCTTGTAACTAATTAGCATCTCAATATGATTATCCCAAAGGGATTTTTACTATTTATTCATTTCACAAGTTGTTTACAACACTCGCGTCCTTGTTGTATTGAATATACAATCACTCGCCTTCGGCTCGTGATTGTATAATTCAATACAACACGGCCGCTCGTGTTGTAAACATTACATATATATATATATATATATATATATATATATATATATATATATATATATATATATATATTTCTAAAACTCATTAATAATTCATGAGGAAAATTCAAAAGAAATTAATGTTTAATCAATGTCTGTTTACCCCGGTACAGAACTGATATCAGTGTCTGTAAATGTGATACATGATGTTAATAAAAGATCAGTTCTGTATCACATTTACAGACACTGATCATATCAGTTCTGTAACAAGTGTACAGACACTTCGCATTCAACTATCTTGAGTGAGGTACGCTGGTAGCGTCCTCATACAAGATGAAGATGCAAACATTTGTTGCCCAACAGCATTTGCTGAATAACAAATGATGATCAGTATGGCCATTTATGCCACGTCATGTAGAATAGAAAATGTGGGACTAATATTAAATTAAAGCGCATGCTCGTATCACTAATTTAATATTCGTAACCTATCAAACCTTACCTCGAAGGTTTATCAGCTGTTAACATGATTTATTTTTGTTTAGTTACTTTAATAGGCGTTTTAGAAGTCATTTACAGAATTCGTGTCCGTTCTGTATCGGGATACAGGCACTCGGCTTCGCCTCGTGTCTGTATACCCCGATACAGAACGGACACTCATTCTGTAAATAGTATATATATATATATATATATATATATATATATATATATATATATATATATATATATATAATAGTTAAAGTAGTCGTTTACAATAGACGACAGAGTGCTCGATACTTTTGAAGGTAGAGCAAAATAGATTTTATTTAAAAAACGTTCATTTTTTAAATAATATATATATATATATATATATATATATATATATATATATATATATATATATATATATATATATATATAATACGGGACAGAAGGTATATGAATAAAATGTCCATACATAAGGACGGTATCTAAATTAGCTAGCGAGCGTGAGTAAGTCGGCGTCTATTTTTTTTTTCAAGAGAATGGCGTATTGTACGGGAAGTGGTTTTGAGTTATTGTTCGCTTCGTTTGTAATCATGGTGTGCCAAGATTCTAAAGTTTTCTAATTCTAAAATTTCCTCTGTCGATAACTTTTCCATTTTCAAAATCAATAACGTAGGCCGTGGGCCGACCAACCAAAAGTGCTCTAGAAAAGCGATTCCGTTGGACACATTTGCAGAATAAAATATTTTCACATGGACTTACGTTTCGAAATATGCTGAATCCGATTCTTCTTGTTCCCAAGTCTGTAACCCTGCAGTTTTTTTGTAAATCGACGTCGAAATCCCCTAACATGTGCCGCCGACATTTTGATTTTTTCTTGTGTACATCCGGGTACCTAACCCGTTTCCTTAACAACGGTGAGGTTGAACTTCAAAAAGGCTGCCGAAGAGATAAAAAACAATTCACCTGAGAATTGTTTGATCCATTTCAAAGGCACTAAAGAAGGTTTACATATTTTTACTGAGTGGACATTTACCAAGTTTAAGTTTTGCAGACTGCAATGGCTAAAGTTACCAGGAGTCTCGTCAGAAATAGCTCATCAGAGCCTGGAAATATGTGGAAACGAAGTCGAAGAATCTGATTTTTGTAAGTACTTTTACCACAAGTACTGCTATCGACAATTTACAGACATTTCGAAGTTGAAAAGGGCAGAGACAAAGATGCAAAGACACATAGATACACAAGAGGACCCGTCTGGAGCAAGTGTCCCTCAAGCTCCTGCAACTCCAAGCAATCCGACGAAGCGTACTCGTTCTACTTCTACTTCTACTACTACATCTACAATCTCTTCCTTGGTTGGAAAACCGGCAAGAAATAATGATGTTCTGCCGAATGTATACATCCTATGTAAGCGAGAAAAGACTTACGTGAAGGATAAGGTATGCAAATAGCATTGTGTTGAACATATTAAAACAAGAATTTACAAGCAGAGCAAATTATTTAATTATTTATTAGAAAGTTTTCAACGTTTTATAAAACAAGAATAAAACCACTAATAATATGCTTCACTGCTGGGCAAGGTGGGTGAACGGCGTAGGAGCATTCTGGCAGTGCTAAGTTTGTGTTTTCTGTCTAAGTATCGCTCCGTGTGAGTTGGTTTTCGGTAGACGTCAATGGCAATTGTCTTGTTCTTCCTGGAAACCAAGGTGTCGAGAAAAGCAAGTTGATCGTTGTCTTCGTGTTCAAGGGTAAAAGTGATAAGAGGATCAATGGAGTTGAGCGTTTGGTGAAATTTCTTGACTTCACTAGTTTTTATAATTGAAAACTGTCATCTCCATATCGCTTCCATGATTACAAACGAAGCCGACAATAACTCTAAACCACTACCCAGACAATACGCCATTCTCTTAAAAAAACAATACGCCGACTTACCCACGCTCGCTAACTAATTTAGATACCGCCTATAATGTTTCGACGTTTAATTTATGCGTACGTATTGGCGCGCATGTCATATGCATAATTAACAGTAATGAACACATGTTTTAAGTTCAGTTGATATTAGGTTTTGGGATAGTAAACAATACACATAAACGTCTCCGTGTCTAATCATTTATTTGTACCACACAACATTATATATGGCGATGAGGATATAAACGTGAACACACTAGCAAGCATTTAAACCACCAGTGCTTTCAATCAACGTATTTAGACCATGGCAAGTGGTCGAATCGACTTGGCTCCTCTTGCGCCTTTCGATCCATTATCCGAACCAAGTTCCCTCAGTCAACGCTGGAAAGAGTGGAAACGCCGTTTGGAAACCTACCTTCTCGCTCTAAACACCACTTACAACAAACAGAAACGCGCCCTTCTCCTCTACCAAGCTGGTCAGACAACACAAGACATCTTCGATACACTCGTTGACACAGGAGAGGATAACGACTATAAAACGGCGATTGAGCAGCTCGACGCATATTTCACGCCCCGGGAAAACATCGATTATGAAATCTTCAAATTTCGTACAACTACACAACAGCAGCATGAAACAATCGATCAGTTTGCGACTCGTTTGCGAAAAGATGGCTGCAAATTGTAATTTTACCAACATCGACAACGAGGTCAAGTCAACTATTATTCAGAACTGTCTTTCGAAGCGTTTAAGAAGATATGCCCTCATCGAACCTGAAATCACTCTGGCTAAACTCCTCGCAAAAGGAAGTGCTTACGAACTTCAAGTCAAAATCAACCACATTCCTATTGAGATGGTAATCGACACTGATGCCTCCATTGACATAATGCACGAACTTGCTTACGAAACTTTGGCAAAAACCCTATACCACTGCAATGTTCGACGACTCGCATATTCGCTTATGGTGCTAAACAACAACTCTCTGTGCTCGGACAATTCAGTGCAACACTTCAATCTGATTCACACTCGACAACATCGCAGATTCATGTGATCAAAGGAGATTATGGTTGTTTACTTAGCTATCAAACCGCAACAGCGCTAAAGCTCATCACTCTTCGCGTTGGCAACAACCGTAATAGCAACAACTGTTGCTATTTATTTGGTAACAGTTTTTAATTGTCAGACTGTTTAACTATGCATAACATTTAGTTTTGTTCGTTTTCCGAATTGTTTATGCACGTGTTTTGTTTTGAACTCTCAAACTTGTATTTTCCATTTTTCAAGAAACTGTATGGAGCCACCTTAAAGAACCAAAACCGATCATTTAATGACTTGAAAGTTATCTTAATAATTCTCTAAACAATTCTTTGTAAACATTTCCGTCAAATTTTACTATTTTTAAAATAAAAGTCTACTAGATAACCCCTTTTATTCTATAAACTAAAACGGCTTCCGCAGACAATCAGTGACAAAAGTGTTGGGACATGCACTTCAACTTAAAAAGCAACATTTTCCGTTTTATGTTCCCCGGCCCCCCTGTTCAATGTTGGTGACTATTTAAGCGCTCATTTTCACGTTAACAGCGTCCCTTATTTGCTAGTCAACATTGTAAAGGGAGAGCGAGCGGGGGATAAACTCTATCACGAGAAAAAATGTAAAATATATTAAGTTAACCTACAAACACGAAGTGTCCCAAGGTATTTTGTCATTGATTGTAGATATAAATAAAACTGTTAAACGAGTGTTCTGTTAGAATGGCGGTAACAATTGAGTACTCAAATTGGTATGCAAAATATAAATATTACCAGGGTTAAGTCACGTTGGCCTGAAAAACAGAGAAAAATCTTCTCGACGTTTCGAGCGAAGGCCCTTCGTCAGGAGAAATTAGTAAACAACTCACATGTGGTCACGCGTATTTATAGCAGAGCTACAATGGGAATCACGTGAACACATGTAAGCCAATAAAAACAAAGTAAACAAATAAATTAATATGTAATTTTAGCCTGTGTGCAGGTGCTGACCCAATTTGTGGGTCAGCTACCTGCAAATAGGCAAAGAAACAGGTTATAAATTACTATTTAAATCATCAGAAAAAGGTTAAGGAAAAGGTGTGGAATATGGTGGTGGAGTGAGCTAAATGAAAGAGAATCAGTCATTGAGGCCGTGAGGGTGAATGGTACCAAGTTTGTAAATGAGACGCATTTCTTGTTTACGACGAGAATGGTTACAACCTGTAATGGGCTGAATGGTACAGATTTTCATGTTGGAAAACGAGTGGTTGGCACTGTTGAAGTGCCTGGAAACAGGTTTGTTTTGCACATTGTTTTTGACATCACGAAGGTGTTCAACAAACCTGTCACCTAATCGTCTTCCAGTTTCTCCGATGTAAAGCATGGGACATTTACTGCAAGAGATACAGTAAATGAGGTTGGAGGAAGTGCAAGTGAAACTGTGGGTTATGTTGAACCTACATTTTGGAGCCGAAATTGAAATTGAGGAGTCTAAATATTTACAGGTGTTGCACCTACCACAACAGCAAGAGCTGGTGCCAACATGTGATACCAAGGCTTGCTGCAGTGAGCTGTGAACAACGTTTTCCCGGATGTTTTTGCTATGCCGAAAAGATACTAGGGGTTTCTCAGAGAAAATGGAAGATGTTTCTGGGTCATTTTTAATGAGGTCGAAATTGCGGCTAATGATGTCCCTTACTTTGAAATTGAAGGGATGAAAAGTGAGAACTAGAGGTACTTTTTCATTAGAAATGGTAGCCAAAGGTTCGCTTAAGGTGTCTGAACGGGAAATGTTGGAGACCTTGTGTAAGGCAGTGTCTAAGAGGTGGGAAGGATAACCGCGATTAACAAAAAAGTTTCTCATTTCCAAACATTTGGCATTGAAATCGTCATCTTCACTGCAGAGGCGGCGAAGACGAAGAAATTGAGAGAAAGGAATGGAAGTTTTGGTGTGTTTAGGATGATGAGAGGAGAAGAGGAGGTAGCTATGAGAGTCAGTGGTCTTGTAAAAGACAGAAGTGCTCAGCTTATTACCATTAATGGAGATGAGAATATCTAAGAACGACACACTAGTCTCACTGATTTCCCATGTGAACTGGAGTGCTGGGTGGAAGTCATTAACATAGTTAATGAAGCAAACCAGGTCAGCGCGCGAACATGATGCAGTGCCTAAGCAATCATCAATGAACCGACCATAGTAGTCAGGTGGGAAACCAGTGTATTGTTCAAAGATTTGTTTTTCCACATAACCAACAAATAAGTTGGCATAGTTAGGGCCCATTTTGGTACCCATGGCTACACCACTAACTTGTTGGTAATGCTCACCATCAAATGAAAAATTGTTGAGGGTGAGCACTAACTCGGCCAGGCGTAACAAAGTAGTGGTCGATGGCTCCCGAGTTGTGCGTTGATCAAAGAAATATTTAAGTGCTTGAAGACCATCGCGATGCGGGATGACAGTGTAGAGTGATTTGACATCCATGGTGAAGATGAAATGATGTGAACCTGAAAACTAATGTGGTCACAAATTTTCAGAGCATGTTTGGTGTCCTTGATGTAAGAAGGTAAATTCTTAACCAAGGGCGCCATGATGTGGTCAAGGTACGATGAAATGGCTTGGGTAGGGCAACCACAGGCAGACACTATAGGTCTACCTGGGTTGTTGGGTTTGTGAATTTTGGGAAGGAAGTACATGACAGGTGTGCGTGGAGTGGTGGTTAGGAGATTGCTTGCTGTATCAGGCAATTCCCCAGTGGTGATGAGGTTGGTGATGAGGTTGTTGATGGTGGATCGAATGGTGGTGTTGAACAATACACTGGTTTCCCACCTGACTACTATGGTCGGTTCATTGATGATTGCTTAGGCACTGCATCATGTTCGCGCGCTGACCTGGTTTGCTTCATTAACTATGTTAATGACTTCCACCCAGCACTCCAGTTCACATGGAAAATCAGTGAGACTAGTGTGTCGTTCTTAGATATTCTCATCTCCATTAATGGTAATAAGCTGAGCACTTCTGTCTTTTACAAGACCACTGACTCTCATAGCTACCTCCTCTTCTCCTCTCATCATCCTAAACACACCAAAACTTCCATTCCTTTCTCTCAATTTCTTCGTCTTCGCCGCCTCTGCAGTGAAGATGACGATTTCAATGCCAAATGTTTGGAAATGAGAAACTTTTTTGTTAATCGCGGTTATCCTTCCCACCTCTTAGACACTGCCTTACACAAGGTCTCCAACATTTCCCGTTCAGACACCTTAAGCGAACCTTTGGCTACCATTTCTAATGAAAAAGTACCTCTAGTTCTCACTTTTCATCCCTTCAATTTCAAAGTAAGGGACATCATTAGCAGCAATTTCGACCTCATTAAAAATGACCCAGAAACATCTTCCATTTTCTCTGAGAAACCCCTAGTATCTTTTCGGCATAGCAAAAACATCCGGGAAAACGTTGTTCACAGCTCACTGCAGCAAGCCTTGGTATCACATGTTGGCACCAGCTCTTGCTGTTGTGGTAGGTGCAACACCTGTAAATATTTAGACTCCTCAATTTCAATTTCGGCTCCAAAATGTAGGTTCAACATAACCCACAGTTTCACTTGCACTTCCTCCAACCTCATTTACTGTATCTCTTGCAGTAAATGTCCCATGCTTTACATCGGAGAAACTGGAAGACGATTAGGTGACAGGTTTGTTGAACACCTTCGTGATGTCAAAACCAATGTGCAAAACAAACCTGTTGCCAGGCACTTCAACAGTGCCAACCACTCGTTTTCCAACATGAAAATCTGTGCCATTCAGCCCATTACAGGTTGTAACGATACTCGTCGTAAACAAGAAATGCGTCTCATTTACAAACTTGGTACCATTCACCCTCACGGCCTCAATGAGCGATTCTCTTTCATTTAGCTCACTCCACCACCATATTCCACACCTTTTCCTTAACCTTTTTCTGATGATTTAAATAGTAATTTATAACCTGTTTCTTTGCCTATTTGCAGGTAGCTGACCCACAAATTGGGTCAGCACCTGCACACAGGCTAAAATTACATATTAATTTATTTGTTTACTTTGTTTTCATTGACTTACATCTGTTCACGTGATTCCCATTGTAGCTCTGCTATAAATACGCGTGACCACATGTGAGGTGTTTACTAATTTCTCCTGACGAAGGGCCTTCGCTCGAAACGTCGAGAAGATTTTTCTCTGTTTTTCAGGCCAACGTGACTTAACCCTGGTAATATTTGGATTTCAACCGTGGCCGACGCTGTCCTAGAAGCTTTTAACGGTATGCAAAATAATTTTGTAAAAATTAAAGAGGATGCCTTTTATCCTGAAATGTGTATGTGGAGAATATAGCAAGTGACATTGAAGAAAGTCCTGGACCCATTGTTTGTGACATAATTGAACAAAGTCAAACAATCTGTGCCAGTTTTAGTCAAGGCAAACAATCTGTATCAATTTTAGCTATGTTATTCACTGCGATAATACATATAATTTCAGAAGAAAGATAAAACCAGTGTGTAACATTATATGAAGAATAAGAGTCATATTAGCCAACGCTGAACGTATGAACGTATATGAAGAATAAGAATCATATTAGCCAACGATGAACTTCCAGAAAGAAGGATCCAACAACGGGATTCAGTCTGCTTTCAAAAAATGTTATAGAAGAGTATATGAAGAATAAGAGACAGGCAACTTCTTGCTGTTCCACCAGTTTTATTGTTTAGACGTTTTGGCCATTCGGCCTTCTTCAGTTAAAAAGTTAAAAAATTTCCTTTTAACTGAAGAAGGCCGACTGGCCGAAACGTCTTAACAATAAAACTGGTGGAACAGCAAGAAGTTGCCTGTCTCTTATTCTTCATATACTCTTCTTACAGAAACAAATCAACGTTTACGTATAAGGAAACCCATGAAACTGAAACTCGAAAGAAGGAAAAAGAAATAGTCAAAATAGAAAACCAACGAAGATAAAGGCCGAAAAGTTTAAGCTACGGTAAATAAATAGGGCAGTCGCTCTCAGTAATCACCGAACATTTAGTAGCAAAACTGTTCGAGTTTCCCTGTTTACATCCTATCACAGTTAATTTTGCTTTATGTTTTGTGTGTCCTTAAGTATTTTAAACGTATCATATCCATTGCATGTTTTTTCTTGCCTATTCCCATTGTATTTTTTACCTGTGGCTGCCGTCCTATCTTCTTTTAAATAGTTTTCATATTGTAAAACTACTTATGACTTAGCGGTTGTTTATAATTTAGCATAAAAATGGAGAAGGAACATTTTTTCTTTTGTAAAACGTACAAATGCTGTTGAAAAATTTACTAACATGTACGTGAAAACATTTTCAGCAATTCAGACTTCGAAATAAAAAATTGTTTTTGTTATATAAGTTTAAATAAATTTAATATGCCATAAATGAATACAGCAGTGACAGACAGCCAGCCAGGCAGTTTGAGTAGTTTTCAAAATGCAAATATTTTTAGATACCAAGCAATGTTCTTTGTAAACATGGGAAGAAAGAATTGTAAAATATAACCCCATTATTTTTTTCCGGCCCGTATCCTACCAAATCCTGCCTTCTGATTGGTTAACGAGCGGTCCGTATGAGCCCGTATGGACCGCTCGAGATAATGTTTTTAATGTGTTTTATAGGCGGGAAAATTGATCGATTTTCATAACTATTTCGCTTGCCACAGAAAAAATATATTCAACAGAGAGCTACGGGGATGCAAATGAGTTTTATTATCCAAATGGCTTTGACAACGTCGTGTGAAAACAGCGAATTTTAAAAGAAAGCGAGAATGCTGTGAAAAAGCAAAATTTCAGCGAGCGACATTCATAAAGTTTTAAAGTATTATTGCTCAACGACGTATGAAAACAGTTTAAAACAATATGCAAAACATACATAAACTTGTGAACACAGTATTTTGAAACGCTAAATGAAACTATATAGAAGTATATATTTAAAAAAAAAACATACCACGAGAGGACAGAAAACCTCAAACCTTTTGATACTAAACGGTCATTCTTCTGTTGTCCAACTATACTCAACAAAACCGCTACAAGTCTTTACCCTTTAGTCAAATATTTTCGACATGCCAACCTCATCGTGTCATGTCTTTCAAAAAAGTTTCAAATGGCTTCTTACAAGCATTTTCGTCTTCAAACTCGAACGATCCACTTTCAATTTCCATGCAGTCAGACGAGTATTGAAAGCGATTTTCCAAGAGAACAGCCAAAAACGAGCACGCGACGAAGAAGAAGGACGAAGAATCTTCATCAACTAAACTTTAAAAACACTAGGACTGCATTCTGACTTCTCTTCGTAACTAGATCTTCAATTTTTGACTGTTTTTTTATCACAAAAGACGTTCCAAGCTTCCCGGTCAGCCTGCATGTCGGCAGTTGTTTACTGTCGAACGATAAACTTTGTACTTTGGAATATCACGTGAATGTCATCTCGCTTGCGCAATTTAATTATGTTAATTTACCTAATTATGTAAATTGTAAATCGTACGATTAATAAAAAAAATAAATATGTTATTTACCGTTTTGGTCGGTCCGTATAGAGAAATATTTCCCTCGGTCTCAAAAACGACCCTCGGCCTGCGGCCTCGGGCAGTTTTTGAGACCTCGGGAAATATTTCTCTATACGGACCTCCCAGCCGGTAAATAACATATATATATATTTTGATAAAATTCTGACGCCTGCTTCAGTAGTGTGGTGGCAAGATCGTCGGTTTGCACGCAAACGAGATCGAGTTCAAACCTGGGATGCGATGTGCAATTTTCTTCATCTCAATATATTTTACGAAATATCATCCTTAGATTTCTCTTTGCTCTTTGTTGCATTTTTCTTCAAAAAAATAGAGTTTTTTATTTCAAATATTCTACCATAATTAAAACGGTATTTTTATCGTTCCGACAGTAGCTATTTCCAGGCCTCCAATAAAAAAAAGAGCGCAAGGGCGGGCGAGGGGTTATTGCATTTATGTATTTTTAGTATGTATTTTATCAAATTAAATTGGCCTTTGGCATGTTGCTATGTGCTCTATTGTTATATTAATTACACTGCCAGTGTCTGATGATTATCTCAACCAAAGGCCCATTCACATGATCTGATTAACCGGATTGCGGTGCCCTGAAATTTAGCTGCGCGCAGCTAACTTTCAAATCGGTTTATATTCTGTGTGTGATTTCATTCGTTCGTTCGTTCGTTCGTTAGGAATCAATACCAAGCGACATTCTTGATGCGACATTTTTAACGCGATGTTTTGGGCACTGCTTTGCAGCACAGCACTGTGTCTGGTGAAATTTTGCTCCTCGTGCATGTGATGTGGATTTATTTACTATAGTAGTGGCTTATGTGTTTGCAAATTCTCGCAATTACTATGGTTGTTATCAAATCATATGCATCACGAGGAAAATTGTGAATAGATCGTTTGCACATGACATCACCTCCGCCATCTTGGTTGATTTTTTGGTTGGCAAACACTGTTGCAATTGACGCACTGCTGACCGTCATGTTTGTTTTAGCAAGAGTATCGGAACTGACCTATATATATAACTGGACTGCATGCTCCTAGCTATTACTTTTGAGTTGGGAAAAGTGTGACCATTTTCAGTTTCAAAATGGCGGCATTTGTAGGTCCTTCCGCTAATGGTGATGATCGCTGACCGATACTTAAGAACCGAACTGTTGATACGGGTATTTAAAATTGCATATTTTAGACAAGAAACTCGTCGTTACTCGTTAGGTGTTTTATAGTCCGGTAAACAACTGAGGAGATTTCCATCGTCCGTCTGGACTGGGACAGTGGAAGATCGTCAAATTCCGTCTGTTAGAAGCCTTTCGTCTTCTAAAATGATCATTTTATCGAGTTATATTAACGACACTTGGAACAGGTTAATTGATAAAGACACTCTAAGGAGAACTTGGCTACGCGTCGCTTCTTTACGATTTTCCCGTGTATGTTCTTCATCGCTTGTTCTTCTTTATAGAGCTGGCGACTTCATAAAACAAACTGTTTGTACAACTTCCATATATTATTTTTTATTGTATTGCTGATTATTCATGCCGTACACCTGGGACGCCTAGTAATTCAGAACTACAAGCCTACAGCAATAATTGTCTAGTAATTATGTTGTATAGTAATTATGTTGTATAGTCTCTTATCATGAAAATATTCCGGGCCGCTCAGCAACAAACGTAAACTGATACTTTGTTTATACAAATTCGAAATCATGTTCACGGTGACAAATAATTCAGTACGCCTTTTCAGTCTTGGTTCCACAATTAACAATGACCAACCATGCATGTAAAGTGACAAAAATCGCCTTGCATTTACATAAATATCGAAAACAATATTAACGAAGTTACCATAAATACATGTCTGTGGTCGCTACCATTTGCAAGACCTATAAATGCCGCTATTTTGAATCTGAAAATGGTCACACATTTTTGGGCAGCACCCGCAGACCAGTTATATACAGGTCAGTGCACTTAACTGGAAATCAACCAAGATAGCGTCCAATGTCACGCTTACCCCTATATATCGCTAAACGTAGACGCATGTACGCATTACGTGTCTATTTTTCTTTATTGATAGTTTGAAAATATATACTGTAGCTTGTCGGATATTGCGATAATTTCATGCTGAGAAGATGGAAAAAGCCATTCTAAATATTAAAATTTTGAAAATTGTCCTGCGGAGAATGCCTCCGTATCGGGGACCTTAGCCCCTGGGTCGGGGAGTTCTTGGCGTCACCCCTGATGTAACGTTTACCAGTTTTGGGTCTTTATGTATGACGTTCTTTAACCTTCAGAATTCTGTACAAATTACTAGATTACTAAATGCAGGAAATGGCATTTCTAGTTTTCAAAATTTTAAGGCGGAGTATGGATCGGACCCCTTAGAAATTTCTCTCAATTTTGGCTTTCCCCTTTAATCTTGGCTACGTTCCTGTCTTGAGTATACAACTATCACTATGAAAACCTTTAAAGAAATACATTGACCTACCTAACCGATTCACAGCGTCGTCGCTACATTTATCATACTCTGTATTAGCAACAATCTCTTGATTGACACTACAAAAAATACGTAACATTTGTTAAATGGGGCAAAGTTCTTTTTTCTAGCTATCTTGTTGGGCGAGAGATCCAAGCTCGCGTTACAGTCCAAAAATCGTCATTTTTTTATGTATCTATTTTGCCCATATAACTTAATTTTCCTATTCGTTTATAAGGGGTCTACTAGAAAACTTGTCAGAGTTTTTATTCAGACCCCTAGTTGTGATTATATTCTAATTAAAAAATTAGTTCAAAACTTATTCAAAACGTTTTTATCTATAATCAAGAAGAAAATTGTTTATATATACTATATACAAAAGTTTAATGAATGTGTGTCAGCAATGTAAAGGGTATTGGGTTGATACAATTCGGTAAAATAATACCAGATTCCAACGCATTCATAGCATACACATAATGCTTTTACTACCACATAAATAATAATCAATACGTTGGTCAGGATTTGGTAACGCAACTCATAGGAACGGGCACCATAACTTTTATTTTTCGCTATAGGAAAAAATATGAAAACCCGAAGTATAAATAGTCAGTTCCAGTTTCCCTTCATTTAAAACTCTGTTTAAAATGTTTCTCAACAGCTGTCTCGGGGCTACTGTTTCCCATAATGGCAATAAATAATTTGGTTTACTTAATATTTGTTTACATCCTCTCAAGCTGTAATGTCACCTTCGGGGCTAAAACCCTCGGGTGACATTGCAGCTTTCGCGGGTCCGTAACGAGATAACAAGCGCATCATGTTTATGCCTTAACCATGTAAGTAGATTAAGATTGAAGAATGGTCATGAGTTTGATAAAGGATTTATCATCGCAAGTGAAGCTTAGCCATTATCTCCTGACTTTTTTACGACGAAATCTAATTTTATTATTTAATTTACCGAGAAAAAGGCTTCAGTTAAAATACTAATTGTAAATAAGTGGTTATGACAAAAGTGTGCCATGCATAGCCATTTATCACACTGTGATAAAATGAGTTAGTACCCCTTGTCGCTTAAATACGCGTTGCTAGCTTAAATAAAACCTGGTTTCCATTAGATCGTCCAAATCGTTAAATTCTCCCAGATTTAAAAATTCTCCAATCAGACCAGAAATATATCGAATGGCCCAATCTGATTGGATGGATCTTAAGACCACTTTCCATTGCATCAGCTTCGTCCGCGCGGAAAGAGCGTTCATTGATTATAGTTAGTTTTGGAAGATGCAAATTCAAGTTTCAAAGTGGAGCGGTCAGCACTCTGCTCGCGCGGGCAAATCGGACCCAATGGAAAGTGGCGTTTATTATGCTATGGAAACCAGGCCAAATACGCGTTGTCCGCGTAATACAGGCTGTTTTCTTATTACACGCCATTCGCTAATTAATACACGCTTGCGGTATAGGTATGACAAAACTGAAAACGTTGAAGTTGATGAAATTCTAAACAAGTGTACTGCTAAATTTGACCGTAATCTTCCTTTGATTTCTAATGACTGATTAAATATCTATTTATTTTGAATTATACAATGAATACATTTGAAAATGTTAATGTGTAAACAAAGTACAAAATATATTAGTCACCGTTTTATTGCCACAGACTCATCATCATCTGAATCATCCGAACTCGAAGCAGACAGAATTTTCATGCTTTGCTTGGTATCATCCAGTTTACGACGTCGCTCCATTTCAGCTTCAGCTGCCTTCACATTTGTTGCATAAAATATTGGATAAATAGTATAATAAAATGCATGTTAATAATATAGACTCATATAACAATTAAAAATAGGAAACAGATTAAAATTGCACGACAAGAAATTGGCGACCAATAGCATGAAGGTAATGTATTTGAACGACGCCTGTGAAGAGAAAATTATGCCTGTCTTTCTTCAAAGAACACTTAATGTGGTTCTCTGAGGAAAATATTGTCGGTAATGTTTCTGCATAATCCTAAAGATATTATGGTACTTGATAATCGTGCAAAGTTTCATTTCGAAATTCCCCAAAACAAAGTTGTATTTTACGTGCGAAGTTTGTATTTTGTAGCGCTGCCATTAAATTGACCGTGTTGGAGAGGAATGAGTTGAGGAGTACTTATGACGTCATAGACTCAATAAAAACAAAAGATCATTGTTGTTGTCAACAAAAGGGTCATTGTTGTTACGGAGTCTGTGACGTCATAAGCTTCCTCGATTCATTCTTCTCAAGCTCGGCCACTTTAACGGCGGCGCTACAAAATACAAACTTTACACGTAAAATACCACCTTTTCTTCAACGAATTTTGAAAAAACAAATTGCACAATTACCAACTACCATAACATCTTTAGGATTATGCAAAAACATTGCCAACAATATCTTTTCGTCAGAGAACCACTTTAAAATGACAAAGTAACATCTTTTTCAGTTTAGTTTCCTTGCTGCGTTGTTGAGATATAAATTCAGTTTGTTTATAGTTAATAGAAAATAAACATGATTTGGAAGCTCGACAAATGTCATCGTTTTATGTTTTTGTTCAGGTTTATGAAAATTTCATTTTGTGCACTTTCGCGGTCACTGAACAATAACAGTGTTTTATACATAATGAAGCAATCGTGCAATAGCAACGTTTGGGTTCAATCACTCAACAGTACTGTTTAAATAATAGTAAAGCTAAAACAAAAGATTCGTGCACCTTAAGGTATCTTTCAACATGAATCGTAGTTCGATTGTTAACCGTGTAGTGTATGTGACAACTTGTGACCTTCGGCGAACACGTGATGATAGATGTATAATTGTAATGTGATACCGGGGTAGTGTAGTAATTGAGAGTGTATAATTGTGCATGTTTGTGTGAAGAATAAAAGAGCGACATTTGGCAAATTTCTTTATTTTTTCAGATGCATGGTTAGAACACAATCGCATTTTGGGGGAAGTTCTTCGCCGGATTCGTGAGGCAGGTTTGAAACACAAGAAGGTCAAATGTCAATTCGGACAGATACCGGTACGAAAGCGGATCCTGAAAAGGTGAGAGCTGTGCGCGATTTTCCGACACCATCCTCAGTAAGTGAAGTTCGAGGATTCCTTGGTATGGCATCCTATTATCGGCGCTTTGTCAAGGATTTTGCGGGCATAGCTTCCCCCCTTCATGACCTAAAAAAGGGTGGACAACGAGAATTCAACTGAACACTACAAACAGAACCCTTTAAACAGCACCTATTTTATCCTTACCTGATTTTTCTATTCCCTTCACCAGTTACACCGAAGCTAGTGATGTGGACCTCGGCGCAGTCTTATCTCAGCGTAAAGGGGTGTACGAACATCTTATTGCCTATACCAGTCGCGCTTTAACACCAGCCGAAAGGAATTATTCCACCACCGAGGAGTGTTTAGCCATCGTGTGGACTGTCAACTATTGGTGAACATACTTACTGGGTCAGCACTTTGATGTTATGACTGACCACTAGAGTCTTACATGGCTTCAAGGCCTCAAAGAACCGAAGGGCAGACTAACAAGATGGATCTTGTCTTTACAGGAGTACCAGTTCCAGATAACGCGTCGAACAGGAAAGCAAAATGGAAACGCGGATACCCTTTCTCGCTTTCCTCCACCTACTACTGCACGTTGTCCAGAGGTAGACCTTGAAGACAACCTAACAGCTGGCGTTGGGACCACAAAGGTAATCCCACACTGGTCAGTCGAGGAAATTCGTGAGGCTCAAAAAGCAGACCAGGGTATTTCACGGGTTCTGCGGAGATTTGCTACAGCAAACGAGCAACCAGCAGCCAATGGCGAGTGGATGGAAGATGGTGAGCTACGACGTTACCGACAACTCTGGCCTCAAATGGAGATAGTGGACGATGTGCTGCACCGCCAAGTGGAGAAAGGTACCCAGGACGAACGGCTCGTCTTAGTCGTACCAAGAAAGATGAGGGGCTGCCTCTTAAAGTTGTCACATAATGATCCGTGTTCTGGACGCATGGGTATTAACCGCTGTTTGTAGCGCCTTCAACGACAATACTACTGGCCTGGAATGACAGCCGAAATACAGCTGTGGATAGCAGAATGTGAGCAGTGTAACCGCCGGAAACCCCAAGTACACACACAAAGAGCATCGATGGAAAGTATCAAAGTTGGAGGACCAATGGAACTGTGGGCGATGGACGTGATGGGACCACTCCCGATGACTGCGCGGGGCAACCAGTATATTCTGGTAATGTCTGACCATTTTACAAAATGGGTAGAAGCTGTACCGATGGCCATGCAACCAACGCGCGGACACTACAGCAAAGGCATCCCAGAGAAGCTCCTGACCGACCAGGGCAAAAACTTTGAGGCTGACCTAATGAAGAAAGTGTTTCAGCTGCTCGGAGTAAAGAAGCTGAGAACGTCGCCCACAAACCGATGGACAAGTGGAGCGATTTAATCGCACCTTGAAAGGGATTCCAACGGCGTATGTCACCAACGGTGATGTAGCTTCGCGACCATACACAGCTCTGAAGGGTGTGACGCCAGATGAGCGATGCACGCCGGTACGGTAAGCAAATAAAGCCAGTGGCAAATGAATGTCGCAATCATTATAATTGACACTCATGGGCACTGCACACACACCAACCGAAGAAGGGCTGATTGCAAACAACTGTGATGAGCTTGAGAAGACCTTACAGACGGTGTATGATCAGGTTGCAACCAATGTCAGTCAAGCTCTGGCAAAGCAGAAGAAGACGTACGATAACCTGACAAAAGTGGAGAGCGTGCAACTCAAGCCAGGTGATCGGGTGTGGCTCAACAATAAAGCTGTGGCGAAGGGAAGGAGCCGAAAATTCCACAAAGAATGGACGGGGCCGTACGTGGTACTTAGTCGCCTTGGTAACGTCAATTACCGCATCAAACCGGAAGCTGGAAAACGAAAAAAGAAAGTTGTACATCGCAATCGTTTAAAGGGGAATAACGGATCCAACGTGTCCAATCCAAGCGAACTAGGAGGTACTGCTGACCTTCTTTCGAATGAACCAGTGATCAACCGTCAAGAGGAAGTACAGATGTGTGAGCGACATGAAGTGCCTACTGGCCTACGCCGGTCCACTCGTCAACGTCGAGCCCCGGATCGATACCAATATTTTAATTTAGAAGAAATTCAGATCGAGGACGCTCTCCATTAAGGAGGGGATAATGTAGTGTATGTGACAATGAACTTGTGACCTTCGGCGAACACGTGATGATAGATGTATAATTGTAATGCGATACCGGGGTAGTGTTGTAGTTGAGAGTGTATAATTGGTAACTTTCTGGGTTTACTTTAATACTACAACCGCTTGAAGTTTTCCGGGTTTCTAAACCATCTAATGTCTATTTTCTATTAACTATGGGTTTTTTGATACGCAAATTAAACATCTTGAAGACCCATGCATGCATGTGCATAATGAGTTATCGGGAAATGTTATATATCGTTGCTATTATCAAACTAAATTAAGTCTAAGGAAACACGTGGGCGTGTTTCTTCCAACAACACCAAACAAGTGAACTTGATATACATACATATATATATATGTAAAAGAGTTAGAATGTTTTCGTCACTACTCTGAGTTTCACGCGAAGAGCGATCTTCAGGCAACTGACAGTTCGGCTTCAACTAGTCGTTAATATACTTGGCGAGTTAAAAATAGTTCTGATGACGTTGTTATCTGTACAAACGACCAACAGATAACAACGTCATCAGAACTATTTTTAACTCGCCAAGTATATTAACGACTAGTTGAAGCCGAACTGTCAGTTGCCTGAAGATCGCTCTTCGCGTGAAACTCAGAGTAGTGACGAAAACATTCTAACTCTTTTACATATAATACGCTCTACCTCTAATGGTATCGAGCACTCTTGGACCATCCGTCAGCTTTATAACATCCATGTTTAGTATACATATATATATATATATATATATATATGCAAACAACAACTTTAAAGAACGTTACAGAAACCACAAAAAATCTTTTCAGGACACGAAATATTCAAACAACACAGAACTTTCAAAGTATGTATGGGATTGGAAACAAGACGGGCGATCTTTTAACATCAACTGGTCAGTCATGAACCATGCTGCATCTTATTCAAGTGGAGGGAAGCGATACAATCTTTGCCTTGAAGAAAAGGTCTGTATCTTGAAAGCCATCAAACAACCGTTACTGAACAAAAGATCCGAACTTTTCTCAAAATGCCGCCACCAACGAAGATTTTTCGCGGGAAGTGTTAGCCGCGCAAAGAAGAAAGTGACGCGTCTTCATACAAACTGTCCAACGTCAGCAAACATAGTTTAATCTAACTGAATCTTTCACAGTTGCCTGATGACCGCCTAACCGCGTGAAACTCAGAGTAGCAACAAAATAGATAGATAGATAGATAGGTAGGTAGGTAGGTAGGTAGGTAGGTAGGTAGGTAGGTAGGTAGGTAGGTAGGTAGGTAGGTAGGTAGGTAGGTAGGTAGGTAGGTAGGTAGGTAGGTAGGCAGGCAGGCAGGCAGGCAGGCAGGCAGGCAGGCAGGCAGGCAGGCAGGCAGGCAGGCAGGCAGGCAGGCAGGCAGGCAGGCAGGTAGGTAGGTAGGTAGGTAGGTAGGTAGGTAGGTAGGTAGGTAGGTAGGTAGGTAGGTAGGTAGGTAGGTAGGTAGGTAGGTAGGTAGGTAGGTAGGTAGGTAGGTAGGTAGGTAGGAGGGGTAAGAGGATGAGGTGGAGAAAGAGAAAGAGAAGGAGAAAGAGGAGGACAAGAAACAGGATGAGAAAGTGGAGGAGAAGGATGAGAAAGAGGAAGAGAAAGGAGAAAGAGGAGGAGGAGAAAGAGGAGGTGGAGAAAGAGAAGAAATAGGAAGAGAAAGAGAAACAAGGAGGATGAGGAGGAGAAAAAAAGAGGAGGAGGAGAATAATGAGGAGGACAAGGAGGAGAAATGGGAAGGGAAGGAGAAAGAGGAGGTGAAAGAGGAGTAGGAGAAAGAGCAGGAGAAAGAAGAAGAAAAGGAGAAAGAGGAGGAGGGGGAGAAAGGGGAGGAGAAAGAGGAAGAAAAAGGATAACAAAGAGGAGGAGAAAGAGGAAGAAAAAGAGGAAGAGAAGGAAAAAGAGGAGGAGGAGAAAGAGGAAGAAAATGGGAAATAGGAGGAGAATAAATAAAAAATAAATAAATAAAAAATCTCCTCCTCTTCCTCCTCTTTCTCCTCCTCCTCTTTCTCCTCCTCGTCTTTCGCCTTCTCTTTCTCCTCCTCTTCCTACTCCTCCTCTTTCGCCTTCTCCTCCTTTTCTTTTTCCTCCTCCTCCTCCTTCTCTTCCTCCTCCTCCTCTTTCTCTTCCTCCTCCTCCTCTTTCTCCACCACCTCCTCTTACCCCTCCTCTTTCTCCATTTCTTCCTTCCATACACTTTCCAAAGAAGACTTTCGACGTTACTGGTAAGAGAACAGAATTCGAACGAGACGACGCGACGCGATTTCTCTATGGTAACTCCACCACTAATTAACTTTTGGCCTAAACATGCCCACTCATTAAAAGCTCTTCACATCCCTTATTATCTTTTCACAACCCCACAATTAATTGCAAATGATACGGTATATGCAAATACATGTGAGTTGCACCACTAATGACCCATAATGACCCGCACGCTATTGTCCGTGTGTGCACTCAACCTTCGCTTAGTAACTCTCGTTTGACAAGTCAATACGATTCAAAATCGTTTTCTAACAGCTTTTCGAACTGTTTCTTCGTCCAAAAAAGGGTCTTAAAGCCAAAAAGTCTGCGCATGCTCTCAAGGCGATACAGTATGATGTCACTTGGGCACGCCCGTTCCTGTCCGCGGTAAGCACCGTGTTGCTAGGATACCTAATATACACAGCCAACATGAATAAATTAACATAAAACTTTAAAATGCTTACGTCATCGGTGGAGCGTAGTGGTCCACCGGCTCCACCGGCGCCAGAACCCCCACATTGTATACAACTCACAACCAACAGAATTTCGAAATAAATGTTCTTATTTTGTTTCTGCTTTGTATTTGTTGATGCTTGAAGTATATATTCCGGAGAGTCCCACTCACGGTCAATTAACTGCTTTATACTTAAAATAATAATAATAATAATAATAATAATAACAACAACAATAATAATAATAATAATAATAACAATAATAATAATAATAATAATAATAATAATAATAATAATAATAATAATAATAATAATAATAATAATAATAATAATAATAATAGTCTTTATTGCATAAGATAAAAATACATATCTTATGTTACAGGTATATCATACATAGTAAGCATACAATGAGGAAAGGAAAGGCTGGTGACTTTTATGGAGAATATTTCAGACGGCCTTCACTTGAAGCTCCGTAAAATCCACAACTAGATCCCAAGGATAGTGCAAAGTTTCTAGTCAACGATAATAACAATTTTTGCCACGTGTACGGACAGAGCTGCCAGTCCCAACCTCGTACCCAGGACATTTTTGCCTCGTGGAGGCTGCCAGCCCCGCAACCTGCCAGCCCATTTTCTTGAGCAAAGCCCAAGTTAATTTAATACAAACGAAAACTTAGTCCAACAACCCAAAATAGAATCTGGATGGATTCTTAAAGAGTCATTTTCTCTTCAAGAACGCAAAAAAAATTACAAACTCCGACAAACATGAATGCTGACGTCTTTTGTGCCCTTCACTATTGTTTTCCGGTCTGTTTAATAACACTCCAAATCTTTTTAAACTCCTCGAAATTTTTGCATAAAAGGCTTGGCGCATCACAAGAATTCCAATACTAATACGTATCGTGTGACGTCCATTCGATCCAGATCAAAATTGACAAAAATTTGTGAAGTGGATGTCAAGATAAGTATGTTTTTGTTGCCTTCACAAATTACGATCGCCTGATGATTATGTTGCTAGCTTCACGTTATGAGCCTTGCGAATCGTCTGCCCAATCACGCGCTAAGTTCACGCAGGTACAGATATGGCCAGGGTTCTTCGTACAGTTGCTTATTGAACGCCAAATCAAAATGCGAAGACAGTCTACAATCTCCAGTATACAGAATTTTTTACTGAGCTGACGTGCAAAACTGCTCGAGCGCCACTCGTGTAAAATATAACAGATACGAACCAACAACACTCTACCGACTTCACAACATCGTCATGAACATGCCACACCATATTAAAGTTAAATATAAAGCTTTTAATATTTATTCGCACCTTCCGCTAGGCAGACAATAAATCCTTTCGCCCAGACCATATTTAATTAGCCATGCACTTGATCACTCCTTTGCGTTTTCCGCCATTGTTGTATTCGCCAGTCGCAAACAAAACCACGCGTGCGCAGTGGCATTCTAATATATTCCGGGGGGGAACTTCTTTCATTCTTGGTATATACGTCTTTCAAGAAATATCCATACACAAGTAATAGCGCACTAGTAATAGCGCTGCTGACTGCAAATAATTTTCGTAAAACATGGCGATGATGACATAACTATTTTATGAGTGATAAATCAATTACCGAACTCGTCTATCGCAAAATATCATGATTTGTCAGTGTCTCGCCACCAGTTATTTGCCTCTGCCTTCGGCATCGGCAAATTACTAGTAGCTCGCCACTGAAAAATCATGATATTTTGCTCAGACTCGTCCAATAATTGATAATTATTCAGTAAAGTACTATGGTATATATTTCATGCATTTTATAGTGATATTCGATTTCAATGTGTTACAACGATCAAATACACAGCCCCCGGCTAAGTAAATGATATCGAAAGTAAACACAAAAGGAATATAAGTCATACAACACTGCTCGTGTGCAACAGGGTGTACGTTTGGGCCACCTGTGACTCGGCCGCGATAAAAAAAGACTAAGACTGACATCCAAGATGATCGCATAGGGGCCTGAAACTGACGTTCAGAGAGAGAGAGAGAGAGAGAGAGAGAGAGAGAGAGAGAGAGAGAGAGAGAGAGAGAGAGAGAGAGAGAGAGAGAGAGAGAGAGAGAGAGAGAGACAGACAGACAGACAGACAGACAGACAGACAGACAGACAGACAGACAGACAGACAGACAGACAGACAGACAGACAGACAGACAGACAGACAGACAGACAGACAGACAGACAGACAGACAGACAGACAGACAGACAGACAGAGACAGAGAGACAGACACAGAGAGAGAGAGAGAGAGAGAGAGAGAGAGAGAGAGAGAGAGAGAGAGAGAGAGAGAGAGAGAGAGAGAGAGAGAGAGAGAGAGAGAGAGAGAGAGAGAGAGAGAGAGAGAGAGAGAGAGAGAGAGAGAGAGAGAGAGAGAGAGAGAGAGAGAGAGAGAGAGAGAGAGAGAGAGAAAGCCCTCTGACGAAGCCCTCTGACGAAGGGCCCTCTGACGAAGGGCCTTCGCTCGCAACGTTAGACCACTTACGTTCTCTGTTTCGGCAGTATTAACCTACTATACCATATTTCGATTGTTGTTTCAACACTGCCTACGCAGCACACTACTTTTATATACAGTATGTATGTACAAGTCTATATTTACAATAAATTAGTCCAATTGAGGAAGCGATGATTGCAGATATCGTTTAAAGCTATTTAGATTTCTATTACATCTAACATTCTCTGGCATATCATTCCAAACATTCGTTCCTGTATATGCAAAACTCTTTTTTAGAAATCCAGTCCGTGACTTAGGAAGAACGAGAGTCATTTCTCGTTCTCTTAGTAAATAGGTATTATTTAATTCAGAGATTTCAAAATGGTCTTGCAGATATGAAGGGGCCATATTATTTAGTACTTTGTGCATCATTATTAACATATGGTCAGTTCGATATTCTGAAAGAGTTTTCCAGTTTAATTGTTGCCTTATTTCACTCGATCTGATTTCATAACCGTGTCTAGTAATGACTCTGGCAGGACGGTTTTGTAGCTTTTGCATTCTTATCACATTCTTATCACATTACTGCAAGGCATGTTGTCCCAGACAATATCGCAGTATTCAAACAGAGGTTTTATTAGTGAATTATATATTGTAATAGATGTTTTTTTAGGAACAAACTACCTAGCTTGACGTAGACCTACAATAGCAGAACTTATTTTTTTTAGAAATAGAATCAATGTGTTCATAGCAATAGAGTCTTTCGTCTATCAAAACTCCTAATGATTTTGTAACCTTAACTCTATTAATGGGTTTTCCATTTAAAAAGATTAATGATATATCTCTTATTTTTTTAAGATTATGATCAGACCCAATGAACACGAACTGTTTTGGTAACATTCAGACTCAATTTATTTGCCTTTAACCATTCGTTAATGTTTTCAAGATCTTTATTGGCAAAATTTATCCTTTCTTTTAATGATGAATCCGTTGTAGTTATATTCGTGTCATCAGCATACATTCTAGCTTTAGAGTGCTGGAGACAACGAGGGAAATCATTTATATAAATAAGAAATAATAAAGGACCAAGTATTGAGCTTTGTGGGACGCCACAACTGAGTGTACGTTCATTTGATAAAAAGCCATTGACACAGCATCTTTGCTTACGATTGCATAAATACGATTGAAATCAAGTTAATGATCTCGACCTTATTCCATAAGCGTTTAATTTATTAATTAGTATTTCATGGCTTACTATGTCAAATGCTTTTGCAAGATCTAGAAATAGTACTACATTCAGTTTTCCTTGATCCATACTATTTAGCCAGTTTGTTGTTGCATCAAGTAGTGCAGTAGTAGTAGAATGATGGGGCCTAAAGCGCGATTTATTTTTGGATAAAAAATTGTTTTCGTTAAGGTAGCAATACAACTGATTATAGACAATACGCTCAAATGCTTTCGATATAGCACTCAACACTGAGATTGGCCTATAATTACTCGCGTCATCTTTTGCTTCTCCTTTATGAATTGGTCTAACTCTTGCCACTTTCCAGTCTTCAGGAAAAGTACTAGTATTTATTGATTTCTTAAATACATTAGTCAGTGATTCAGAAATTACTGGTGCGGCAACTTTGAGTAATTTACATGGAATTTGATCGATCCTTGTTGCTTTTTTCTCTGATATGTTTGAAAGTAACTGGAAAACTGTATTTGTTTCAATTGTAGTAATTTCAAAGGCAGATTATGTTTGATTAAGATAATCAAGAAAAATTTACTTATAGTTGATTCAGACTGAGATGACGACAATTTTAGCCCAACCTCAGAGAAGTGTTTATTAAAATTTTCTGATATTTCTGCGAGATCAGAAATTAAACAATCGTCATATTTTATTTCATTTCTTGACATTAATTCGTTTATGGATTTCCAAATCGCTTTTGGATTGCCTTTATTCTGTTGAAATTTATGCTGACAATAGTCAATTTTTGTTTTCTTAATCTTGTTAGTACAATTATTTTTGACATTTTTGCGGATACTGGTTGCTAAACCATAATCCGCTATGTCATGAGCGCGGTTGTGTGTGTGTGTGTGTGTGTGTGTGTGTGTGTGTGTGTGTGTATGTGTGTGTAGGTGTGTGTGTGTGGTGTGTGCGTAGGTGTGTGTGTGTGTGTGTGTGTGTGTGTGTGTTGTGTGTGTGTGTGTGTGTGTGTGTGTGTGTGTGTGTGTGTGTGTGTGTGTGTGTGTAAGAATGTTTTCGTCAATCACGTGATCAACGCAGACCAATAGCAATAGTCCGAATCAGCATACTTCAGAAGTCTTATTTATATGTCCGAAGGGTTTACGAACGTGAACACGAACAACGAATGGGAGATAAAAGTTGAGTTTTGCTTCAGGTAATGAACATTTGCACGCAATCACAAGACCACAGTGGGCCACTGGTCTGTCGGTATAAATTTGAACGTTTTTGAGAATTTTTGTGGATTGTCTGGCTTCGAAACAATATGTATTTCAGCATTTTAATACATTTTCATGCGTGTATGTATGTGTATGTATGTATGTACTGTTGTTTTATACTATAAATACCAGCGCGCGGTGACTGCACATTTACATGCCATACTTTCTCGTGTTCAATACAGCATCACGTATTAAAACCATACAAGGTGTTACTATAATAATTCCGGAACGCACTTCGACTTTGTCGCCTAAACGACAAGCTTTCCAAGGGCGAAGAAACAGTGTGAGCGCTTGTTTGGCTTCGGATTAAAGATCTTTCTGAAATCTGAATGCCCTTTTAACTATTAAATGTTTCAAGTGTTTATGTGTTCATAGGCGCTCGGCCAAGATGTTTTAGCTATAAGTTTACACGCAGAAATCCACCGTGCTTGGCACTGTTTATGTTACATGTAGACGTATGCAATGCCTATTCAAAAAACGCGTTGAACATTGATTTACTGAGACGCATGAATGCATATGTTACCAGAGTCTAAAACATAGACATATAAAACAAAAAAATATCATATTCTTTAACAATGCGATTAGCGTCCGCGTTTCCTGTTTTTGCCGATTTATCTAACATTCTATTACATTCAAGCGAAATTAAAGCGATATAAGTATCATATTTTAATGCGATTATAGGGACCGCGTTTCATGTTTTTCTCCTGTTCACAAAACTGAACAGTTAACATGTCCAGGGAAAAACAAGCTGTAATGACGTCGCAAAAATAAATCAAGTCAACATAGGTTATGCTGTGCCAAAAGCTGCTTGCCGCCAAGATTAAAAAAAGAACAAACAGCAGGTTGAACAATAAATAAAACTATTATGTAAATCCACTTAACGTGCGTTTTTGCGGATACTGGTTGCTAAACCATAGCCGCTATGTCATGAGCACGGTTTGTGTGTCCGAATGTTTTCGTCAATCACGTGATCAAGGCGAAAAGCTAATAGGCATACTTCAGAAGTCTTATTCGTATGTCCGAAGGGTTTACAAGCGTGTACCAGAACAACCACTGGAAGATTGGAAGTCGAGTTTCGCTTCAGGTAATGGATAATTGCACGCAATCACAAGATGCCAAGAAAATACTTTTTCGTGTTCAGTAATTCAGCATCGCATAATAAAACCATACATGCAAAGTGTTATTATAATTATTTCGTAACGCACTTCAACTTTCTCGCTCAAACGAGAAGCTTTTCATGGACGAAGAGACAGAGCGAGTGCTTGTTTGGGTTCGAATCAGAGCGAGTGCTTGTTTGGGGTGTTTATGAAATATGAATAGCTTTTTAACTAATGTTTCAAGTGTACTGTTGACATGTTAGGCCCTCGGCCATCTGATTGTCTGTATATACGCAGAAATCAACTGTATTTGGTACTGCTTGAGTTACATGTAGGCGTATAATATACTTATTCAAAAAGCGCGTTGATCATTGTTGAGACAAATCAATTCATGTGTTACCAGAGTCTAACGTAGACAGTAAAGATTAGAACGAAAGCGATATATTATCACATTCTTTTAACAATGCGATTAGCGACCGGGTTTCCCGTTTTTCCCAATTAACCTAAAATTCTCCTTTTAAGATTACAGTTAAGATTAGGATTTGGGCAGGGCTTGGGTTAGGGATGGGGTTGGAGTTTAAGTAAGGGCTAGAATTAAGCATTTATATTGTTAAGTTATTAAAGGCATTTAAAAATTAATAATTATTGTCGATTCTAGATGATACGTGAGAGCATATGCTGATATGTCACAAGGTTATCAAGCATTTTCAGTATGTTTTAGTGAACAGCTACGTTGTTCAATCATTACCTGTAGGCCAAATAAATACCAGTATCCGCATGTACGCATTGCGTACCTATTTTTATAATTCTTCCAGTCTCCTTCTGTATTGGTTTGCATTGCTAGTTTTTTAAGTCGGTCTCGGTGTAATAATTGTTGTTTGATTTCAGAAGTCAACCATGCACGGACTCTTTTTATTTCTTACACGTTTACGTTTAAAAGGTGCGTGTTTGTCCACAATAGACAAAAACATCTTTTTCCACAACTGCCACTGATCATTAACATCTCCCAGTTTAATGCCAATTTTTATCAATAAAAATTAGAGTTAACGTACAATACGAGGTAAATGCAGATAGGCAACAATTAACGTTCATCGTCAACAATTCGAGGTCTGTCTGAATTGTCAAACACTGAAATTGAGTTCTATACCCAAATGAATTCGGCCAAATGTTACCAATATCAACATCGTAGACTCAAGGTATTTTAAATTGCACTTTTACAGACAAAAATTTAGAGTAAACGTACGATACGAGATAAATGCTAATATACAACAATGTAATAGTAATATCAATTCCACATATTTCAAGGTATTCTTGTCTAATGGAACAAGGTGATTGTTAAAACAATGCCTTGTTCTAACATAGACGGCTATAGAAATCAGTGATTGACAGTATGGATAACAAAGTTATTTCTCTTATTTGGCTGCTCTCTATTAACCATTATTGACTCAGGATTGTTGACTGTTCATTCATATCCAACAATCAACCTTAGTCAAAACTATTCGGCCTAAAGCTAGATGTACACGTTTAATTCGTCATTCTTACTGAGAATTCAAACAGTAAACGTCTGCTTAAAACATTTTGTATCTTACGTTCTCGTGTGCCTCTGCTCGTCGTGTATTCCAACCATGCCAAAGACACGAACGCTCTCTTCTGCTCGTCGTTCTCGTGTACAAGAACCAAATATAGCCAACTAAGACAGGTCCGAGATCGAGTGCCGAGGTCCTTCGATAATGCCTTTTCCTGACGACGTTGAACGGCTAAACACGCCGCAGATGCGGCAACTCTGTCGAGAACTCAACCTTCCAAACCACGGTGGCAGAAAAGCTCTGAAAACCCGTCTAACGAAAGAACGAGAGCGTCGACAAGCAGACAACATTTCTCATGTCGAAGAAGTAACCTGATATCGAATGACAATCCCGTCATTGTCCACCGACGAGAACCGCCATCCACTGTACCCACCACGTTCAGCGACGACCAAGTTGCGCAAATAACGCGCAACTTGGTCGTCGCTGAACGTGGTGGGTACACATCAAAAGACATCGAAAGCGGTGAGTTTTTTGAGTTACCTAAACTTTTGCCAAAGAATCTTAACCAGTCCACCCACGGTTCAGATAATCTGAGCTTTACGGTTTCCGCTTCCGGGATCTCCTTGACACCCCGAAAACCACAAGTCCTTACTGATACCCAAGATTGGACAACAGCTTTCAACACGTATATGTTGATTGTTGTGCATAAATTTCCTGCTCGCGCTACAGAACTGCTTCAATACATGAAAACTATACGTCATGCCGTGAAAACTCATGGGGGTCTTGGGTGGTGTATTTATGACCACAAGTTTCGACACAAAGCTGCCAACTGTCGTACTCTCTCCTGGGCGATAATAGATACCCAACTATGGCTTCGAGTGTTTACTGCCAGTCCTTCTCAACTTCGAGATGACTATTCTCTTTTTTACTAATGGATCCTCAAACAAAACTGGGGCAGCAAGGGACGCAACCTGCCACAGCTACAATCGTGGGTGGTCCTGTCGCGACAAGACCAATTGCCCCTATGCACATAGATGCAATCGAAACGGATGCGGAGGAAATCACCCCGGCTGTACCAATGCCCAAACCGTTCCGACGACTCCCTTCCATCAACCGAGAGCCGCAACGACAAACCAAGTTCCAAACACCGAAAAAAGTAAAGTTATTATTGACAATAATATTAGTTATGATAGAACTGTAGTTATTCCAATTTGTGTAAATGTTTTAGAAGATGCTCTTTATGAACATCCAGATCAGTCATTTTTTTTGAAACTCTGTTCGGAATTGCGCTTCGGCGCCCGTTTAGGCTATCAAGGTCCACGAGTTTCGAAAAACCTAAAAAGTGCCGTTGAAAACCCAACTATAATTTCGGACAACCTCACCAAGGAAGTCGCTCTTGGTTACACTGGAGGTCCTTTCACCAAACCTCCGTTCACTAATTTTCAGATTTCACCAATTGGCATTGTACCAAAAAAGCACTCCAATAAATTTCGTACTATCTTTCATCTTTCCTTTCCTAAATCGGGCGACTCCGTCAACTCCTTTATTGAAAACGAAGATTTTTCCCTTCAATATACAAAAATCGACGATTGGTCTTAAAATGTATATATTCTACACTCGAATTTTCCTTCGCCAAAAATCCCTAGAACATGCTATGTTATCGAGTGAAATGCCCAATATTACTTCTAACTAACTAACTCATAGTTATTTAGTCGAACCTGGTTATCATAAATATTGCTATCAAGCCTCGTTTCGTTAAAGGCAATTAAGGCAATGTTTTGCTCAGATAACCAAGTACGAAATTCATCTATATGCAATGGGAGGCTTACAATATTTAACGAGACCATTTTGAAACCTCTTACCTTAGGCATTCGAAAGCAATCTCGCGTCGCATCATCGCTTCCATCAGTTGGTCAATGCAAATTAGACGAATAGTTTTTAAAGTTTTTTTTTCCAAATTAATTGTCACGCTCATGTTAAGGTGAAATTTACTGCCGTTCCGACAAGAGGAATCAATATTGTCGTTTGATATGACTTTCCAGTCTCTAAAGTTTCTTGCTTTAGATTATTGGTTCCAACATTTAAGATTACTGAATCAGGTTTATGATCTAACGTAAGAACAATGTGGTGAAATAGATCTTCAACTTTAGCACCAGTGAATGACCGAATCACAACTTTGTGGTTCTTGTCGGACATTCGCCAACCCTCAAGTTTGAGTGGGATAGAATCACCGACAATTACTCTCCTCGGTCGCTTGCTTTGACTTTGTGCAGATTCATCATCGTTGTCACTTGCTTCATTTTTTTTTGTTTTTTCTTTACTTGTCTTTGGCTTTGTTAGCTTCGGTTTACTAGAGGCAGGATCTGACTCAGATGACTCGCTATTATCGACAGTATACACAGCTTTAGGTGGGTGTGGTTGACAATCGTTTTTTTCACAATTCCCAAGGCTGGCGTGATTCCGTTCATTGACAACAATATTTAACGTTGTTAGTAGACTTTGCTTTTCTTGTTGAAGTCTTTCGACTGTCCTTTCACTGTCGTCCAGACAGCCTTTCAGGACACTAATTTCTTCTCGTAACTTTGAGATCGTTTCTAACTTTTCATCTTCTCTGTTCGGTCGAATGATATCTTTTATTAAAGCGATGTCTTGTTTTAACTTTCTTAATTCTTGATTGATACTAGCTTGATAGCTAGGTTCAGTAATCACCCGTTCCGGTTGACCGCGGGTCGAAGGAGTCAAGGAAGTTTCTTCAGTAAAGATTCCAAGCAGTTGGTATAGGGCACTTCTAACATCTTTCGAGTTTTCTCCAAAGATTTTTACCGTTTCAGTTGTGGTATAAAATTGAACCGAGAACCCCTGCAGCTTGATAGAAATTTTATTATTATTATTATTATTATTATTATTATTATTATTATTATTATTATTATTATTATTATTATTATTATTATTATTATTATTATTATTATTATTATTATTATTATTATTATTATTATTATTATTATTATTATTATTATTATTATTATTATTATTATTATTATTATTATTATAGACACTGATTTGTGCGTCGTATCTTCGGTGACTTCACGTCGAACAATTCTTCAATGAATTATTTTAGTTGTTCAGTAGTTCCTTTCCACTGTAAGTTGTTTGTATCATGGAAGAAGTCTAAAGACTCTTAAGGTTCTCCATTTGTATTAAATTAGAGAAACTTTCCAAAACTATGAGTACTTCGAGTTCAGTGTAGAGAGCAGAAAAAGACACATCTGCACTCAAATCTGCACTCAACGACAAAGAAGCAAGACAGGAGAGAGAGAGAGAGAGAGAGAGAGAGAGAGAGAGAGAGAGAGAGAGAGAGAGAGAGAGAGAGAGAGAGAGAGAGAGAGAGAGAGAGAGAGAGAGAGAGAGAGAGAGAGAGAGATCATTGCATCAAACATGTAGATTTTCAAGTGACTATGTATGATAATAGCAAAGATATACAACCTTCTACGATAAGTCAGTATGCACATGTGTCACGTCAAAATGTCCATTTGCATATCAAACAACCTGAAATATCTCAACAACGAAGTATACAAACTACGCGAACACAGAGAAATAAAACATACCAACGAACAAAGTACATGAACACGAAGAAATAAAATTCCACAATACCAACGAAATAGATGATAAAAAGCCATTGCTTAGTTTATACCAACCTTCTTTTTCTGTTCATCCTTAATGAAGCGGAATACACTGCAACCAAGACGAACAGCACTGACCATCTTTCTACGTTAAAGAAAAAATAAAGTCTCGCCATTGATAACTTGTTGCATGCCTTTTTCAAAGAAGACTAAGAAGTATAGAATTCCAGTAACACAGCCACTGCTGTAATATATTATACACGAGGAACATTTTGTCAGAGTATCCAAGCACCTAAAAGTTAGTTCAAAAACCTCGGTGAACACTACTCCGACTGTTTGATAGTATAGCCGCATCACATATTAAAGGTGAAAGTTTGCTTAATTTATGTAATTTTTTAATCCGATATTAATGAACACGGTCGTATTTTAATTATACAAACTGAGACAGAGGCATTGATTGTAATGAATTGTGGCAAAAGGAGATAGCGAGGAAGTAACTGAACCGGGAGGAGGGTGTCCTGTCCGGCGGCCTAGAATGGGGAGCGCCCATTTTAGAGACATTGACGAAGTCTGAGGGGTGCTCAGCACTTGTAAGGTCAAAAAATGCCTCACCGCATCCAAATCCTTCAGGTGGGTGAAGTGTGTGAGGCACAGCACTTCTGTGAAGTGATAAGGATGACAGCACTTCCTGCCGCTCATTTATTAGATAATTAAATTATTACATTTTTTTTTTTTTTACTATTATAATTTCTAAGTATAGAGTAGACTATTTATATGTTGTTACAAAAGGGGTTGTGGTGGGTGGGATAAAAATCCCCGAAAACCTTAGACTGCTATTTTACAGAACGATTTGAGTGAGCTCTCTGACTGTGAGTCCGTGATCGAATGACCACCGTCACCCTTTGCCGCATTCATTTATATCATTGCCTCAAGGAGGAATTTTGTTTTGATAAGGGGGAATCTTTAGATAAAGGTTTGGGTTCGGCTTTATCCATTTTGGCACATGTTTTTATGCACTTTATTTATCTGGCTTTTGCATCTGAACTACACTTAATGATCGCTTTGAGGCAGGAGATACATTATCTCTTACTCCCTCGCATTAACCTAAATTTATTAATAATAAATTTCTAAATCCAAACCAGGTGATGATTTTCTTTGTTTTTGGCTCATGAAAATATATAGTGAGTGTGTTAGTTGGTAACACCAGACGCTGCTCGCATTCAGAAGGTTGCGGGTTCGAGTCCCGCTTAGAGCTCAGAGTTTTTCTGAGTATTACCAACTAACACAGCTTGTACAGCAAACAACTGACAATTATTACTAACATCAAGCTGCAATTTCTGAAACTAACTAAAATATAACGAGTTTAACAAATCGATTCCCAACGCAACCAAGTGAAGAATCCGACATATAGTTTAACCGCTACTCTGGCTATATGAGGTTATGAGGGCAACTTAAAATGTTACTGTTCAGTGTTCATGATGCAACGTTTCGACACTCCAATCTAGTGTCTTCATCAGTGGTGATTGTTGTGAAGAAAGGTCTCATATTTAGAGGTGTCCAACGGAACAGATGATGACGTTAGCTATCAACAACATGAAAATTAAAGGCGTCTGGTAATAGACCGCCGTCACCCCGGTTACATGTAATAGTGCGTCGTGAACGCTATTGACATGCCGCACCTTCAAACAACGTGATGACATTGATCTAAAAGGAAATTTCATAAACAGAAACCAGTATTTTCCAAGATCCTATATTCTTTCGCATTTCTCACAGGATATTTCAATCTCAGGCTTAAGAACAATACAATATCGTCTCTCTCTCGTCTCTCTCTCGTCTCTCTCTCGTCTCTCTCTCGTCACTCTCTCGTCACTCTCTCGTCTCTCTCTCGTCTCTCTCTCGTCTCTCCCTCGTCTCTCCCTCGTCTCTCCCTCGTCTCTCCCTCGTCTCTCCCTCGTCTCTCCCTCGTCTCTCCCTCGTCTCTCCCTCGTCTCTCCCTCGTCTCTCCCTCGTCTCTCTCCCGTCTCTCTCCCGTCTCTCTCCCGTCTCTCTCCCGTCTCTCCCGTCTCTCCCGTCTCCGGTCTCCGGTCTCCCGTCTCGTCTTGTCTTGTCTTGTTTACAACGCAGACCAAGATAATAGTACGTTTTCTCATTTTTAATATACTTTCCCTTAAGCTACAATCAGTGACAAATAAACGCGGGACACGTTAACTAACAGCCCGTACTATTATAAAATATTATAAATTAAAGCGTTTAACACCCCTCCCCCTTTCAATGTTGCAGTTTCAAGGAGAAATCCGCAACAATGGTACGGTGACATGGAAAACATCTTTTTGCACATTCAACATTGAATAGGGGGGAGGGGGGCGCAATCATTATTTGCAGCGCAAATGTCCCGGTAATTGTGTCACTGATTGTCTGAAAATTACTTTACGTCCATGCCTAATTATTTTAAGTATAACTGCAAAAGTACAAAAGATTATTTTTTGAAAAATTTAGAATTAAAATATATTTTTTCCAAAACTAATTAAATGACGTCAATAATAGCGTATTTTTTCATAAATATGGCTCATAACAAGTTTTTGACAGCAGAACAGCGAGCTTTAGCAGTGCTTTTGAGACATGAATTCAAGTATTCTTACCAAACAATTGCTATAAAAACAAAAATGTCGAAATCAAGTGTTTTAAGAGCTGTTAAACAAGCTGAGAAGAAATATAAACAGATGCCAAGAGATGAAATTTAAAAATGCAAGCGCTGACGACGTGAACTCTTAACGCAACGTGATCAGCGGAAACTTAAACGAGCTATTATGATTCTAAGGGGGAAAGATGCAAACTTCACCGTTATGCAAGTGGTACAATGCAGTGGTGTTCCAATAAACGCAGCTAGTTACAGAACGTTTCTTCGATATATCAAACGAATGGGATATGGTTTCTATCCAAGCCGCAAGAAGGGAGTTCTTACAAACAAAGACTTTAAATGCCGTAGAAAATTTGCAAGATCGATGACAAGCAAACACACTGATTTCTGGACAAAAGACGTTGCTTTTTATTTAGATGGTGTCTCCTTCGTTTATAAAAGTAATCCAATGAGCGACCTATTAAAACCCAAAAATCGCTTATGGCAAAAGAAAAGTGAAGTGTTAGCACTGACAACAAAAGGAAGCAAAGATCTTGCTGGGGGCAGACGACTGCACTTATTGGTAGCCATAGCCTAGGGAAAAGGTGTTGTTTGTGCGGAACCGTATGAAAAATGTCTGGCCCGTATTTTGCACGCTTTATACGTCGTCATTTCGCTATCCTTTTCGACATCGCCGGAAAAGAGGAAGATCGAAAACTATTCGTCATGGATAATGACCCATCACAGACTTCAGCAATTGCAAGAAATGCACTCCGTTCTATTGGTGCAAAAATGGAGACAATTCCACCAAGATCGCCTGACCTGAATCCAACAGAAAATATGTTTCACATATTGCGCAAACGTATGGAAGCAGAAGTAAAGGAAAAAAACATCATCCGCCAGACATGGGATGAATTTGTAAATAGAGTTAAATTAAATATCTGGTCAATTTCCCGAGAATATATAGACAAAACAATCGCTAGTATGCCAATCAGAATAAAAAAAGTCCTTCAGACAAAGGGACGACGTACCAAATACTAATATAAAAATCCGTCTTACTGATCATCAATAAACACTTTTTTTCTCATATGACGTGTTGTTTGCTGGTTTTGTACGCTTAAACTGCTGACCGCCGTTGTTTTTCTAAGGTGTAGCAGGCTGAATTCATGAAATCGTTAAATATAAAAGCAAGCCATATATGTTTCAGTTACAAGGTATCACACATGCAATCACACACAGACGTTTTCATTGAAGAACTTCAATAGCACTATAATTAATTGAAGGATTAGTTACATTAGTTACATAATATAGTTTGCGTCCTTCTCAGGTTACACAACGTTAAAATTTTAGGAACAGGTTTTCTACAAGAATAGCAAACAAATGAAGAATTTCAGTTCACTGACTACTTTATGCATGCGAATAACAAAGTATCTATCTACAAATCGCTACAAGTAACCACAAGTTACCACAAGTAACCACCAATGAAATAAAAATAAGAAATGACAATCTAATTTATATATTTTGCCATGGTTACTTGTGGTGACTTGTGGTTACTTGTTCTAACTTCTTTATGCTTGCATTTCGACCATGGTTACTTGTGCAAAAATGGTAGAAGACTATTTGTAAAACCTTGAAGCAGGGTTGGTAAAAGTGTGGTAAATGTTGTTGAGTGGATTCAACAAGAATGTTTTGCGACAGTTCGCCGGACCTGTCAACATAATGTTGCGAAATTTCCCCCAGCCTTTCTCCAAAAGCTCCTTCACACATTTGGCAAAAGTGTCACATGAAATGCCGTTGCTTGTAAGCAATTCCGATGCACACGTGTGCCACTGCAATTCGGGTACACATATACATTCTCCCTCCTGCGCTTCTCGAATAAGCTCCATTCGACTCTTCTGTTTGCGTTCTTGCGTCGCCTGTGCCGATTCCATCTCCCATGCTGTTGCGATGAGTTCGTTAACGACCTTGCTCCCCCGATTTATAACAAACTCTGCCAAGTCAGGCTTCCCTTCACCTCTCTGCATATTGGCTAGCCTGCGTCGCATCCGGTCTTCGGAAACCCGAGAAAATACCGTCTGCGGACCAGCGACCAGATTCGTGTTCCGACCCCCTGTGTATTTGCATGATTCTTTATAATCGCCTGTGATTCGCTCTTGCTCTGGGTCGTTCTTATCTGCTATATGATTGGGCAAGAGCGAGCATTCTCCCGCGGAATAATAAAATCAACATGGCCGTGGGGTTGTTCACAGAAGCCCAGTGGAATTCAGCATTTGAAGAGGTAAAGAATCGGTTTAATTTGACGGACATTCTACCCGAACAAGAAGAATCGATTAGAGAATTTTTCAAGGAGAAAAATATCTTTGTAAATTTGCCAACGGGTTATGGAAAATCGCTAATTTTTCAGTGTCTTCCTATTGTGTCTGACGTTCTTCAGTCGAAGCCTTGTGGATCAAGCGTTATTGTTGTGATTTCGCCTTTGCGTTCGCTGATGGATGACCAAGTTCTCTATCTGAATAATCTCTGTATTCCAGCCATAGCCATTACAAACGAAGAAGACCCAGAAATCATCCAGCAAGTTTTAAATGGCAATTACATCGTTGTGTTTGGTTCACCCGAATGCCTATTGTCAACCGCCACTTGGAGGGGAATATTTACGTGTGAAAGTTTCAAGGAAATGTTGATAGGAGTTGCTATTGACGAGGCACACTGCATAACACAATGGTATGTTAATTCTATTCTTTCTACGTTATATTAACTATGCATCATCAGATCATCTCTGCCACTAGTCTGACTCTGACAGAGCTAGCCTCTTGTTTTGGTTACTGGTTGTAATTATAACTTTTTATTTTACATTTACAGTAGGCAGTTATTAACTCATCACAATGAATATAATTTTTCGAAGAAGTCTTCTAATCTACGCCTCTCCCCCCCCCCCCCCCCCCCCCCCCCCCCCCCCCCCCCCCAATATTTTCGAGTTCTTCATAATCATTTCATCTAATACAAAAGATATGTCTTTTTCTGAACAAAACTGCTGCATTAGTAATTTTTTTTCCAGATATTGATGTTCGTGTATTTGTGTTCTTCTTTGAGTTTCCATAGTTCATTGATGAATAAATACAATATTTTAGTTTGGTTTGATGAATTTGTCACATTGTATTTACAAGTAATTACATATAAATTAGCCAATTTTAAATGAATGTAAAATTATGTATTATATTACAGTCATTTTGTTTCTTCAGTTCACACAACTCTTTTTTAATGAAATAGTTGCCTCACTCGAACAACCCTCCCCTCAAATAATTGCCCCTTTTGGTTTCAAAAGAAAAATCATATTTGCCTAGGGTGATTTTATTCAAGGAAATATGGTACAAGGTTAATTTTTTAATTTGTCAGTATTTGTTATAAATATTACTTGACAATAGTTTGCCTTGATTTTGTTGCTTTGCAGGGGCTTATCTACAGGAAAGAAGGTCCCCTTCAGAAAGTGGTATGGTTGTTTTTAGGGGAAATGCGATCATTGATTCCGAAACAATGCCAGATCATGATTTTGACAGCAACTGCAACAAAAGCTACGAAACAGCAAATCCTAGCTACTCTACAGTTGTCCCTTGATGAAGTTAAAATGATTGAGAAGAGCCCAGACAGACCCAATCTTTCCTATGTGGCACATTATTTGGACAAGAATGAACCAATCGAGGCTGCATTTTCATCTTTGATTTGTGAGGTGAAGTCAAGAAATGTCACAACACCAAGAACTATGACTTACTGTCAAACTCGAAAACAATGCTCTGTTCTTTTTCGTTTGTTTCAAATTTACTTGGGTAAGCACATGTTTTATGGCAAGTCTTCACCTCAAAACCGCATTGTGGACATGTACCACGCAGGAACCCCTTCATCGGTGAAGGAACATATCCTGGAGAGTATGGGTGAGAAGAATTGTACATTTTGGTCCTTCAAAATCAGTTGAACTCTACATCCAAGAATGTGGACGGGCTGGGAGAGATGGTTTACCAAGTACATGTGTGCTTCTATTCAATGGTCTGTTGTCTGCCCATTGTGACAAAGATATGAAGCAGTATTTTCAAATTGAAGAATGTCGGCGAAAGTGGTTGATGTATCATTTTGGTGTCAATGGTAACCCTTCACAATTCCATAACTTGCATGAATGTTGTGATATCTGTGCTAGTCAGTGTACATGTGGAAGTGATAACTGTGGTGAGTTTTGGAGTCCAAGCCAATATAGCATGAATGTACCACAACTGTCTCTTACTACATCTGATGATCTGAAAAGTACAGTTGTTAGAACTGTTACTGAAGAAGATAAGGAGTATCTAAGGAAGAAGCTTGTCGAATACCACCAAGATCTGATCAAGCAAATGAACATCAACAAAATGGTCACATGCCCAAATCACATCTTAGAATTTAACAACTTCCATATAAACGAAGTCATTGAAAGCTGCCACAAACTATTTACTGTTGAGGACATACTTACTAATGTGGAAATATGGCGACACCAATATGCTATTGGCATATTAAAACAAATCAGCGATGTATTTGGTGACATCATGGAAATACCTACCATTGAAGATGATGAATCAGGATCTGATTACTCCATAATTTCTGACTGGGACCAGATTCGAAATGACTCAACCCTTGTTGGCATGATTGACACCCAGGACTTGGAAGGCATGGTTTCTTTAATGGACACATACAATGATGAATCTTTAATTTCCTTGTGCAACACTGATACGAGTGAATAGCTTTAATGCTTTACTTGATTATTCACAACAGTAATTTGAAATATTGACTTTTATTTACAACTATTTACATCTTATGCCTTTTAATTTTCATGCTAGATGTACAGACATAGAAATACAGAATATATACAGTATACAGTATATATATTATATATTACATATTACATATTACATATTACATATTACATATTACATATT